>NSDO01000102.1:78085-221295 GCA_002286825.1 Lagenidium giganteum
GTCCGCCCACCCGGCCATGGTCGAATTTCATTTTGATACTTATCCACCAACTTGTCGAACTCATTTTCGACGTCAAAAATGACTTTCAAAAAAAATTTCGTGTGTTGCTTTGCGTTTTTTACTCAGTTGTCAGGCGTTTTTTAGCGTTGTTTTACGCCCAATCGACGCAGCTTGCAAAAATACCCCAGATTGACCAAAACCCCAAAAATGAGATACGACAATTTTTTGGAGGTACGACGGGAAAGTGATGACCGCTCAGCCCACAGACAAGTTGTGGAGAACCTGAAGACATGTGCAGGAAGCCAAAATAGCGGTGTATCTAACGGACGCGCTAAACCCCGATTCGTACTTTGGTTGACTAGAATCTTTATGTTGTACGTGGTCTCATATGGGTTCTAGTTGTGGCCGCAGTTGTTCACTTGCGGCTTGCCATCAACACCGTTGGTCTTAGGCTGACCACCATAGCCCTTGGCGTTAGCCTGGGCCTGGGCGAGCAGGAGAGCACTGGTAGCGACGAAGATCTTCATTGTAGGTTACTACGAGGAGACGAGAGGACAACGGAGACCGATGAGGCTGGAGGATGAGGCGTATCCAGCAGAGGCTGAATTGCTTAATGACGTTGGTGGAGCACGACCATATCAGCACCAATCGAGGTCGAGGCCGTCGTGCCATTTTGTTTGCGGGATAGATTTGACATCTGTTGGGGCGGGCAAGAGCACCAGCCGGATCCCTCTGAACAGGATTTCCAGAGGGCGAGGTGCTCATCTCACATAGACCACCGCAAGGAAGAGGTCGAGGAAAATGGCGGTGATTGCTTGCTTGCGGCAGAGTGAACTCCCGCACAGCTGTTTGGTTGCCATCCTGGGCTGGTCGGGGTTCCCAGCTCAGGGCTCCCTCAACAGCTGGTGTTCTTTCGAGTCCTGATGCTGGCGTGCTTTACATCTGTCCCAGCGAGGGTTCCAGTGAAGGTCATGCAACCCTGACGGGGGGGGGGGCATGTTCTTCCGGTGACGTTGCGCAATGCTCATGTTCAATGAGTGTCCCTCAGCCTTCTTTCCATTACCATTCATCTCCAGTCGTTCTAGAGTCACGTCCTTGATTGTTAGCTTCATACTATTTGGTTAATATTATACCGCCCTTCTCTCAGTATATGTACCATTGCTCACGTGTGAGATGATCTCATGGGTGGCCGCTGATCCCGTGTATGGCGAGTTTCGCTTTGACCGTACACTGTCGGAGAGGTTCCGCCGGCATTCTTGGTCTGCATCCAATGCGTCGCTCCATTAGGGATGTATTGCAGGCGCACACGTGATGACGCCCACTGCCCACGTGTCCATCGCACTCGAAGCCACCAACAGCTTCACTTCGTGCACGTCGACCTGTCCTCAGTGTCAACCACGCCACCACTGGTATTCGCTCCAGCGGTTTGCTCGACGCATTCGCGCTGGCAACACGCTCTTGTCGTTGCGAGGCTTCGTTTGCGGCTCACCGGGTGTCATTCTCAGTGGGGAAGCGCAGGTCTGAGCGATCAAGACGCTGTCTCTGTCGGCGACGTCTTGGTGCGGGTGGATGAGTGAGCGTCTACGTGTTATCTGGTGCGAAGCCAATGTGCCTGAGACTGACATCTGTTGTGGCGCAGAGTCAATGTCATTGGGCTGCCACTTGCCGACGTGGGTCGTATGTTGAATGCCTCCCATCGACCACTTACCCTGGCACTGCTACGCTCCGGGTTTCGTGCACACTTCCATGAAGATCCGTGTGCTATGTCAGCGGACGAAGAGGTGGTTCTGCGGTCAGGGTGGCTGACGAGGAAGAACAGGCTGTTTGGGACCTACAAGAAACGATGGGTGTGCTTGTGCCGCGTGAGAACGCGAGAGCAGCTGGCACTGCGCTTGTATCGTGATCGCCATCGGAGTAGTTGTGCACGGAACGTGTTCTTGTTGACCACTACTACAGTCGTGACCAGCGCAAAGGATCCGAAGTCCATCGAAGTGTTTCCTGTCGGAGCGTCCGCCCGCCCCCGTGGTCGCTCGTTCACGTTTCGAGCATCGTCAAACCAAGAAGCAGAGCAGTGGCTGCGTGCAATATCAGCAGCAGTGAACTCGTTGGACTTTACAAGCACTGAATACAGGGAGCGTATTGAGAACCGCGCCATGGATTGTGAAAAATGCGAGTTCTATCAGGCAGCGGCGCGGACATTGCGGCGAGCAGTCGAGCAATCTCTCGAGTCGAACGAGTGGCGGAATCGCGTCGAACTGGATGATGCGACTAGCTTATGGACGAAGAGAACGGGGGGCGATAGAAGCAGTGGCTGTGGTGTACTGGTAGGAACAGCTTGATGATTATGAGCCGGCGCCGTGTTTTAGTTAACGAGTCTGTCCAGGCGATGCTGCAAGCAGACGTTCATCGAGATGTCGCCTTTGACCTGCTCAACGACTATCTGGGTGTGTACGGCATATTCAGCATTGTTTTCGGCAACACAGGTACGAAAAGTCGTAGCTGGATCTGCCACGTTCGGCGGACTCTGATCATCCCTCCAATGTCACCAGCGCGCACGATTCATTCGACTGATGACAGTGAAACCTCGGTGATCGATTCAACGTTTCGCTTTGCGCTCATCCACGAAGCCAACACGCACATCCTCCGAACGGCGACGAGAAGTCACACGAAAGAGATCAGCCACGTCATCGCCATTCAGTCCATACCGCGCGTATGGTCTCCTAGCTGCTACCGTAGGTATCTGAGTCGTGTGAGTGAACTTCGTGGTGTCTGTTGTTCATAGCACCCCCCACACAGAAGAGAAGCCCTCCCGAGATTACTTCTGGATCGCGCCGTCGGGCATTGTCATCGTCGAAGCTACCAATCCAGGCAAAGCACCGAAGTGCGTCATTTACGCCATGGGCGAGTTCGATGTCGGTGGCTTGGCCCAAACAACCGTCCGAACGCTCTTGAACTGGGGGCTGCTCGATCGCTTCGCCCGCAAAATCGCCACCAACGTGCGTCAGGCGCTCTGCGATCACCAAACGACAGTCACAACGGCATGAAGTCAAAAACAAGATATCCCACCCAGCATGCGTCGCGTCCGCACACGCACCCATCGCGCACAAAGCGTTGAGGCAACTGATGACATGAGTGGTCGTTGACAACCCTCCCAAACCTTGCATTTGTTGCAACACCAAACAAAATATTGCTGATACTCCCAAAATTGTTAATTTAGGCACCCCAATTGTACCGGTATCGCGCGGTACGCGTCAGCTGCAGTGCACGTTACCGTGGTGTGGGCCACACTGGCATCACACTTGCATTATTGAGGAACGGAACGACCGAGCCCTTCAAGGGCGGAAGTGCACGAAGCAGCGACCGACGCGGACGCGGACGCCGACGCCGACGCCGACGCACGCGCTAAGCGCCGCCGAGACGCAACACCAGCATGATCCAGCATGCCATCGCGCTGCTACTGCAGCGCTTGCTGGGCAAGTTCGTGTCGTTCGACCCGAGCATGCTGCGGCTGTCGCTGTGGCAGGGCGACGTGTCCTTCTCGGACCTGCAACTGCGTCTGCCGTACGGCCGCGGCAGCATCGGCCAGCTGAGCGTCAAGATCCCGTGGCGCGCGCTGTGGACGCAGGCGGTGGTCATCAAGGCGCACGACATCCAGATCTTCCTGCATCACACGCCCAAGGCGGACGCAGCTGACGGCGACGCCGACATGGATCCGGACGACGCCGTCGCGGAAGCTGCTGCCAGCGACGCCGACCAGGGCGATGGTACGAGCGTATTGCGGGACGCTTGCTGTGCGAATGAGAGCGTCGCGTGTTGACGGGCTGCTACTGCTGTTGTTGTTTGGTGCAGACCGCACGTATCTGTCCAGGCTCGTGACCAACATCATCTCGAACGTCCAGGTGGAGATCACAAACCTTCAAGTGCGATACGATTGCCTGGAAACTTCGACGGCCAAGGTGCGTTTTTTGTTGTTGTCAGTGAATGCCATTGTGACATTGGTTGATGATTGATGGTTACTTGTGCCACTGTAGCGACCGGGCAGTGCGACGTTGGAAGTCGGGCATATCAGCCTGATCAACGCCAACCCGCAATGGGAACTCACGTACACGCCGTCTGCAAACGCGGGCGCCGAATCTCGAAAGGTCTGCGCACTCGGTGGTCGTGAGCATGCGTCGTTCCTTGGTCACTGTTGCTCACTCAATCGTTTGGTCTGAGTAGCTGCTGAGCACCGAGGGCATCTCGTCGTATATTGAGTACCGCGATAGCCAGTTAGCGGCGGCGTCCGACTCCAGCGCAGTGCATCGAAAGTATATTCTTCACCATTGGTACAGCGATGTGAAGGTGCGTACGGTGACGTGCTCGAATGCCAATGTGGACATCAAATCGCGATCCTCATCGCTTATCACAGGCAACGTTGTCGTACAACAACAGCAGCTCCGAGTTCCCAGACGTGGATCTGTACGTGCAGTTTGGCTCGCGTGTGACCCATGAAGATGCACCGTGCGAAATGTGCGGCGTCTACACGGACACTGTCAAGGATCGCATTGAGCAACTCATACGGCGACCACGGATACATTTCGGTGCCGATCACATCGACGTACTGTATGCAATTTTGATCGAAGTGAAGGCCCCGTATGAAGAGTTTGATCGTCTGGCAGAGTTGAGCCAGCTGCAGGCATCACGACCAGAAGGCTTTGTGACTGTGTTGGCGTACGCCAAGCAATGGCTGTTGGCAGATTGCCTCGATGGAATCGGCAGCGAAACTGTGGCAATTGCGGCGGACGATGACGACGATGACGATGATGAATTCGCAGATGCAATCACGCCGCCGACGCTGTCGATCAGGGTCGATCTTGTCGAAGGAATGAATTTATTCTTCTACTCTCGGGATTACGATACCGAGATTCAAGCCGAGAAGAAGCTGTTGTGGGTGCTGAGCATCGGCCGCATCCTTGGGAGTATGAAGCAGTCGTGCGTTGAAGATGAAATCGACGTGACGGTGACATCCGTGATCATGTTCGAAATCGATGCTGGTGATCGTCACGTGTCTCTGTTTCGGTATGAAACCAATGGTTCAACGGCTCCGCTATTGTCGTTCTCGAGTACAGTACCGGCGTACGAGAGTCGCCTTGTTGGGTATCAGCCAGATCTTCGTCTATCAGCCCCTCATGACGTGGTGGTTTGCGTGAAAGACGACACACTGGTTGTGTGGATGACGCTCTTTGCTCCTGTGTACGTGTGGTGGAAACAGTGGAATGCATCCCATCCAAGCAAGCGTGTTGCGCACGACGAAGCTCTCATTGCTCCCTGCTCCCAGATGACTGTTGACGTCGCGAACTTCACAGTCGTCTTCTCTGTGCATCGCAGTCTTGCCTTTGGGTGCTCATTGAAGAACTTCGCAATTACGACAGAACAGAACGAAGAGCAGGTCGTGAACCATCTTCGATGCGCTGAAGGACGCGTGTTCTCACTGAACCAAGACGTCGAGTGTGCTTCTTTGTTGTCGCTGACAGAAGTGCGCCATACAATTGTTCTCCTCCGAGATGTGGCTTTCTCACAAACCAGTGATTCCAGGACGTCGTGGTCGATTGATTCATACAAGTGCCAGCACGACCACCACGACAACGACAGCTCTGTAGGGCACTTGCAGCGGCTTAGTTCGTCGATGAGCTTGCCAGAAGATGTCGAAGAGCGTGCGATGTATACCTTCTCGATCTCGCTTCACACGTTTGAAGTGGACATCCTCGTCGAAGAAGTGGAGGGGCTGTGCTGGTCTGTCGGAAAGTGGTCATTTTTCTTGCCGGAGGCAGATGAAAGCTATGCGATTGTCAACAGGGACTTGTATCTTCCATTTGGGATGAAAGAAGCCAGAGGAATCTGCCGGAGCAAGTTTGTGGTGTCCATACCGACGCTGAACGTGCGACTTCTCGATCGCAAGACCGAGCTTCAGTGCACTCTCGACATGACTGGTTTCTCGTACTCCAATCATTCTTGCACCAAGCGCAGTGTCCAACGAATCTCGGCGGCCTCGGTGTCTCTACGAGATGCTGAGCAAGTGATTCTGGATGTTCGTCAAGACAAGCTGACGATTGGCGAGGCACTGGTGCTGTCGCATCACTTGAAGAGCGAGTACGCAGAGCCGACCGTCGCTGTGCGGAAAGGGAAGGAATGCGTCATCATGGGGTTCGTGGGAAGTAGCTCCAACCTGTCAGTGTACTGCGGGCATCTGACTGGCGGTCTCTTTCCGCACACGCCCCAAGCAGCCCTGAGCTGGATCAGTCTTTGGCACGACCACTTCCAGGCAGGATATCTGTTGTCAAGTGCATACGGCTACGATCTTGCGTCGTACCGCGTACATGTTGCCAAAATGAACAAGGCAGAGGATTCGGCTCGGTTGGAGGTCGGCGCTAACACGAGTCAGCTGTCCGTGGTGATTGAACGAGGATTTGAAATCAAGATTTTCCACTCCGAAGAGCTCACCAACAACGAGTGCATTGCAATTGGCTCGCTTGAGTGCAATCATGCAGTGTTGCAGATGCGATCTGGCAAGTTCACTGACACCGAGCTTAAGGGCACTCTGCGAAATCTCCAGTTGCTGGACTTGACTTCCCCGAAGACGATGCCGACTGACGCAACAATGCCAAACCGTCACTTTATCTGCTCCAACGAACACATTTTTGACAATGTCAGCGACCTTGGGTCGTTCGGTCTGAAGAATGTCGTTGACTACGTCATCTCGTGGCCACATAATCGCAGCAAAGCGGATGGCCAAGTTTTGTCGGTACGGATCCGCCTGGACTCAGTGTGCATGGTGTACTTGCATCGTGTCTTAAAGCAGTTCCAGCATTACGTGATGGATCACCTGATTCCAGCACTTTCAAGTCCTTTCACGGAGATGCCTTCGGTCGACCTTCTCAACGCCGCGCTTACATCGTACGGAATGGATGCTGCTCAGCTTCCCGTGTCGGCTCAAGAATTGCTGCTGATTTATGGTGACGAGCTGGCCAAGAGACGGCGTGCAGACACAGAAGAAGCAAACAATTCAACCACCGAGATCGAGCTTCTCGCGAATGACTTGACGTTCGTGCTTCCGAGAAGCTCTTTTTCCTCAGAGCGAATCATTTTGCACTGCACCAACGCTCGATTCTGGAGTATCGCAGTGGATCCTGCTCGGTCTGACTTCTTGCAAAATGGTTACCTGGGTGATGAAGGACGAATGTCGCACAACAATGCGCTCAGTGGTGCTACAATTGCGAAGGCCCAGCAAATGAAAAGGGCCGAGCTGCGAAATATTCGTCGACTTGTGAAGAACCAGCGATCGCGAGTCTTAAGCAATCGAAGTCAGCTGTATGTGGACTTGAGGAATGCAACCCAGCAAGCTCAGAATTACCTACATGAAGGATTTGAAGCACTTCCAGATGCCGAAGAAGCAGTTCGCATCATTCACGGCAAGATCATGACGCTGGACAAGCAGTTGGAACAGCTGAATCAACACTTGAAAGACGTGGAACAAGCTATCGATTCAGCAGCGGCAGAAGCAGAGGCTCTTAATCAAGTCAGTCGAGACAGCTTCTTGTCGAGTCTTCCATCTCCAGCGATGAAAGCTTTCCGTGTACGGTCAGAATCCATGGAGCGCATCAAAGAGGCGGTGAGTGGGATGTCACAGCATCTCATCGCGCCAATGTTTCTCGCCGACAACGCAGAGTTCCATGATGCACGAGGCGAAGACATCGTAGCGCTGGGAGAAGACGACACGTCAGGTGGTATTGTGCCGTTGTTCGAGTTTGAATTGGTGGATTTGAGTGGCTCAACTTCAAGCTCGACAACCCCGCTGTTTCATCATGCGTTGATGACTGGAAGAATTGATGTAGAGCCAGAGTTGCTTCCAGACAACACCTCAAGCTCATTGTTGAGCGTCAACCTGGCTTTAAATGAGCTCAGTGTCGGAGCAAACCAAACGCAGTACACGATTCTGCTGGGCATGATTTTCGAGAACTTCAAAGAGATGGGATCTGCGGTCAATGAAGATACCTATCCACTCTGCGCGAACTGCGGTGGGCATCATTACGATTCGGATTCGTGCAATGCCGTTTGGCTAAAGATTCCGGTCAAGGTGGTCGATGCTGCTCTCCGAATATCGAATTCAAGTCATGCGATCGCTGACGTGTTTTTCGAGCACTTGGATTTGTCGTTTGTCTTGCGTACTGACGACTCGCTTGAAATCCTGGCCTCGACTCTGGCCTTCACAGCAGTTGACGTGAGACCAGAACGATGCGCCTCGACAGCAGAGATTATTCGACCGCTCCCTGGAGATGGTTTGCAAGTGGACTTCAAGCAAATGGCAACGTGGACCGACACGATCTACACTCTCAATGTGAATCATACGAATTGTGCCATCATTTTGCCAGCCCTTGAAGAAGTTGTGGATTTTTTTGCAGCACCAATCTTTGCTCCTGGTGAATTCTACGACTACCTTGTGGGGTTCATGCCTCCACCTCCTCCAACGTGGCTTTGCATGGAATTTCACATGATGTCCAACAACTGCTGGTTTAACCTGCTCGAAGACTTTACGAAAAACAATTCGCGAGTGCTCGTGGTTTTTGCGAACCTTTTGGTGACCTACTCAGCATCCCAAACCGATGACGGAGTGCCAGAACTCACGAAGTGGCATGTGTCCGTGGACCAACAAGGTCTATACTTCGCCCAACTGCCAGATCTACAGGTAGGCTACCTGCAGCGAAATGTCGGGTTGAATGTCTGGTATTGACGTGACTCTGCTGTTGCAGATTGATGTGTCGTTTCCGCTGTCAAATCCATTCAACCTTGTGTTTGATCACTTTGTGGAAGGAGCAGCGCACGCTTCGAAATTCACTCGACGAAATTCATTCGTTCTGGACAGCGTGGAAGCGCGTCTGTCAGTCCAGGATTGCTTCTTGTTCATCAACATCATCAACAACTACATCAAGGGATCCTCGCCCGATGATACTGCGGCTACAAGCAAGAAGAAACGTCTCTCAAACGCCGAGGCAGCTGCGGAGGCAAAGTTTGTATCTGAATATCGTGTCGACAAGTTGTTGGGAAGTATGGGTGAGATTCGCTTCGTATTAGTGAACAACAGTCTCGGCATTCCTGTGGCCGATTTCCAACTTGCGAAGAATGTTTGCGAGTACTACAAGGAAGAAGATTATTCTTTGCTCCTTGGTGGTGAATTGTGCATGAATTACTTCAACAACAGCATCTACCGATGGGAACCTCTTGTGGAGCCGTTCAAGATTGAAATGCGTGTGCACCGTGGCCTCGAAGAGAACAGTCGCGTCGAAGTGTTCACAAATCTGTTCAACACTGTGAACTTCAATCTCACGCCCGCGATGGCTCCGCTGCTTTCGTTTGAAGCCCTCAAGCAAGCTGATTTTGTCACGACTGGCTCCAAGTCGACGGCTCCATTTTGGATCGAGAACAAGACAGGAATGGAAATCAAATTCAGTTTCCGTCGCGGAAATGGAAGTGTGATTCAGCAGATGGTGGCGGATGAAGCTAAGGTTCCAGTGGATTGCCGTGAACAAGGCGACATGAGAAGCTTCGATAGCACGTTGACTGACCGCATCGTCCGACAATCCGACCAAAGCACGCTCACTGTGAATCACACTCTTTCTGTCTGGCTCAACAACAGCAAATGGGCTAGTGCAAACCCAGTAGTGGTCGACGTTGTTGGTCATCTTGCGGTGCCGCTGCGAGAGGTTCATTCACACGGCGATCTACGCCATGGTGGCAAAGGTGCTAATGCCACAAGCCAGCGAGCAGAGCCACCGATCCTTGTCGCCGACATCACGATTCAGTCCGATGGTAGCAAGCTAATCAGCCTGCATTCTCAGGTGGTTTTGCAGAACCAGACTTCAGTGCCCTTGCTGGTTTGGGTATTCTCTCCACGTGACGATGGCTATGTGAAAGAGTGGGTGATTGACAGGGAGCAAGTGTGCCACCTGCCGATTCAGCTCATTCATCCGTTGAGTAAAGTCAGCATTCGACCGTCAATTGAGGTTGACTACGCCCCGCTCGCAACAACTCTCGCAGAATGGGAGGACGAGGTGCGGTCAGTCAAAGTGTGCAACACCAAACGCTTCGTTCGTTCTGGAGATTGCGTTTGCAAATTCGAAACTTTGTCTCAGGATGAGCTTGAAAAGACGCGAGAACGATTAGGCAAAGAGCAGCTTCAAGTTCCTCTGGGAGGGTTTCTGGTGAGAGATCTACCTCGGTGGCGATGTGCGTACGACGTCGAAGCATATTATTTGATGCGCGCTACGTTCTCGAGTATGGATGATGCGAAGGCCCTGACAGCCAAGGAGCTTCAACCTATTACGGAAGAAGAGTCGGAGAGTGAGGAACAACGTGAACATGCCATTGGTGAAGATGGAGAGGAAGAAGATGCGGAAGAAGACTTCCGCGATTTGTGCAACTCAATCAAAGAAGGAAAAGGACCACTGGTTGATAAGGATTTCAACAGTGATGAAGAAGACAACGAGGACGAAGAGGAGCCAAAATCCGCTTCTTCCTCCAGCAAGGCGACAGCGATCGCTGGAAAGCACCCTCTGAATGAAATCAATAACGAGCTGGACGAAGCACGAAGTACAAAGAGGCGAATGTATGAGGCGACCAACTCCAGTCTGTATCACCTCTCGTTATCGCCATTCCTGACGCTGCACAACCGCCTGGCAACGGCGGTTGCGTACCGCTTGTACGATAAAATGCTGCAATTGGTTGGCGAAGGCGTGCTGGCGATTGGCACGGTTCTTCCCCTTTTCCAAGTGGACAACCAGTCCGAATTGTTGGTGTCATTCCGTTTGGAGAACTACAACTGGAGCTCTCCGACGGTCATTGTTAACCCCAAGAATCCGCTCTACACAATTCCATACAAGGAGCTAGTGGAGCCGCTCGAGCTGCGTGGTCGAGTGTTCGGGCGTGGGGTTCCTGGGGAGCAAGACGATGTCCCTGATCTTCACATGCAACTCAAGCTGACTGGTAGAGAGGTGATTCTGTTCTGTCCAGTTTGGATCGTCAATCATTCCGATTTGGATCTGCACTATTGCGCGACCACCAGCTCGTCATCCAAGCGACTTGAATCAGTGCTCAAGTATGTTCACACTCACGCAAATTCGGATGTCGAGCAGACTGCGCTGTTCTCGACGAGGACGCTGTCTTTCCACAACACGGCAGTGCGCTCAGAAGAGCTCACTCGATTGCAGAAGAAGGTGTCGCGAATCAGCCCTGTGGCTCTCGTTGTCGTCGTCAAAGAAGCTCGAAATCTGCACAACTCTCAGTATTTTGGCAAGCAGCGACCGTACGTTCGTGTCTCTTTGTATGTGGTTCGAAGTGGAGGTGCGTCAGATCTGTTCTACACCGCAACCACCAAACCGTCTGCGACTGGTGGTACTGAGCCGAAATGGGAGAACCGCCAGCAAAATACGCTGCTGCTTCGATTGCCTGACGCGAGCGTGTTGGATCGCTGTGTGCTGGTTTTTGAAGTCCGCAACATTCGCTACGGTATGGACACGTGCTTGGGTACAATGGATATCAGAATGAAGAGTATCTTGGCCGATACAACTCGTATTGCCAACTTCAATTGGTATCCACTGATGAAGCGGCTGTCGTCAAGCGAACGCAAGAAGCGCAAGACTGATCAGCCATCAATCCACTTCGGTGATTTGCTCGTGGCGGTATCGGTCGGTTCGAACCAGAGCTTGCCATCAGACTACGAGATTGAGGACGCGCGGCATAGTTGGGATGCGTCTCGATCACCTTCATTCTACGATGACGTGCGGCCATCACCTCGCGACAGTGACTTCACGCACGCGGTTGATGACATCGATGCCTTCGAGACAACATCACAGAGCTTCATGCCCACGTCGAACGCCATGCGATCGCTCCAGCATCTTCAAACTCCAAGTGGAGGAACAGCTCCGTTCTTCCCTCCTCCGCTCACGATGGTCACTCACGATACGACTGCCGTTGCACCTTCCCGCCGTGCTCGTCAAGGGTTCGCTCTGGGAGACATGGACTCGTCTCGAGGGCAAATTGAGGCGTTGCAGCTGGAAACCTCATCTACCAGAACGACTCGACTGGTTAATGCTCCGAACATGTCTCCTCCAAAGCTTCAAGTCGGCCCACGCACTCACATCATTGATGTGTTTTTGCCTCAAAATCGTTTCGCTTTCGTGAGCGTCGAAGTCAGTGCCTCTAACCTGCTGGCCGAAGTGTTTGATCTCGTGTGCTTGAAGTGCGGCGTGAACGGCATCTTGGATCGCGAAGACTTCGACTTTTATGAGCTGGTTTTGCCGCGCTTTGTATCGCTTCGAAGCGCTGGGCGTCCGGAAGGTGAGCGCTGGTATGGCCAGCGCTTAGAGATGGACATGAAGCTGGGCAGAATTGGTCGACAGCACGGCCTCCACTTGTGCCACAAGATGACCATGTCGACGATTCGCCTGTATGATGAGAAGAGCACGGCGAGTTCACACCACGTCACACCTCGTGCGCTGCTAACCAGTTCAAGCAACTCAAACCCAGCACAGAAGCGCCCGCTGGCTTGGGGTGAAGTATTGCTTTACGGACCTGGAGGGAAAAACTGGGACGTGCTGCGTATCAAGTCGCACAACTCTCCGTGGTCGGACGTCATCAGGCTCAACCGCAATGCAATGGGAAATTCCGGCTTTGCACAAGTGATTACGTTGTCAAATGACATCGTGACCGAAGCAAACAGCGACTTGAAGACGCAGCAGTTAGAGATTGCTTTGTGGAGCTGTTTTGGAACAGGTCGCTTCTCAGACACGATTATCGCTACCATCCTCCCTCGCTACATCTTGATCAATCGGACCGGAGATATCATCAAGTTCCGACAAGCAGGAGTGCCTCACACGTACAGGCTTGGTGCCAACGAAGTCAAACCATTCCACTGGCCTAGTGCACAACGCCCAAAGCTGATGGAAGTCACGATGCTTCATCGCTATACCTGGAGCGGGTGCTTCCGCATCAATTCCCTGGGCACAACGTACTTGAAACTTCGTGACTCGGATGAACCATGGCGGATTTATATCCTGCAGTGCCACATCGAAATGATTGGAGGATCGACAGTCCTCGTCTTCCGCGAAGAAATGAGGCGATTCCCACCTTATCGCATTGACAACATGACGTCCTTCCGCATCCAGTACAAGCAGGTCAACTGGGGCGATGATCGAGATTTCGATGAGCTCCCGCCGCGCACTTCATGTCCATACTCTTGGGATCGATTGGATTCAGCAGGGAAATCATCATCAAGCTCATCCGATCCAATGTTCGGGCCATCGTCAAGCACGGTGTCGAAGTCGTTGCAAGTGCGGTTCATGCGAGTCACATCTTCTACAGGGGAGAAGGATTCCGCGAAAGATGTTGTCGAGAACAGAGAATACAACCTTGATCAGATGGCAACTCACCGCAAGATTCAGCTGCAGCGATCGTTGCCGTCCCAACTGTTCATCAAGCCGGACAAGAAGGGCTTCCTGATGAAGAAGGACAACCTCTTGAAGTGGAACAGGAAATACTTCCGGTTGTACGATAACATGTTGTACTATTTCGCCAGCGAAGAAGACCAAGAATTACTTGGTGTCATAGATCTCCGTGTTGGCAGTTCCGAAGGCGGCCAGGGAGTTGCGATTTTCCAGACGGCCCCGGAGACAGCGAACAAGGGCGGCTTCATCTCACTCAATGGTTTCGTATCTTCAATTTCAGGCACAATTTTTGGTTCATCCAATAACCAGGATACTGCAGAGGCGAGTGATGATGATTTCGACGATGACGACGATCGTCGCGAAACCGAGCTAGCCGAACTAGCCATATCCCTGAGTTTGTCGACAGCTATTCGTGAGAAATCAGAGAAGTATGCAGAAAAACTGGAGCGAATTGGCAGCAGCATGAAGTGGATCCAGAAGGGATTGTTCGTGAACGGACATGACTTGATCGAGTTTTTGAAGGACAAACTGCAAGCAAGTCCGGAAGAGGCGTTCTCGACAGCACAAGACATGCTCCGAGCCAGTGTGTTGACGATGGTCAACTTCTCCGACGTTGATCCGCGCAAGAGTCCTCCGAATGTTCGCTTCCAGGTTTCCAAGATCATTTGGTACAGCGTCAGCTCGATCTATTTGGAAGGAGATGATTCCGAGTCCGTTGATTCAGGTGATGAAATTTCTCAATCGGGAACGTTATCCACACGCAGTTCGATGACCTCGAACAGACAACGAAAAGGCACCGGGTCAGCACAATTCTCTATCGTGACGTCTGCGAAGTGTTTCGAGCTGAAGGCTGATAATCCTGCACGCGCCCGCGCTTGGGTCCACAAGTTGAGAAGCTCCGTGCGTTCATTGAAAGATATCAATGACGGAATCGATGAGTCGAAAGCAGCTCTGAAGCAATCGAAGGACAGTGGAACGATGGAAAAGAGCGCCAAGACATACGTGTACGTTCGAGTTCGTGCGGACGGTCCAACCAAAGTGCTCGAACTGTTCGAAGGCGGTGAAGAAGATTTCGACGACAAGGACTACAAAAAGAACGAGTACTCGAGTGCGGTGTCTGTGTCGAGCTCTCCAACCGCTAGTGAAGCGTCGACAAATGTGTTCGAAACGCTTACAAACGGCATTTCGCTAGTTCTGCGCATGGAGGGATTCGGCATCTCGTGTGTCAACCAGGTTCCCACAGAACTCGCGTACTTGTATTTTGGTGGCATCAGCCTCGATTACTCGCGCGTGAACACCAAGATGATGCTGCGCTTCACTCTCGATGATATGCAAGTGGACAACCAGACCAATGAAGCGACATTCTGCAAGCTATTGTGCCCTCGAGTCCATCACATGGGGCAGCGAAGTTTGCCTGCCAGCACCGACCGTGAATCAAGCTTGGATGATCGATACGACAACACATCGCTGGTGGGCGACAACGGTGATGGAGTGAGCACATTCTGGTGCGAAGACTGTCACTACCGACAGAGCAATATGGCGGTGATGCATTTCTGCTGTGTGTGGTCCCACGAACAAGGCGAAACGGACTATTTCGAGCATTGCTCTTTCTCGTTGCTGCCCGTCATCGCTCAGTTGGACGAAGAACTGCTGGTTTCAGCGCGAGCTTTCCTCAGTGTGGTATGTGCTTGAGCTTTGCTTTTGCGTGTCGGTGTGTGCGATTCTAATAGTTGCCTCCCAGATTCTCGAGTACCGAAGTCGATTACATTCGCAGAGTCACAATCGGGACTTGCATTCTAAGAACGTCCCCATCGAGATCATGCACGGCGCGCTTGCGGAATTCAAGGAAATCACGACCAACGATGAGCTGGACCCGCTTCGCAGCTTGGAGTCGTACAACACTTCTTCCAACACTGAGAACCGCAAGGTTTACTTCGCGTTGCTGCATATCCACCCTATTGAATGTGACATCACGTATCGAAGTGATGTGTTGCAAGCAAGTTCGACCAAGGCAACACTGCGAGAAGCATCGAACCTCGTCACATTGAACAGTTCGAAGTCGCATCATGGCAGCGAGGATCCTAGACGAACTGCTTCGGCCCCTGCTGGAACGATGTCGTTGTCAGTGTTCAAGATGGATGGGTCTGAAAGTGGCGATGAGTCTCAGTCGTCGTCATGGGCAATCCCGAGCTTGAGCATGCACATCCCCGACCTGGATAATGCGCCGGTGCGACTGAATGCGTTGATGATCGAACATGCGTTTGGTACGAGCGGAGACCTTTCAAGATTGGTGACCAAGCACTACACTCGACAATTGTGGAAGCAACTGCACAAGATTCTCGGTTCGTTCGACTTTTTGGGCAATCCTGTGGGCTTTTTGGACCACATTGGCACTGGTGTGCGAGACTTTGTCTACGAGCCACTTGAAGGCCTCAAGGTTGGTGGCAAAGCATTCAGCAAGGGCCTCGCGAAGGGAACGGCCAGTTTGGTGTCGAACACTCTTGATGGCACATTTGACGCTGCAAGCAAGATTTCTGGTACAGTTGGGCAGGGCCTTGCTACGATGACGTTGGATGACCATTACCAGCAGATTCGCGCGCGAGCCCGTCGGCAGCACGTTCGTGGGATCCGGGAAGGTTTGGTGCAGGGATCGAAGGAACTGGGTCTGGGTGTCTATGAAGGTGTCACTGGGCTGGTCATGGGACCAATGAGAGGCGCTCGAGATCACGGTGCGCTGGGCTTTGTGAGAGGCACGGTTACCGGCATCATCGGGTTGCCAATGAAGCCTGTTGCCGGAATATTTGACTTCGCATCTCGCGCATCTCAAGGTGTGCGCAATCGATCACTCAAGCACAGGAAATACATGCAACGGGTGCGTCGACCTCGGGTATTTGGTCGTTACAACGAGTTGAAATGCTACAAGGAGAGCGACGCGATCGCGTATGATTTGCTGAAAAAGACCGGTGGTGAGAAACTTGCAAGCGAGAAGATCATTTTCTATGCTGAGATCTTGCAATGCGTCATGGGGTCGGAACTGGCTGACGAAGCACGTGTCAAGAGGATCGCGAACGATTCCGCGAAAGAGCGAACCAATTCGCTTCGGCGAAGTCTCCAAGAAGAAGCAAAGACTGCTGGTGAACCTGATGGCAACAAGCTCATTTACGAGGTGTCCTTCCGTGAACGGAAACTTGGCTTGGAGTTGGAGACCGACTTCTATGGAGAAAGTGTTACCGTCAAAGCTTTCGATGAAAAGTATCGCCACCACGTCAGTCTCAAGACTCAAATTCGCAAAGACCAAGAGATTCTCCAGGAAGGCGATTGCTTGATCGGGATCGGTGGCGTTAACGTCGAGGGCATGGGCTTTCGAGAAACTCTGGCGCTTCTCCGAGGAACTGCTCGCCCAGTTGTGCTTCAATTCCGCAGCGCAGATGAACACGTGGACGCCGCTGATGAGCGATCCTTGGCTTCACCGCAGGGCGACGAGTCTCCAACGCCAAAGCTAAAGGTTCACTTGGCCCATTGGGTGATTGTCACAGAGCAACGCGTGCTCTACATCAACGTCGGCTCATTTTCCAAGCCCATCGTCGAGTGGATGACACCCCTCCGCTACATCTATCGTGTTGATTGGATCAAGGCGTCGCGTGTCAGTCTGCAGATGAGTGTCGGAGTGGACAGTTTGCCGTTGGGGCCGCGGACTTTCCCAACGTGGAAATCGTTGGAAGGTCACGAACACGACATGGAGAAATTCCTGAACGTCATGTTCCGATACTTCGAACCGGAGACCGCGCAAAAGCAGGAGCTATGGCCGTCGGACACGCGACTGAACGGCTATATGCTCAAGAAGACTGGCTTCACAGTGACCAAACGCTGGTTTGTCTTGAGCCGGAACTGCCTGTACTACTTCTCGTCCTCGAAAGAGCTGCGTGGCATCATTCCCTTGGGCAAAGTGCTCCTCGAAGTGGACACGAATACCAAGTTTTGTATGCGCATCACGGCAAAGCGCGACGTCGAGAAGGACAAGCCAAAGCGGAAGAAGAAGAAGGACGACAAGCGCGCTGACTTTGTCGAGACACCCAAGCTGACGATCCTCGTCATGGACAACGGCCAAGTCAACATTCGCGAACATTCCGAGGTTGTCCTCATCGCCCCGAACGTGCATGAGTTCCAGATGTGGCAATCATCCATTGCTCACGCCGCTGGCGAAGGTCTGCGCCATTCCAAGGGCAGCCGCTTCCACACGTCCACGCCTGCCACGCGTCTGGACATCGGCTGCCGCGAAACCCCAGACATGGTCGCAGCAGCCTTGGCGGCAGCGCTCAAGAAGACTGTCGAAGTGTTTACGACGCAGGGGCTGGGCTAGGTAGGTATTCCTATGACCTTAGGACAACAACTCCAGTTGGTAGGTAGGTACTTAGTAGAATACTATGTGAATGTTCTAGATTGCATCTTGCGTCAGGTTTTGAAAGACGTTTCGTTTTCGAGGGGTGTTCGGTTTTCACAGGGGTGGAGATCGAAAACCACTTGGCAGCTTCTCAGGAGACGCTGATCGAGCGATCGATTGAGAAGGCGACGTCGGCGCAACAGGCCACGCTCGACAGCACCAGGAGCCATGGCGCAGACGCTGGAAGGATGGTACTACGGCATGCCGCCGATCACGCGGTTCTACCTGACCATGTGCTTCCTCACGACGGCGCTCAGCAGCCTGGGCTTCGTCACCCCGCGCTCGTTCTACCTGGACTTCGACTTGGTCTGGGAACGCTTCCAGATCTGGCGCTTGACCACATGCTTCATGTTCCTCGGCAAGTTCAGCTTTAACTTCCTGATGCAGCTGATGATCCTGTGAGTATTCTGTATAGGTGTTGTCTGTGTGCAATCCTGGTGGTGATGAACGGCTGCGCTATGTGTTTGTGCTGTAGGCACAACTACTCGTCGCGCCTGGAAGAAGATCCGTTCCCAAGCGGCGGTGGCCCCACGGCAGACTTTGCGTTCATGCTCTTCCTCGGCGCGTGCATTCTCTGGGTGCGTTTTGATGCAGTCGTGGCTGTGGATGGCGTCGTGATTGTGGTTTCAATTGATGCTGTTGTTCTGTGCAGCCTATTGCGTTTGTGATGGAACTGCCGTTCTTGGGCCATCCGCTCATTTTCATGATTGTGTACGTGTGGAGCCGTCGCAATCCGACGCAACCTGTGTCGATCTGGGGTGAGTGCTTTGCATTTGTCAGCGCAAACATGGAGAATGTGAGCTGACTCGCGAAACCTCGCGGTTATAGGCTTCCAGTTTGAAGGCCTGTACTTGCCATGGGCGCTCATGGGCTTCACGGTGCTCATTGGCGGCAGCCCAGTGATGGACATTTTCGGAGTCATTGCGGGCCACATCTACTATTTCCTGCTCGAAGTGTTGCCCAACACCAAGGGCTGGAACTTGATCCAGACGCCCAACATTTTGTACGTGCGCTTGTCGTGCTTGCGCGGGAAATTGTTTTAGTCTAGTAACATTTCACCTTGTTGCAGCGTCAGTCTCTTCCCAACGACCCAGCAATACGGCACACCGATCATCGGTGCTCGTCCACCAGCGCCAGGTGCTCAGAACGCTGCCGGTGGTGGTGGTGGCTACGCGTGGGGCCAAGGCCGTCCATTGGGCACATAGGCAGTCGTTGGATGTCGCTCGATAAAAGTACCAAATACAGTACATTGGTTGACACATTGACGATAGGAAATAAATATAGTTTTAGACTGCTCCACGCTGACAAAACGAGGAGCAGTATTCTAGGGCTTAGAAGAACCACGTGCGGTGATCAACCAAAACGTGCACCAAACGAACCTTCTGGCAGCCCCCACTGACCGTCTTTGACCGACCGCGTGATGGACACAGACGCAGGCAATGGCGTCCTCGATGGATCACCAGCGGCCGATCAAGCTCGCGCGGTGCAGGCCGCGCGGCTGCATCTGCAGCACACGAGCAACACTGCATTCGCCCGCGAGCTGGTGGCTGCCGCTGAAGCCCAGGCCACGAGCGCCGCTGCCCGCGTGAGCCTTGCGCACCCACGGCCTGCAGCGGTGTCTCGACCGACGGACGGTGCAATGGTGCAGCCGTGTCTGGTTGCTGCGACGCCACTGCATCCGCTGACCAGAGCCATGGCTCCGCATGAGCCCGTGCTGTACCAGCCGACCAAGATGCGGCGGCCGGAGTTCTGGCAGTTTGTGCGGTTGGTGGCGCCCGACCCGCGGCCGGTGGCGCTGGCGCGCAAGTACTCGAACCGTGACGCGAAGGAGGCGTTCTGCCTCAAGTGCAAGCAGACGATGCCGTACGACACGTCCAGTAGCAACAACGTGAGCAGACACATGCTCAAGTTCCATCCGGAAGACGTGGAGCGCTTCCGCAGCAGCATGGACGCGCGGCGGAAGCTCGCCAAGAAGCTCAAGACCACGTCCACGGCAGCAAGTGCCAGCTGTGCATCATTGACCAGTGTTAATGTGGCCAAGAACGACTTCCAGACGATGATCCCGGTACGATCTGATAGCTACGGCATTGACGCGCTCATTGCTTCGACTGGAATAGATGATGTAGCGGATGAGAACGTGGATCGGAACCAGCAGCATGATGCTTCGAGCGGCGCGGTTGGCGCCAAGCGAGAGTGGTCGACGATGGCAGCTCACCCAGAAAAGACCCAGAGTTATTTCAGTGAGCTGGTAGCTCGATGGGTCAGCAAGCGGAGGCATTCACTTCAGATTGTCAACGAGCCAGAACTCCAAGAAATCATTCGAGTGGTGAGCGCGAGGGGTCCGCAGGCGCGCTCCTCCTTGCCCAGCGTTGCGTCGTTGGAAGCATCGATCGTGTCGCTGAGTGCACGGACGCAACAGTCATCTCTGCAAAACCTCGCTGAGGCGTTGTACTCCTCTGTGAGCGCCCATGACGACGGCGGCGATGATAGAGCAGCATCAGTGGTCTATCGCGTGCATTATGTGACTGAAGACTTTGAAGCGCGCTATCACACATTTGATGTGCGATCACGATGCAGTTTGACTCGGCTGGATTTGTCGGCGCGACTGACCCGTAGCAACCTGGACCCGCGATGGTGGACAACTTTCATATCAGCTCCTCGAGACTCAAGTATCGAAATTCCGAAATTCGTAACCAAGATCCCATGCGCCGTCCAAACAATTCAAGACATCCTTCAGTCGTGCTTATGCCGCAGCCATGACCATCAAGAAAGTCATGCTCCGAATAAGAAGGAGTTTCTGGACGTTGTTCACGACTGCCTCGAGTTTTCTCGGCAATTGGTGCGGAATATTCAGAGCCACGGTGAAATCTCTGCCGTTGCGCCAACTAACAAGCTCCGTATCATGATGGACTCGCCGCACGACTGGATTTCCTCACTACAGATGCTGCGGCAGTTGTCTTCAAACAAAGCTGAAGTGGTCGATTTGCTTCTCGCAGCTAAGACGTCCCAGAAGAGTGATCGAGATGGCGTGGGCGTGAACGATGAGGAGCTTCCAACTCCCGATCAGTGGCAGACAATGGAGAGATTGGTGGCATTGCTCAGGCCATTTGAGAACGTGATCGAAGCGGTACGTCGCGATGAAAATCCAACGCTATCGTTCACGCTTGCGCTTGTGCGCGTTCTGCTGCGCGAGCTAACGAAAGACGAATCGAACACTGCGGATACAGTCACGGATACCAAGCAGCAACGATCCGACACCGCTGAACCAGTGCCTCGTGCAAATCGTTTTTGGTTGGAAGAAACGCGCAAGTGGCTGTGCAATGAGCTCCAAAACAGGTTCAGTCCAGTAATGGACAGGCTCTTGTGGGTGTCGTTATTGGACCCTCGCTTGCGAACGACGCAGTACCTGGCAGAAGACGAAATCAATCGCTGTCGCATCGATCTAACGAATCACGCGATCGAACTTAATCGGCAATTGTTTAAGTCACTGGGACAGCCCAAGACTGCGCCAACCTTAATGGCCAGTGATGCCCCCGACACGAGCGATGGCGTGATTTCGTCGTCACTGCTGAATCTCGGACAGCAGCCGTACCGTGAAGACAGCGACACCAGCTTGTTCCTACGACAGCTTCTGTTTGAAGACGATGCGCCACTCGTTCCATCTCAACAGCAACTGCGTCCGACGTCTCCATCGCCCCAACTCCCACCCAGCCACGCAGTTCCGGATGAATTCCTTCCAACGAGGATCAAAGCAGAGGTGGCTGATTACATGGACCGCCTTCAAGCGCGACAACAACCCAACACAAGGCGGTATCGTAGCCCACTTGCATGGTGGCATGCTCACAGCCGATTGTTTCCATTGCTTTCACCGCTGGCGCGCCAGTGGCTGAGTTGCATCGGCGCAACGCGTGCGCCATCGTCATCATTGCCAATCGACCTTGAACTGCGCAAGGCGATGGCAATAATTGCAGATGGAACATAAAGTAATTGAATTTCTGTGGTGCAGTGGTGGCATTGAGGTGTCGTGGATGGGTCGTGGCACGGCGTGTCCTTCGCGCCCATGCGTTGGAAAGGAACACTTGGTGAGCGGTCGAGATGCCGAACCCGCGCTTCCCCAAGATCGACATCCAAGAGCTGCGCGATGACTTCATCAAGTTCGAGCTCTCGGAGACCGATGCCAGTGTTGCCAACGCCGTGCGTCGTGTGATGATCGCCGAGGTCCCGACGCTGGCCATCGACCTGGTGAGCATCGAGTACAACTCGTCCGTCATGACTGATGAGTTCCTGGCGCACCGCCTCGGCTTCATCCCGCTGTACTTTGACGGTGGACTTGAGAACTTCCGTCAGCGCTTCGTCTATTCGCGGGTACGGAGGCAGTACTCTCTGTTGGTTTGGGGTATGAAAGGAGTACACTGACGGTGGTGACGGTGGTGCAATCGGGTACGCTCAACCACAGGACTGCGACTGCGATGAGCACTGCCCGAACTGTTCGGTAGAGTTCCAGCTCGATGTGCGCGCCACGGAAGGAGTCATGACGGTGACGTCGGAAGCGCTTAAGTCGCTTGACCCGTACATCCGTCCGGTCAACTTCTCGTCCGATGAAGAGCTCAACAACACACAGGACACGGGCGTCATTATTGCCAAGCTCGGACCTGGACAGCGCATCAAGCTGTCTGCCATCGCGAAGCTGGGAATTGGCAAAGAGCATGCCAAGTGGTCCCCTGTGGCCGTCGCGACCTATGCGTATGAGCCGATCATCACGCTGAACCAGGCCGTGTTGAGCACGTACTCGCCGGAGCAGAAGGCTGAGCTGTACAAGAGCTGCCCAGCTGAGGTGTACGAGACTGATGAGAATTACGATCAAGTAAGATCAGTGCGCGATGCCTTTGGTGCACTGAACGGGTGTTTAACGCGTGTTTTGCGAATCTAGCTCACCGTCGGTGATCCGATGCGTTGCATGTACTGTGACGAGTGCGTCAAGGTTGCCAACAGCTTCAAGGAAAATCCTGAAGACGATTCCGTTGTGACGATCCAGGCAAATGAAGAAAAGTTCATCTTCTCGGTGGAGGTACGACGCGACTTGTTATGCCCTTGATCTGTTCACCTCCAACGACATTCATGGTGTTGCCTGTATTTCAGACTACGGGACAGCTGCGACCAGAAGAAGTTGTGATCTGCGCTCTGGATTTGATTCGTGAGAAACTTTCGTGGCTCAAGCACCAGTGCCTCGAACTGAGCCAGGACGATCAAGCGGCGAACAATGCTGCGCCAATTACTCCTTTTGGCTGAGCCTAACAAAGAGATCGCGCTCTGACTCAGGAAGTTGCAAGTGTGCCGCTCGTAGTTGCAGCACGTAATGAGCGATGCCGTGGCAGGAGTGACGTAGCAGTTCCTCGATGGATCACCGATTAGATTGATTTATGCTTTATTGCTTCTGTGCGCACACCTGATGCTCTTTGGAATGTTGAAACAAAATACGACATGCACGGCAGTCTCGACACGAGTAAATACGTCGATTGGTTGCTTTCACGAATAGTGCGGCAGGATCTCGACGCTGGCGTCCAAAGTTTGCGATGCATCTAGCAAAAACGCGGAGTTGGCGATGACCGACTGTTTAAGCTGGCTGCTGCATAGATGCACAAAAATTGTTAATAATCGCATCGATTCCAGAGATTGCCAGTCCACTTACTTTGATTGCGCTGGGTCGTCTCTGTCTGAGTCATCACACAGTCGCCCAAGATGAGGAGCGTCAAGGAGCATCACAATGTTACCTAGGAGGTCCGTCGCACTTAACTTTTCAGCATCAATGCCTTGCAAGGAGCACACAAACGCAACATTTTCATGAAGCATTGATAGCCCACGTTCAAAGCCGACGCTGCCATCTGGGTAAAGAGTATGGCATCCAGCCCCTTCGCTCGTATTTCCGATCGTTGAGAACGAACCGTTGAAAATCATAGGATGAATGTACGTGATTTTCAGGTGCTTGACCAGGCACAGCAACAAATGAATGACCTTGCCCAGAGCTGCAGCCACAACTTCGACCGGAACGAGATCGTAACGTCCAGAGATTGGTAGCGGCAAGTTTGTGATTGAACGGAAAAAGCGATCTCCAGATGAATTCTCTGGTGAAACGAGCCCAAACAACGTGAACAGCTCGCGAATCTTCTCTCCACGAGCACGAGCAGCGACGTCTCGAGCATATTGAGTTTGCAATTCAAGGCACTCCAACACTGGCACGTGCAAATCATCGGCTTGACGACGATGCTCGACTAACTTCTGCTGAGCAAGTTCCAGTTGTTCCAGCCGCTCTTCGAATGCAGTTGTCTGCTCCACAACAACAATCCGCTCTAATCGGCCGCGACAGCATCAGTGCCAGCCTGAATAATCGTTGGTCCACTTTAAATTCTCACCGCTGCATAGCTGCTCTCGTGTCTTGATCAACCGGTCCGTGAGCAACTTGACCCTGCGCATGTAGTCCTCCAGTCTTCGCTCTGCTTGTACCAATGCGCTACGACTCTACAGAGCCACACACGACAAGACCTCGCATGTCATGACACCGCCACCAGCCCCCGAGCAGCTGAAACAAACAAACCGAGAGCGCGTTGTCGGCCTTGGTGCGCAACACAGCAACATCGGCCTGCAACGCGCTGACCATGGTGCGCCGTTGCTGCAGCAGGTCTGACGTGCAGTTCTTGCAATAGAACGCAGCGCGCTGGCGCCTGCACATGAAGCACTCGCTCCGCTCCATCGTGCTTCCACTGTCTGCGTGCTTCTGCGTTTGTGCAGAGAAACTCCCTGTAACATACAATACCCCCGCGCAAACAATTGGGGTAACATTGGTTTGTGTATGGTAACGACCTTTCAAACATGATAGCCAAGCGCTACACGATGTTGAACCCTCGGAGCTTGAGGGTCTCCGCTTCCATGGCCGAGCCCAAGCTCAGGTAGTGCGCCATGAGCTGGTTCACGTACACGTTCTCGTGGACGCCCTTGCACATGCGCTCGAAGATGCTTGGCCCCATGCAGTAGAGGTTCACGTCCGTGCCAACATGTGCCACTGTGGTCCAGGCAACAAGAGCTGGTTCGCTAATGACATGGCCGAGCTCGATCATCACTTTCTTCAGATCTCGGGTGACATCGACCGCGGTGGCGATTTCGCTCTTGAGTTTGGCCACTTTGTCGTCGGTGAACAGCGTGACGTTCGAGTACTTGGCGAGGATCTCGGTCGCTTGCATGAATAGCGTTGACTTGCATGTAGCATTCGCATCAGGTGCGCACGCCTTCAATACTGGTGCCAACAGGTTGTCACTCATCCACTCGGTCGACATTTGCTGGCGCTGCAGCTCTGTTGGTCGCCACTGATAGATTCCGTCGCGTCCGAGGGTGAGGCCGCCCGTGCCATGGTCAGCCGCTGACACCATCGCAGTGTTCTTCACGCGGCGAACAAAGTCCTTGACGACACCGACAGTCTCGTCGAACGCAATAGCTTCTTTGGCCATCGTACCGGGATCATTAGAATGGCCAGCATGGTCAACACGCGAGCCTTCAATCATCATAAAGAAGCCATTCTTCTTTGCCTGTGGATTGTTCTGGAGAATGCTCAGGATGGAGTCCACCATCTCAGCCAGGCTTGGTTCGCGCCCTTCGTTCTTCGGATCGCCTGCTTCCTCGCGTGCGCGATCGACTTCATACGCCATGTGGTTCTTGTTGAAAAGACCAAACACTCGGAGCTGGCCACCCTGCTGGTTGGCTTGCTGGTATTTGATCAGCTCAGCGTAGTTCTTGATGATGGTATACCCGTTGCCTTGCAACTCCGCTAGCATTGAGTCGTTGAAGTGACGCAAGCCTCCACCCAAGCAAAAGTCTAGGTTCTTGTTGCGCACATATTGTCGAGCAATCTCGTCTTCGTTGTTCCTGTCGGTAACGTGCGCAGCAAAGCTCGCGGGTGTGGCGTGGGTGACCCTACTGGTGACAATCAATCCGGTGACCATACCACGTGCTTTGGCTGCTTCGAGAATCGTCGCCAAGGGCTGCTTGAAGTGATCTACAGCAATCGCTGAGTCATATGTCTTGAACCCCGTTGAGTAAGCTGTTGCTGAGGCAGCGGAATCGGTGATGAAGGATGTTGTGGAATGGGTTTGAACCGTTCCCATCAGCAAAGGATCGATATGAAGTCGCGTCTTGAGTGTTGGATCGAGTACAGTTCGCGCCATTGTGAAAATGTTGGGGCCTGTACCGTCGGGGATCATCATGATCATGTTGCGCACGCTGTCGGCGTCCTCATCTTCCGCAAAGTCGTAGTCCATGGATTTGTATTCAAACTTCCGCCCTGCACGTGCACATGAAGAGTATCCTCCGACCAGCAGCAACAGCAACAAACAGCGCACGTGCTTCATCATCGCGCTTCCTCCCAGGCAGTCAGTCGAGTGAAAGCGAGACAAGGCTCCATCGTGAGGTTCGACGCCGTTTCGTCGGTGGTTACGGCCAATGGCAGCTGTGCTTTGCCTTCGCATAGTTTATCAAGTGAACTGCAGAAAGATCGCATCGCCACAGTTGAATTGATTTGACGTGTTACAATTCGTACGCTTCACCGCGTGCAGATGAAAATGGTGACTGCATTGTGCGACCTGCGGCTAGACAACCGACCCACTACCTCAGTTCTTGCGCAAATTCTTTTTTGACTGTCGAAGAGATGCTCGCTCGCGAGTTCAACGGCCGATGCTACTTCTCTAGAGAAAATGAACTAAGAAGTGGAGACGTTCGTTCACAAAGACATAATCCATCGCTGTGCATTGCGTGGATGCCCAGCGTTCATCAATTACCTCGTTGTGTTTTACTCAAATTTCATAAAATCAATAACAACTAGAATTCGCTATGAGATGCGAGCTTACAAGATGTCAAAGCCACGCATCTTGAGCGTCTCCGCTTCGATGGCCGTGCCCAAGTTAAGGTAGTTGGCCATGATCTTGTTCACGTACACGTTCTCGTGCACACCCTTGCACATGCGCTCGAAGATGCTTGGGCCCATGCAGTAGAGGTTCACGTCGGTGCCGACGTGGGCCACCGTGGTCCAGCCAATGAGAGCTGGCTCACTGATCAAGTGGCCCAACTCAATCATCACCTTCGTCAAATCACGCGAGCGGTCAACGGCCGTTGCGATCTCCTTCTTGAGCTTGGCAGTCTTTTCTTCCTTGAGCGAGGTCACGTTGGTGTACTTGGCCAGCAGCTCAGTCGACTGAACAAGAAGAGTCGACTTGCACGTCTCGTTGTTGCCCGACTTGCATTCCTTGAGCGCAGGAGCCATGAGAATGTCCGTCATCCACTCAGTCGACATCACCTGCTTCTGCAAGTCTTCTGGGCGCCACGCGTAGATGCCATCAGCACCAAGCGTCAAGCCACCAGTGCCGTGATCAGCAGCCGAGATCATCGCAGTGTTCTTGACTGTGTTGACGAAGTCCTTGACGACGCCAACGGTCTCATCAAACGCAATCGCCTCCTTCGCCATGGTGCCTGGATCGTTTGAGTGACCGGCATGGTCAACGCGCGAGCCTTCGATCATCATGAAGAAGCCGTTCTTCTTGGCCTGAGGGTTCTTCTTGAGCAGCTCCATCACGATGTCGACCATCTCGGCGAGGCTTGGCTCACGCTTGTCGCTTGGGTTGGTCTCCAGCTCGCGCAGGCGATCCACCTCATACGACATGTGGCTCTTGTGGAAGAGACCAAAGACGCGGAGCTCACCGTTATCCTTGTGGGCCTCTTGGTAGTCCACGAGCTCAGCGTAGTTCTTGACCACGGTGTAGCCGTTGCTACGCAAATCCGCCAGCATGGACTCGTTGAAGTGACGCGAGCCACCGCCAAGCAAGAAGTCCAGGTTCTTGTTGTTGACATACTGGCGCGCGATCTCGTCTTCGTCGTTACGATCAGGCACGTGCGACGCGAAGCTGGCTGGCGTCGCGTGCGTCACACGGCTAGTCACTACCATACCGGTGACCATGCCACGGGCCTTGGCAGCTTCCAAGATCGTCGCCAATGGCTGCTTGAAGTGATCAACGCCAATGGCAGCGTCATACGTCTTGAAGCCCGTCGAGTACGCAGTGGCAGCGGCCGCAGAGTCAGTAATGTACGACGTCGACGAGTGCGTCTGCACGGTGCCCATGAGGAGAGGGTCAATATGGAGGCGCGTCTTGAGGGTTGGGTCCAAGAGGGTACGAGCCATCGTGAAGATGTTTGGGCCCGTGCCGTCAGGGATCATCATGATCAGGTTGCGCACGTTGTCGGCGTCCTCATGGATCGAGTCGTAGTCGTAGTCGAGCGTCTTGTACTCGTACTTGCGGGCAGCAAGGGCGTTGCTGGCCAGGCAGCCGACGAAGGCAACAGCAGCGAAGATGGAGAGCTTGACCATGGTCGTTGGTTGACAAGACCTGCGCTTGGCGGATTGCGAAGTGAGCTCGCAGACAACAAACCGAGTGGCTGGTTCGGTTTGGTGCGGTGTTCGGTGTCAACACTTGCGGCATGGCAACGTCAGACCGAACGGCCAAAAGCGCGTGGGAAGAATCTGCAGTGGTGTAATCCAAATTCGAGGTTTTGGCCACTGCTGTCGCGACCTACCCCAGCATTAGGCGGGGATTAAACCGATGACAGTGGATCGATAAAACGACGGAATTGGTCAATGAGACCCCATGGATTCAAATGGCTCGTCGATGTTCAATCGGTGCGGGGTTTCCCCAATCTTCAAACGAGCAACACCACCGTTCGAAGATTCGACCCTTTTGGGAATTGCAGCGCCATCGCGTTTTGGTGGAGATTCGAGATTCGAGGGAAGCAGTTGCTCCGGGCAACACACACGCCAGCCACTCGAGTGGGAAGCGGACGGTTGGTTGGAGACCGCTGTTGCGATGGCGACGGCGATGACCTCAAAGGCGTCACCCCACGATCGCCCCCCAAGATGCTGTGACACCCAATTTCTGACCAACAGGTGCCTTCACACAACGCGAACCTTCAAGCTGCGTGTTGGCTGACACACGTCAGTGCTTCTCCGCTGCTGATGCAGCCTGCACCAGCACACAGCTGCACACGTACCCAACACACCAGGACAGCTGTGCGCTTCTGTCGATGTGAAATTAATCTCGCGCCAGTCTCGGTTTTCTGGAATTGCTACCACCCGTGTTTAGCTCATTTGCTATCGACTCATAAAGCCAAATGCAGGGGCACCCGAGCAACAATAGCGCGGATCACGCTGGTCATTTGGAAGCAATGCGATAAGAATCATCGCAAAAATGACAAGGTCGCATTTGCTATCAGTCGTCAACAAGTGATCGATTAACGATCCATCTTTTATGCAAGTCATTTACAGGATGTTGTAGCCACGCAGCCGCAGCGTCTCGGCCTCCATCACCTGGCCCAAGTTCAGGTAGTGCGCCATGATCTTGTTGACATACACGTTCTCGTGCACGCCCTTGCAGAGACGCTCAAAGATGCTTGGGCCCATGCAGTAGAGGTTGACGTCCGTGCCGACGTGCGCCACCGTGGTCCAACCGACGAGCGCAGGCTGGCTGATGACATGGCCCAGCTCGATCATGGTGTCCTTGAGATTGCGCGTGACGTCCACGGCCTTGGCGATGTGCTCCTTGAGCTTCGTGGCCTTGTCTTCGGCGAGCGACGACACGTTCGTGTACTTGGCCAGCAGCTCGGACGCCTGGATGAACAGCTTGGACTTGCACGTCTCGTTGTTGCTCGTGCCGCAGTCTTTGAGCACCGGTGTGAGCAGCTTGTCGGCCATCCACTCGGTCGACATGTTTTGCTTCTGGATGTCATGTGGACGCCAAGCGTACACGCCGTCGCGGCCGAGCGTGAGACCACCAGTGCCGTGGTCGGCGGCCGAGATCATGGCTGTGTTCTTAACGTTGTGGACGAAGTCCTTGACGACGCCGACCGTCTCGTCGAACGCGATGGCCTCACGCGCCATGGCACCTGGATCGTTGGAGTGCGCGGCGTGGTCGACGCGCGAGCCTTCGATCATCATGAAGAAGCCGTTCTTCTTGGCCTGTGGGTTGTTCTTGAGCAGACCCAGCATCATGTCGACCATCTCTGGCAGGCTTGGCTCGCGCTTGTCGTTGGATGGATCGGCGGCTAGTTCACGCAGGCGATCGACCTCATACGACATGTGGTCACGGTTGAAGAGACCAAAGACACGCATGTAGCCGTTCTCCTGGTTGGCCTGCTGGTAGTCGTTYAGCTCGGCGTAGTTCTTGACGATGGTATAGCCACTGCCCTGCAGCTCGGCCAGCATGGACTCATTGAAGAACTTCATGCCGCCGCCCAGACAGAAGTCGAGGTTCTTGTTCTGCACGTACTGCATGGCGATCTTGTCTTCGTCGTCGCGTCCTGCAACGTGCGACGCGAAACTAGCTGGTGTCGCGTGCGTCACACGACTCGTCACCACCATGCCGGTGACCATGCCGCGGGCCTTGGCGGCTTCGAGGATCGTGGCCAATGGCTGCTTGTAGTGGTCGACACCGATGGCAGCGTCGTACGTCTTGAAGCCCGTCGAGTAGGCGGTAGCGGCGGCCGCCGAGTCGGTAATGAAGGACGTAGACGAGTGCGTCTGGACAGTTTCCATGAGCAGAGGATCGATGTGGAGGCGCGTCTTGAAGGTCGGGTCGAGGATGGTGCGTGCCATGGTGAACACGTTGGGGCCCGTGCCGTCAGGGATCATCATGATCATGTTGCGGACATTGTCCGAGTCCTCGTCGACGGCGTAGTCATAGTCGAGCGTCTTGTACTCGAACTTGCGACCAGCGAGGGCGTTGCTGGCGAGGCAGCCGACAAAGGCGATGGCGGTGAAGACCGAGAACTTGACCATGATGACAGTGGATCTGGAGTGGTTTGCACTTGGACAAATGCAAAGTGAGCAAGCCTTGGCGCGGCAGTTGAAGGTTGGAGCAGGCGTGCGTGGTTGGCAAATTCGAGTGGCTGCAGGTGGCTGTTGCTGGACATGGTTGCGGAGCTGTCAAGAGGCACGGACAAAAGCTGCGTCTCTGGTGGGGAGCAATCCGTTAGTTTGCCAAATTTCGGCCACTATCCATTCCCAGAAAATGGACAACACCTAATGGGCCTCATCCAGATGTTGTGGCACCGGCAACCATATGACGCGGTGCTTGGAACTGCGGACTGCCTCTTCACCACGCAAACCACGCAATGACCAACAAAGAGTGGCGACACCCATGCAGCAAACGCTATACGTAGCGGAACGAGCCATGTCCAAGGCTACAGCTCGCAAAATCCGCTGCGGAACTGCTGAAGAGAAGCGGAATGGCCAGATGATCGAGAACCACCTCATCCAGCAAGTCCTCAACATCACAAAAAGGTCCGGTGTGGTGCGAGAGCGTGCAACGATTTCACGTGACAGCGAGCTCCTCTATTGACCAGCTGCTCAAACGCATGGAAAGGGTGCACCTTTTTGAGGCCAGATTTTCACACGCACCACCACCTCGCAAAACACAGCCGCACACTGCCGCCACGCACGCCTGCTCCAACCTTCAACTGCCGCGCCAAGGCTTGCTCACTTTGCATTTGTCCAAGTGCAAACCACTCCAGATCCACTGTCATCATGGTCAAGTTCTCGGTCTTCACCGCCATCGCCTTTGTCGGCTGCCTCGCCAGCAACGCCCTCGCTGGTCGCAAGTTCGAGTACAAGACGCTCGACTATGACTACGCCGTCGACGAGGACTCGGACAATGTCCGCAACATGATCATGATGATCCCTGACGGCACGGGCCCCAACGTGTTCACCATGGCACGCACCATCCTCGACCCGACCTTCAAGACGCGCCTCCACATCGATCCTCTGCTCATGGAAACTGTCCAGACGCACTCGTCTACGTCCTTCATTACCGACTCGGCGGCCGCCGCTACCGCCTACTCGACGGGCTTCAAGACGTACGACGCTGCCATCGGTGTCGACCACTACAAGCAGCCATTGGCCACGATCCTCGAAGCCGCCAAGGCCCGCGGCATGGTCACCGGCATGGTGGTGACGAGTCGTGTGACGCACGCGACACCAGCTAGTTTCGCGTCGCACGTTGCAGGACGCGACGACGAAGACAAGATCGCCATGCAGTACGTGCAGAACAAGAACCTCGACTTCTGTCTGGGCGGCGGCATGAAGTTCTTCAATGAGTCCATGCTGGCCGAGCTGCAGGGCAGTGGCTATACCATCGTCAAGAACTACGCCGAGCTAAACGACTACCAGCAGGCCAACCAGGAGAACGGCTACATGCGTGTCTTTGGTCTCTTCAACCGTGACCACATGTCGTATGAGGTCGATCGCCTGCGTGAACTAGCCGCCGATCCATCCAACGACAAGCGCGAGCCAAGCCTGCCAGAGATGGTCGACATGATGCTGGGTCTGCTCAAGAACAACCCACAGGCCAAGAAGAACGGCTTCTTCATGATGATCGAAGGCTCGCGCGTCGACCACGCCGCGCACTCCAACGATCCAGGTGCCATGGCGCGTGAGGCCATCGCGTTCGACGAGACGGTCGGCGTCGTCAAGGACTTCGTCCACAACGTTAAGAACACAGCCATGATCTCGGCCGCCGACCACGGCACTGGTGGTCTCACGCTCGGCCGCGACGGCGTGTACGCTTGGCGTCCACATGACATCCAGAAGCAAAACATGTCGACCGAGTGGATGGCCGACAAGCTGCTCACACCGGTGCTCAAAGACTGCGGCACGAGCAACAACGAGACGTGCAAGTCCAAGCTGTTCATCCAGGCGTCCGAGCTGCTGGCCAAGTACACGAACGTGTCGTCGCTCGCCGAAGACAAGGCCACGAAGCTCAAGGAGCACATCGCCAAGGCCGTGGACGTCACGCGCAATCTCAAGGACACCATGATCGAGCTGGGCCATGTCATCAGCCAGCCTGCGCTCGTCGGTTGGACCACGGTGGCGCACGTCGGCACGGACGTCAACCTCTACTGCATGGGCCCAAGCATCTTTGAGCGTCTCTGCAAGGGCGTGCACGAGAACGTGTATGTCAACAAGATCATGGCGCACTACCTGAACTTGGGCCAGGTGATGGAGGCCGAGACGCTGCGGCTGCGTGGCTACAACATCTTGTAACTCAACGCTGATGGCGATCAAGCTTGAAAGAAACGCAAGTAGATTGGATTTCCAATTGAATACAGCTCGAGTCGTTCATGATACCGAAACCTTGAGCTGTTTACCGTGGGAAATGTTGCATTCGGATACTTGCTGATCGCAATCCATGAGCTGTCGACGGTAGCAAATGTTGCATTCGGATACTTGCTGATTGCAACAATTCATTGCGCCGGGTCTTTTGATGTATTTTCAGCGAAGCGACCAGGCATGAGGAATCGATTGACTTTGTGCCACGCTATATTGAGATCGCCCCTCGGTCCGCTTGTTTCCTTGCGTCTGGGCGAAGACCGTAGACCTGATGCCTCGGCGTTGCGTTCTCGCGTGCTGCTTCGCCTACTGCATCAGCGCTGGGATTTCGATCCTTCCACGCTGTCAGCACTGCTGACGATGGTACGTCACGGTAATGTGGATGGATCATCAGTACTGACACATATCGATCCCATTGCAGACGCTGTCCAAGACGCTCGAGTATGTCCCCGGATTCTTCGCGCAAGGTGAACCAGCCAACCCTCAAGATGTTGGTGGTTATGCGCCCCACATGGGACTGCTTCCAGGGAAGACTTGGGAACACGTAGATGCGTACATCGAAGGGCAACAGAAGACGCGTGGAGTGCGAGTGAAGCTAATCCTGCTGCTAAGGCATGGAGAGGGGCTCCACAATGCCGACAAGGAGAAGTATGGTGTCCAGACGTGGGAAGCAGGCCAGGAGCTACAGGAAAAGTACATTGACGCGCCAGTCACAGCCAAAGGCATTGAGCAGTCTCAAGCAGCAGGTCGGATGTTGCAGGAGGAGATCTCGCGAGGACTCAAGATCGATCGAGTGGTTATCTCGCCGCTCGACCGCACGCTACATACGTACGCCGAAGCCTTCGCCAATTCGCGAGACATTCCCAACACAGTTGTCGAGCTGGCTCGTGAGACGCTCGGTGTGGTCCCATGCGATCGGCGCAAGCCGTTGGCTGGCAAACGCATCGACTTCCCCTTCGCTGACTTCAGCGAAGTGCAGGACGAAGAGGACACATGGTGGCAATCAGATCACCGCGAGACGGAGGGTGAGATCGAAGACCGTGCACAGAAATTGCTCGACTACCTTATGCACTCACGGTCCGAGTCACGCATCTGCGTCGTCGCACACAGCGGCATCAGCCGTGCTTGCTTCCGCGTCGTGGGGCATCGCTACTATCGCCCCTGGAATGGCGAGTTCGTGCCGCTGCTCGTCCAAGAAGCCACAGCCTAGATGATCGCAACTGCCACTCGTTCTCAACTCGCATTCACGCAGCTGGCTCCGCTCAATAAACTCGCATTGATCGATCGATCTTCGCAACCAGCGCGTGCGCTGGAAGTTGATGCCATGACGGAATGTGCCTCACACTGCAGCATCCATTGCATGCCTCACACACAGACATCAGACACTGCATCCACATCAACATGCGGTGACGGAACTGCAAGTTGGTTGCATGCTCGACGAGAAACGCAGCCACCATTTGCGTTGCAGCCTCGACGCGACTGCGCATGCATTCGCGTGCAAGCGTGACCGCCGCGCCATCTGCAATGCGCTGCCAGACATGGCAGCCAAAGGACAGCACTGTTGCTGCAGTGGGTGTCGTCGGCATGCTCCGGCTTGATCGCCGGCGGACACACAACATCCGCTTGAACTTGAGCGCTCAGGTTCAACTCTGAAGCCTCGTCTCCACCCAAGCGGAGATTAAATCACCAACGTCAAATCCCATAGCAGATCCCACGTCAACAAGTACTGCTTCAAATGAATATCTGTGATGGAAGTAACGGTGTAATCAGCCGCTTGGCAGTTCCGACTCGACGCAGTGTCACAGATTTCACGCCACCACCACCGCTGTTGCTGAGGTGGAGCAAGCGCACGACCAAGCAAAGCCATCAAGCTGGCAGCTGGGCCAGTCGGGCCCACGGTGCTCGATCTCATTCCCCAATCCTCCTTCTGCATCACAAGTGCACAAGACCAGCCCTGCTCCAGTTCTCCAGTCGTCCAGCATCATGCGTGTGATTGGATCCTTCCTCGTTGCTTTCGTGGCCGCGGCCTGCTCGGCCGTCAACGCCGACTTGCCACCACAGGGCAACGTCACCTTCTCGCTCCGCTACGTGCCAGGCTTCTTCAAGCAGGGAGAGCCATCGCAGCCATTGCCAAAGCCATACCCACCTCACATGGGCTTGATGGACGGCAAGTCGTGGCAGGATGTCGACAACTTCATGAAGGAGAGGGAGCAGCAGGGCACCAAGACCAAGCTGATCATCTTCCTGCGTCACGGTGAGGGCACCCACAACGTCGCCACGGAGAAGTACGGTCAGCAGGTCTGGGATGACTACTACCGCAAGTTGCCCGAGTACCTTGACACGCCATTGACCGACTTGGGCAAGGCTCAGGCCAAGAACGCATCGATCATGTTGACGGAGGAGCGCAAGCAGCGTGGCTTGAACATTCCTCTCGTGATTGTCTCGCCACTCCAGCGCACGCTCCAGACGTACACGATCGCGTACGAGAACAACATGGACATCCCAAACGTCTCGACCGAACTGTCGCGTGAGATCCTTGGCGTGGGCATGTGCGACAAGCGCCGCTCGATTGAAGAGAAGAAGAAGGAATACTCGTACGTGGACTTCAGCGAGATCAAGGACAACGAGGACCCATGGTGGCAGCCAGACCACCGTGAGACCGACTTCGAAATCGACAACCGTTGCCGCGCGTTCATGAACAATCTGTTCTACGACCGCAAGCCAACCCACTTGGGTGTTGTCTCGCACAGCTTGTTCGGTGCTGCCTGCCTGCGTGTTCTGGGCCACCGTGAGTACAAGATGGCTACCGCTGAGTTCGTGCCACTGCTCATTGAGGAAACCAAGGGCAGCAACAACAACAACCAGAACCAGCACCAGCACCAGAAGCACAACAACCAGACGGCTAAGCCAACCCCTCGCCCAACGTCGGTGAACCCAGCTTGTTAGATTTCCAGTCACTAGCCTTTGTGATTGCTAGACACCTCAATTGAGTTTTTTTTCAACTTCACTTCGAACCGAGTGTGCTGCCCTGCCATTGAGTTACGTACCCGGAAATGATTGCAGTAACTAGTCAAAGTAAGAAATCACAGTCGAGGATGCACTTCGACAGCGACCTCAGGCGTTGATGGAACATTCCCATCAATCGTTTAAATGCAACCTCCAACCAGTCTGGCAATCAATCGTGTTGTCACAGTCATCAGAGTGTCATCAGCGAGCAAGACGGCTCCGCCATCACATTTCCACATCTCCTGAACAAAAATCACATTTAATGTGATCTGTTGGATGCACTATTGTCCGCTTGTTTTTGCTGAGTCTGTGATCTTGCAGCGTAATGTCACGACACGTCGCAACCATTTACTTCATTAACTGTAAATGAGTTCTTGTTGATTTATGTGTCATGTGGTCTCGCCCCGCACACACAGCGAGTTGACTTGTTCTGACACGGAGGATTGCCGCGAGCATTGTGGTCGTACTCAGCCTCACTTCTCTTTCCTCACCTGACTTTGCACCAGCCATCGTCACGCAATTTTCAAGGCATCAACCATGTTGCGGCTCGCATCGTTGGTCGCTGCGTTTTCCTGCACCGTGTGCTCAGTCGTCTCCGCGAGGCAGCCACCCCATGGAAACATTCCATTCTCGCTTCGCTACGTTCCAGGCTTCTTCAAGCAAGGCGATCCTTCGCAGCCAGTGCCCAAGCCGTATTCACCACACATGGGCCTGGTCGATGGCAAAACCTGGCAAGATGTGGACGCATTCATGAAGCAGAAGGAGCAGAAGGGCATCAAGACCAAGCTCATCATTTTCATCCGACATGGGGAAGGTACGCACAACGTAGCCAAAGAGAAGTATGGAATGGTAGTCTGGAACGCTACGTATCGCAAGCTGCCTGAGTTCATCGACGCACCGCTAACCGATCTGGGCATGGCTCAAGCCAAGAATGCATCCATCATGCTGGTCATCGTCTCGCCGCTGAAGCGTACGCTTCAGACGTACACGATCGCCTATGAGAACAACATGGATATCACAAATATTTCAACGGGGCTGTCCTAGGTGTGAGCACATGCAACCAACGCCGTTCAATCGAAGAAAAGAAGAGGGAGTAATATTCGTACGTCAACTTCAGTGAGATCGAGGACAACGAAGATCCGTGGTGGCAACCCGACCACCTGGAAACAGACGCAGATATCGACAATCGCTGCCGCGCGTTCATGAACGATTGTTCTACAACCGCCAACCAACTCACCTGGGCGACGTCTTGCATAGTTTCCTTGGTGCTGCATGCTTGCGTGTGCTGGACCATCGTGTGTACGAAATGGCGACGGCCGAGCTCATGCGTCTTCTGATTGAATACACGAAAGGTGGCAATCCCGACCAGAAGGCGGACAAGCCAAGTCCACGCCCGAACTCTTGTTGATCGCCTGGTATTTTCGTGAAAGCGCCTTCGTGGTGCCTGGATCGTCGTACATACTGGTAGCTGTAATAAATCAGCCGCATCCGCGTGTGGCCGTCATCTGAATCAACATCTTCCTCCATCGATTGGCTTCATACCTCATGGCAGCGAAGACACACTCCGATACCGCTCATACGTCCTGCGCAGGCGCAAAACACATGCATGATGCGCCACCCATCAGCCATCGGACATTGCAGTGTGGACGGCCGCTGGTCACGCTGTCTCCTGTTTGCACACAATCCGGCTCCAGCATGCGCAGAGAGGGCATGGCTTGACGGGTGCGACTGGCTGCGAACAGCCGAAGCGCTCAAAACAGAGACGCTCTGTGGATCGGGCAGCGCATGCTCATGATGCGCTGCATTTCATTCCCGTTTGCTCCTTCTGCCTCACAAGTGCACAAGGTCCTCCGATCCCCGCTTCATCCTGTTCGGGCCTCTCACAACATGCGCGTCTCGGGCACATTCTTTACCGCTGTGGCTGCCGCCGCGTTCTCGGTTGTGCGCGCCGATTGGCCTCCTGTTCCAGGCAACGTCTCGTTCTCGCTTCGTTACGTGCCTGGATTCTTTAAGCAGGGTGAGCCATCCCACCCAGTGCCAAAGCCATATCCAGCACACATGGGTTTGATGGACGGCAAGTCGTGGCAAGATGTTGATACCTTCATGAAGCAGAAGCAGCAGGAGGGCACGAAGACCAAGCTCATCATTTTCATTCGCCACGGCGAAGGTGACCACAACGTCGCTGAGGCCAAGTACGGCAAGCAAGCATGGGACTCGCATTACAAGCTGCTGCCTGAGTACCTCGACGCTCACTTGACCGATGTGGGCAAGGCCCAAGCTAAGAACGCATCGATCATGTTGACGGAAGAGCGCAAGCAGCGCGGTCTCAACATCCCGCTTGTGGTCGTCTCGCCACTCTATCGCACTCTCCAAACGTACACGATCGCGTATGAGAACAACATGGACATCCCGAGTGTTGCGTCTGAGCTGGCTCGTGAGACGGTGGGCGTGAGCACATGCAATGCCCGCCGCAACATTGAGATCGCCAAGAAGGACTTCCCTCACGTCGACTTCAGCGAGATCACAAGCAGCGAGGACCCATGGTACAACCCACCCCACCGCGAGACTGACGCAGAAGTCGACAACCGCTGCCGGGCGTTCATGAACCACCTCTTCTACGACCGTCTACCAACACATCTCGGTGTTGTCTCGCACAGTGCCTTTGGAGCAGGCTGCTTGCGTGTGCTAGGCCATCGCACGTACAAGATGGCGACGGCCGAATTCGTGCCATTGCTCATCGAAGACACCAAGTCCAGCAACAACCAGAGCGAAAAGCAGAGCAAGAACTTCACAGCAGCGCGAGCGCTCGGCCCCTCCACTGCTGACAAGAAGCAAGGCTGCTAAACGTGCTTGGTTTAATAGAGAATCGAGAATAAGAAACGTGATACCAAACGAAAACGCTCAATTCGCACCAAACAGCGTACACTTACCCCAAGCGTTGCGTGTCACCAAAGTGGAGTTTGACTCCTGTTCGGTGACAGCACACGCGACCCAACTCCATTGACTGACTGGTGCTAAGCGTTGCTGAGCCATCTCGCCACCCCATCTTTGTGGAGCGCTGTTTCTCATGGCCAGCTACGCGACGACATGCGTCATATCGACGCACGCATTCAGCTCCTTTAACACCGCTGCTGCATTCCCACGCTGCGCCTCGCGATGACCAACGTGCCATCATCGCCGCTCGCGCCAATGGAACTGCTCGGCTTCACCATTTGTCGTCATGGGTGACGAGAATTGGGCGCATAGACCCGCGCCGCACACTGCCGCGCACCTGAGAGAGAAGTCGAGAACGCGCATGTTGATCCACTCAGCGACATATTTTACAGGTTGAGCACCATACCAGGATGCCAACACGTGTGTGGATGCAACCATTGGCGTCGTGGGACACACCGACACACGTAAATATTGCGTGGGTTTGTCGACCCAAAGCGGCGGCAGCTTCACGAGTGGCATGGAGACTGGCTCACTTCCCGATTTGACTGACAACAGCGTCATCAAGCGTTCTCCTCACACATTATGCGCATCCCAACCGCGGAACAGGGCCTCTCCAAGAGCTCGCGCAATGGTCCCGTCTGCACCACGGCGAGTCCAAGCGCCGTCGTACCGCAGCGGCACCCGAAGCAGTCTGTCTTCACTCTTCGCTACGTGCCTGGGTTCTTCGCACAAGGTACAACGTCGACTCCAGTGCCACAGCCATATGTGGAACGCATGGGGCTGCTGCCTGGCTTCTCCTGGGCAGACGTGGACAAGTACATGGCCGAACGAGCCCGATGTGGCGTGCGCTGCAAACTTGTGCTCTTCCTGCGTCACGGCGAGGGCATCCACAACGTCGGCATCGCGCAATACGGCCCAGAAACATGGGATATCTGCTATCGCTACTTGGCGCGGTACACCGACCCAAGTCTGACACAGCTCGGCCAGCAACAAGCTCGGAACGCGTCCGTGATGTTGGACAATGAAGTGACCAAGGGCGGTCTGCGACTCGACCAAGTGATTGTCTCTCCGTTTGAACGCACGCTCAAGACGTTTGCACTGGCGTACGAGCACCAGCAAACCATCCCGACAAAGTGCGTTGAGCTGGCTCGCGAGATCATGGGAGTTGCCACGTGCGACAAGCGCAACAGCATCACTCCGAAGACGAAGGACTACCCACATATTGACTTCAGCGGCTGCCCAACCGACGAGGACTCGTGGTGGTCAGCAGACCATCGCGAGACTGACGACGAGCTGGACGAACGCGCACGAATGTTGTTGCGCTATGTCTTTGACGAGTGTTCGGCCACGCGCGTCGGTTTTGTCTCGCACAGCATTCTCGCTGTTGCGTGCCTGCGCGTGCTTGGTCACCGCCGGTACCCACTTGCCACAGCTGAGTTTGTGCCCCTTTTGATCGAAGAGACGGCGTCATAATCACAAAGTGCCGTTGACAATCAAGCCCAACCCTCATTGAACATCCATCACGGACTTGATGAACGGTGCACACACAAGCAGCTCCCCAGCCTCGACGTTCAGAATCTCAACACACAACTGGCCGCCCATCGGAAAAGAGCACACCGGCAACTAGCCGTCCGTCGAGATTCGGCTGCTACGCACTGTAGAAGACCACTCCCATGTCAACTTGGTTCCGAAAGTAGAATAACTAATCAATCGAAAGCGACGAATCCAACTGCTGTCCTCCATGAGCAATGCCGTTGATCCTGATTTAGTATCGATGGACGGCAGTCTCCGTTCACTCGTTCGCCTTCTCGACTGTCTCGAAGTTTCGAGATCTCCTCGTCCGTCACACCCGTGTGCGACACCGACCGGATGGGTGTCAAAATCGAGATTTCAACTTGAATTCGAGTGCGATTGGAGCACAAATCGGTCCTTACATTGAAGTTTTGTTCAACACGAGACGAAGCCACCGTCAGCAGGTCAGCACGTGCATGACATCACGCGATCCGTCAACTCCGTGCCTTGGTTCTGTAGAATCGGCGCTGGTGCAAATGCGGTTGTGGGCACCTGCGATGAAGAAGGCACGCGGTCGTCTTCACCTGCAAAGTGTTGTGTTCAGTGCGATAGCTTGCAGGTTGTTTACAGGAATAGCACGCCTGAAAACTTCAACCATTTATGGAAACTTGTCAATGTCAATTCCAGGCGACGAATGCTGAAAGTGACCACACCATGAAATTCGCGGTAGGAGATTTGGCACATGAGCAGCACATGCTACTCACTGTTGAGATGCAGCACACTCTGTTGACCACAGCGGCGTGCCCAGCTGCCGCTTGCATACGCCATCGTTGAAAATCCAGCCGCGGCGTGCACAGCGCACACGACCCAGATGGTCCACGTCCGTGAGTAATGCGACCATTTGTGCCTCGTCAGATCTGCCAGATGGACGATGGGGCAGCCACGGGACGGGAATCTCGGCTGGTCTCTCGCCGCAACAGGTGGGAACGTTGGATCCCTCGTGCGATCGTGGTTGATGTCCGTGGGCGTGCCGGTTGACGCGGCGAGAGACCAGTTGGCCGGCTCAACTCCTTGCCTGTCGTCTTGGCTGGCACGAGCCAAGTCTCATTCCAGTTCTTCCTCTGGCCTCGACACCTCACTCGCATCCAAGCCAGTAGCACCATGCGTATCGCCGCCCTTGTCCTCGGTTTCTTCGCCGCCGCCGTCCAGGCCCAGGACGCCAAGAACGTCTCGTTCTCGCTCCAGTACGTGCCAGGCTTCTTCCAGCAGGGCGAAGTGTCGATCGCGACGCCAACGCACTATGCTCCACGCATGGGTCTGCTCGAAGGCAAGACGTGGGCTCAGGTGGACGAGTACATCCAGACCAAGGCCAAGGCCGGGGTCAAGGCCAAGCTTGTCGTCTTCCTGCGTCACGGTGAAGGCCACCACAACGTCGCCATCGCCAAGTACGGCCAGAAGGACTGGGACGACTACTACTGCAAGCTGCCAGAGTTCACCGATCCACAGCTCACGGACTTGGGCGTGGCGCAGGCCAAGAACGCCACCATCATGCTTGACGATGCCGTCAAGGAGGGCCTCAAGATGACGCAGGTCATCGTGTCGCCACTTGAGCGCACCATCAACACGTACTTGAACGCGTACGCCAACCAGCGCTCGATCCCACAGACGTCGAACGAGCTGTCGCGTGAGATCTTGGGCGTGGCCACGTGCGATCTGCGCCGCCCAATTTCGGAGAAGAAGGTCACGTACCCTGATCTCAAGTTCGAGGAAGTTGACAATGAGGACCCATGGTGGCGCCCAGACCACCGTGAGACCGACTTCGAGATCGACAACCGTGCCCGCGCCTTCCTTAACGAGCTCTTCTACGAGCGCGCACACCAGAACATCGGTGTTGTGTCGCACAGCTTGTTCGGTGCCGCCGTGCTCCGTGTGCTTGGCCACCGTGTGTACCCAATGTCCACCGCCGAGTTCACGCCTCTGCTCATCGAGGACCGCGCGACTGGCAACAAGAACTCGACCAACAACAACCAGAACCAGAACCAGAACCAGAACAACCAGAGCAAGAACAACCAGGGCGGCGCTAAGGTTTCGCCAAAGCCTGCTTGCTAAAGCAGCCGCATCCATTGATGCGGACATCTTCATGTTTAAAAATTGATTGTAAATTCCAATAGAAAACCAAACTGAGGATTCCTCAAACGCACTGTCAATTCAGCGTTAAAACTCATGGCTGGCATAGTTACCACGCAAACCAGGCGGCTGCTGCGCTGAAGGAACGCAGCGATCTCAATGTGTCAGGTGACTATGGTATTGTGCAAAAAATCAACAAGAAAAAATGAAGTCGACCGAGGACATCGCTCGTCATGAAGGAATGATCCAGACTACGCAGTGGTTGTTATTGTTGCCTATATATATATATATATATATATATATATATATATATCACATCGGATCGGCCGTGCCCGCCGCCCATTTGCGGATCGTGTTGTCCATCAAAGTGTCGACGAGCGAATCAATCGGATGAATGATCAACGGGATGACGCCAAGACCGATGGCCGTTGGCGCCCAGCGCTTGAGCACTGGAGAGTTCTTGAGCGTCTGTTCCGCCACAACGCTGCTGGCAGCAACCTGCACACGATATCATCAAGTCGCGTCACTTCACCGCTCATCACACACACCTCCATGTTCATCGCCGCAGTCGATGAGCACTCACCACGCGGTTGATGGTGAAGCCCGGGATGGCGACACTCGCCAGCGTCTGCCACACCAGCGTGTCCACCGCCGCACCGACCACCATCTTGTTGTGCTTGCTTTCCGACACGCTCTGCTTGCGCGCAGCAGTGGACGCCTTGGTGGCCTTGTCGTACGCGTCACCGAGCACATATCCGAACGCCACCATGTAGCTCGGCGCGACCAACCGGGGCGCCATCGGCCGGAACGACTCACCGAGCTCGTTCGAATAGCCCAAGTAGCGCACCAGCGAGTCACGCCAGATGTCCGTCACGACATCCGCGTTCTTGTGTGGCGCATTTTCCTGCGTCGCCGTCATCGTGTTCCTTGGGATCCGATGTGTTGTTGATGACGCACTGGTCGAGTGCCTTGCGGAGTGGTGGTCATCCAGCAACACAACGACGTCATGACGGGCGTCAGAACTATACGACCAGTGACCAGCGGTCAACATTGTTGAGTGGCCCGCACATGGAAGCACCAGTTTACACCATAATTGTAGTCCGACCGCAATACACTGGGAACATAACTGACTACCGGCATTTGACATAATTGATCTCGGGCGGATGTGTCGCTTCGGTGCGTCATGGGCAAGCACGTGGTGCATCATCGCGCTGCCGGCAGCGGCGTCCATGAGCTCGCGCACTCGCAATTGGCATTGCTGCGGAAGCTGGGTGTGCTGGATAATCACGACAGCGATGCACTATCGGTCGATTCCCTGTCCATTGCCTCCAAATCCTCGCGTTGCAGTGATCGAAGCGCCAGTTCGGCTTCGTCCATTGGCGCGGCCATGGACACCGATGGGTCGCGAGCGCCGATCAGTGCCTGGAAGCTCCAATATCTGCTGCAAGACAGCAAAGTCCAGCACAACGAGTCTGCCGTCTCTGTGCGTGATTCTGACACTCGCTCAGGCCATGCATCGAGCCGGAAGATCCGCGTCGGCGGAGACCGTGCGTTGGCATCGATCCTGACCGCCCACGGCAACAATGAGCGCCAAGAACAGCTCGAGCGTCGACGATCGCAGCGTGAGCGCCACGACACATTGCAGCGCCACTTCCTGGGCTGGAAGATCCATTTGCACGACCGTCGTGATCAACAGCGAGTTCGGGACGTCTATGATTTGCACGTGCGGCAGCGTTGCTGGCGTCGATGGCGCCGCTGGATCCGCCTCCAGCGACAGCATGCCATGTACGTCACGATTATGAACGAGTGGCGGTCCTTACGGACTGTCCATCGGTGGGCGATGTGGGCGCGGCGCGCTGCACGTGTTGGTGCATTGCTTGCGATGGCGCAGACGTCCTTTATCGGGCAGGTTCGCAAGCGCCGCATGTGGACGCAATGGCAACAATTCCTCGCGCTGCAGACGCAGCTGCGCGCTCGCGTTGAGTCTCGCCGCCACGCTCGTTTACTTGGCCTAGTTCGGGTGTGTTGGCACATGCTGCGGGTGCAGGTGATGATGGTTCGACGGCGTCGCCAGCACGTGCGGCGGTGTCTGTTAGCACTGCACCGATACGTCCTCACGGTTGAGCACAAGCGCCAATGTCTGATCAAATATCGACGCGAACTTGACATCAAGCGAGCCGAGCGAATTCTGGTGCGCTGGAAGCTATTTCGCAACGCTATGGTGGACGAGCAAGCGCGCTGTCGTCGCGTGCTCCGACTGCAGCGCAAGCGCTACTTCCAGACATGGTACGACGCCTTCGTCAGCGCGGAGCGGATCGCCGCTCTGCGTAGTCGCGTCCACAGGCGCACCCGTCACGATCATTTGGTTGCATGGAACCAATGCACCAAAGCCTTGCAGATGGAGCGCCGCGCGCATGCGGCAGACCATGTGCTGCTGCGTGGATATTGGTTTGCGCTTTGGAGAGACGCTACTCAGCTGGAAAAGCGCAGTCGAATGGCACGAGAGATCGTGCTGGGTGCTCGCATGGGTCTGGCGGTGCAACGGTGGCACCAGTGGTCGAAACGAAGGGGCTCTGTTGCCAAGCGAGTGAGTTGTTGGCACAAGCGACGTCGTTTGGCGATTCTACGTCGAGTGTGGCGCATGGGTTGGAGGCGATATACGCAGCGAATGCGACGCGTGCGTTTGTTTGCCGAGGCGGTTCATCGGCGCGTGTGCGCTGACATGTTTCGACATTGGCAACGCTACCTAAACCGAGCGCAGCAACAGCGAGCTCATGTGGATCGGATCATGGAGTGGCGACGTCAGCGCGTTGGCCGACGCCACTGGCGCTGTTGGACGTCGTATGTGGCGATGAGACGAACGTCGAAAGACCAACGTCACGTCGCTTCGCTACATCATCGTGGAAAGCTTCTTCACCTAGGGTTGGATGCACTATGCAGCGCCATCGCACAAAAGAATGCTGTGACCGAACTCGTCATCGCCGCAAGACGCCACTACAGACAGCAACTCAAGCAGCGTTGTCTGAAGCAGTGGTTTAGAATCAGTCAAAAGCATTCTCGCCTTCGTCACCACCACATTGTTCTGCAGACCAAGCCATTCTTCCGCAAGTCATCGTGGAATCCTAAGCGCCGGATGTGGGCACGCTGGCGTCGCTTCTGCTTGGTGCAGCGTAGGACGCAAGATGCGATCACAAGCTATCAAACAAAGTTGCTTCGCGTTGTGGTTGAATTATGGAGAGCACGAATTCACCAGGCGCGAGGTGTTCGCAATATGAGTCTCCGGTCGAGGCAGAAGCGCCGACAGGTCTTGTTCACTCACTGGCGCCATCGAAGTCATCACTGGCAAAAAATGCGTGCTGTGATGGAGCTGGCATCGTGCGTGCATCGTCGTCGCCTGGGCAAGCGCGTGCTCACGCAATGGCACGAGCGTGCCTGGGCTCGGCGTCATATTCACAATCGAGGCATCACGCTGCAGCACGATGTGGAAACTCGAGTACTGGCGCTGTTTCTATCGCTGTGGCACAAAACGTTCGTTCTCAGCTGGAATCTGCGAACTCGCACCAAGCGAAAGCAACGGCACACGCTAGAAGCGTGTCTACTACATTGGCGTGCCGTGACAGTGACAGAAGCAAAGCTCCAGAAGAAGCTGATGCACTTCCGACGAGTCTTCAGTGCTAGTCCACAGTGCAGTCCGTTCCGTCGGCGTTGGTATCGCTGGAAACTGTTCGTTTCGCGTCAAACAGCGCAAGGCCGGCTGCGACAGCGAAGCGAGCTTCGTCTACAGCGGAATTGCTGGCTCGGGTGGCGTCAACATCACGTGTACTGTTGTGCGTTTCGACGGTGGCGCGCATTCGCTCGGTCCAAGGCAGCAGCGACCAACCACCTTGGTCGTCGCATCCGTTCGCTCCACCGACGTCGCGATGTGCGTGTCATCGCTACGGCGTTCAAGGCATGGCATGCATTTCATGAACGACTCAAAGTGGAACAGGACGTGCGAATGTACCAGAAGCACTGCGTGATGCAAGAGATCCGTCAGGAGCGAGACTGGTCGGCCCGAGCTGATCGATGCTTCATAAGGCGCTGGCTCCGTCGATGGCACGCTGTCGGTGGCAGGAAGACTCAGTTGGCGTTGTCGCAGTGGGGTGACAACGTGAAGCGCGCGGTGTGGATCACGTGGTGGAAACAAGTCGTGCATTGGAAGCAAGAAAAACTGCTGCAAGACACCCAGTCGATGATAAAGAAGCTGTCATTCTACGACTCGCCACCAAAGACGGCAGTCGATCGGCCCAGCAGATCACGCCAATCTCCAGTCCAGCGACCACAACCGCGGCGTCGGCGCCGTGAGCAGCCTTCCGGAATGATCGACGTGGACGGACCGAGCAGTTATCGCAAAGTCTATCAACGAGCTGTATCGTCGTCTCCTCCTCCGCCGCCACCACCGGTGTCACCTCACAAGCTTCAAGATCAGACACCTCCACCAAAGCCAGGAACGTTCGGGCGGCCGACACCGAGGATGCCGTATGGCCCTGGCTTTAAAGTCCCGACTCCAACAGCACGTGCACGCCCTCGCAAGGTCACATTTGCGAGGACATCCCGCGTAAGTCGGATTGACCAGCAGCAGCCGTCTACTCCTGAGACGAATGAGCCAACTGCCCCTGTTGATGGCCGCAGCGCAGACAACCGCACCGATCGCAGTGATCTAAACGCGAACTTGACAGGAATTGCGCCTCAGCCGGTGGCGTACGCGACAGCAAATGATCAATATCTTCGTCCGGATTACGTCCAACAGACACAAACTGAACGATCAACCGCACCGGAAGTTGCTATAACCCAAGCAAGCACGTGGATCGCTGAGAGCAGAGCAACACAGCGCATTGCACCATGGGTGGCTACGGCAACTACTCCGCGACAGCGACAACCAGAGCCCAAATATGTTGCGCTCCCTCTGTTTGATCAAGAAACTCCAGTTCATTACGCTCCTGTAGTCAATCGCGAGCCACGCATTGAACGCGCTCATACGAACAACCCGCTCCCCTTATTTGATGAACAGCGCGAACCAGCAGCGCCTCCAATGGAACTACGTCCGCCATCGAGAGTGAGCGTCCCAGTCGAGCCCAGCGATGCAGGAAGCAATATTTCTCTGGAAGCTGTTGTCGACATGGAGGTTTACGACGAAGTACGCCATCAAAGTAGTTACGCACCAGCTATCCGATCTTCTCCATCCCGAAAAGCAGTGAAAGGGAGCAAGCAGCCACTAGCACCCAGTGGCAGTCCTGCTAGAGTGGTTACCAAGCCTCGGGTTCATGTCAAGGTGGTGCCGCGTATGCCGCCACCTTCAAACGATTCAAACGAAGTCAGTTTGGCCGAGATCCTGGGAATCGGGCAGATGCGCGACGTTGCCAGCATCGTGCGATCGTCAAGTCTGGGGAGAATACCACCACCCACGCTGCGAATGTTATCGCCTTCAGCTATGGTGGCACAAATTATCAAGCACTACGCGCCTGCTTGCCAAGGAAACGAGGGCACACGCAGAAGCACCTGCTTTCAGATGCTGCGAGACCTTGGGTTGTTCCAGAACGATTTCTATATCTCGGAAATGGAAGCTGTCATTGCTGCAGCCAACGACCCCACCAGCTTTTCAACTCCACTGCTAGTTGAGTTGGCAGACTTGGACAGCGAGGTCGATGAACGCCAGAGCTACCGCTTTCTTCAAGCCGTTCTGAATGGTGCCGTTGCTTCCCACCCGCTGTACAAGGTAGGTGCAAAGAGCGAACTGCCTGCCACGGAAGACGTGATCTCGAGACCGCTCTTATGGCTTGTCCATTGCCATTTATCGGAACGCCTGGCTAGTGGAACGACACCGACGCCGTGGAAATTATCGTCGCTGCCGCAGGACGTGGTCGCTGCGTTGGACAAGCTCATTTTGTGCTTCAAGAAGTATCGATTGCTGCTTTTGTACTTCTTTGTGTGGCGACCTGCGAGAGATCGCCACTCGCGTGCGACCGACACTGCGTCATTGACCAGAGACTCGCTCATGGCGTTGCTGAAACACGCGCGAGTGTTTCCGCAGATGTTCAGTCGACGAGAGCTGACCAACATCATCGTCGCATCCAGTTGTACGCTTCCAACGTCACCAGGCAGCACTCTTAACTTTCCAGAGTTCGTCGAAGTGCTAGTTCGATGTTCGCTGACCCTACAGTGGGCTGAGGCGAGGCACGCGGTCGACGAGATGACGACCGTAATGCGCTTTCTCATGCTCGTGTTCGCGATGGAAGGAAAAGGATCCGTTCTCCAGAAGCGCAATGACGACATCCGACTGGTGCTGCAGTATATTGATCAGCAGCAGGGCAAGCAGCGACGAGAGAAGATGACGCGATTTCATCGGCTCCTTGCTAGCCAAGCGGAAAGCAAGACGTCGCCGAGAAGCCGATCATCCACCCAGCGTCCACAGACACCACAACAGCGACTTCGGATGGTTTTCAGCCCAACAAGCGCACGCAGGGAACATCACAGCCCAGAGTTTAAGCTTGTCGGTTCTGCGAGCCGTGTCAACTTCCAGGCTTCCGAGATGCCATTGGATTATTCGGATGCATCCCTTGCGATGGCTGCGTCTGTACAGCAGCCCGCGCAACCAGGGACTGGTAGAGGCCATGAAGAACATGCCAGTGATGCTACTGCCACTGCGATTGCTTCTGAAGTGACTGGAACCTCGTGGGTGCCAACAACGAAAGAAGAGTTTCTTGATGACATCATCACAAGCATGGGAGATATCGAGTTGCTGTTGCATGGTCCGTCCAGTGGAATGGTCGCACCTTATCCAGCTAGCTCCATGGCTCACACAGCCAAAACGTCGATGGAGCCACTGCACAAAGAAGACCAGACGGAAGAAGACGAGTGGATATCAAATTATCTGGCTAGTCTTCGCGCAGAGCGCGCAGACAACGATGAGAGCGCAAGCTTGCCAGATGAGCTGGACGAAATTCCCATCCAAGACGCAGCTCTCGACTATCTCACGCGAACTGATCGATTCAGCGACTCAAAAGGTCAGGCTTCTGCTACTGGGCACCGAAAAATCGTGACCTCCGTCACTGACGATGATGTCAACAGATCGAAACGAACCGATGCTAGTTTCCAGCATCATTGAGCACGGAATCCACTCGGTGTTCCCCACATCTCTTCAGGCTGTCGCCTCGGTGCAGGTTCGGGCATATTTATTGCTACAGTAGTGTCGACCGTTTACTGATGTTACACGTGTGACAGAATCGCGAATTAAGTGAGGCGACGAGTGCGACGTTGAGTTCGTTCGGACGAGACGAAAGCGAGGCGTGCGAGAGTACATAATTGGTTGATTTACTTTATGCGGCTGAGTGGTGAGAATGGCGAGGACGTCAACTGTCCACGCAGCAATGGATTAGAGAGCGGGCTCACACCAGTCGAAGCTCAGACGAACTCGGTATCCACATCATCAAAGTACGGATGGCGAAGAGCTTCCTTCGCACTGATACGATCACCAGGATTGTAACACAGCATCAACTAACAGGGAAGCATCAAGCGATGTAAGCTAGTGATGTGCATGGGCAATGGGCACATGAATGGGCTCACCTGCAGCAGGGAAAGACCTTCAGGTTCAAGTTGTGGGAACATCTCGGCGAAGTCTTTCTTTCTCCACTTCGGAAATGTCGGCGCGTAATCTCGCAGTTTTGTCACTCCAGGCCACACGGTCTCATCAGGCGTTCCCAGCATTCTGGAGAAATACAGAAATATTTAGACGACTTGATAGACGGGCAGGCATCAAGGACTGTGGGAGTTTTCATGGCAAAGACACTCACCGGAAGATGCGATACAGCTGATCAATTTCTGAATCACCAGGGAAAAGCGGCTTCTTGTTGAGCATTTCCGCGAAGACAACTCCGACGGACCACATATCCACCGGTGGCGAGTACACCTCCTGCCCCAGAAGGATCTCTGGTGCGCGATACCACAACGTGACGACTTCGTGTGTGTATTTCTTGACTGGGATGCTGAATGCACGTGCAAGACCGAAATCTGCGATCTTCAGCTTGCCATTCAGGCTCACAAGCAAGTTCTGTGGCTTCAGATCGCTATGCATCCCCATCCACAGAAAACCACATTAGTCTGGTCGTTTGCGACAAAGAAGTTGCCAACGCGCTCGATCGTACCGATGCATGACGCCTCGAGAATGCGAGAACGCCAGACCTTTGAGCAGCTGGTACAACAGCGCCTTGATGAGCGGCATCTCGAGCGTACCCAGCTTGTGCTCCATAAAGCGCTTCAGGTCTTTGTCCACGAATTCAAACACGAGAAACAGCTTTCCATCTTCCTGCAAGCAATCCAGCAGCCTACACCACCAGCAATCTCGCTCAGCCTTTGCATCTACGGCGCTATCACAGCTCATAAAGCCATACCTGACAATGTTCGGGTGTTCCAGCTCGCGCAGCACCGAGATCTCCCGCAGGGCCGTGGATGGGATGCCGTCGTCCTCGGTCTCGAGCCGGATGCGCTTGAGAGCCACCACCTGGCCGGTCTTCAGGTCCAGCGACTTGTACACCACGCCGTACGTGCCCTCTCCGATGGATCCGCCCTTCTCGATGCGCTGGTAGCGATCCATGTCGGCGCCGTGCTGCTGCTGGCTTTGATGGCCACGACGCTGCTTCGTCCAGCGACTGCTTTGCCGACCAGCGCGCGCTTTCCTTTGGCAGATGTTCAAACGGCCAAACGCGCCACAGAGTGATGGTCCCGGTTGCCCCTGCCACAAAAGCGCACTTAGCATTATTACCAAAGTACGCTGGTAGAGTCCACTGTTGAGCAAGCTCACAGTACAGAGAGCGCGCACTGTTTACGCGGGAACTGTATCTCGGTCACAACGCCAAAGGAGACGCTTCGTGTGCTTTTTCTGTCACCTACCCCGTCCTCTCTTCAACGCGATTGGGCAACGCGTGTGATCACTGAAGGTCCACCACACTTTTCGTGGCATTGAACATCTGCGACAAATTCCGCAACTTGGATAAAGTATGTCCAGAGCACAGAATACCTTGAGGCTGGATTTGTGATTCGAGTCCGACGGGTGATGGGGTGACTTGACGACGTGCCTGTCAAACCAAATGCGCGTTCTTCAGAAACGCTGCAGAACAATCATGTGGAGTTCGTGCTTTCCTGCTGCTCCCTCTGGCAACTGATACCCTGCCCTATTGGACAGTGCTGGCTGTTTGGTTTCGCACAGGGTGCCGCGCGGCTGCCACCTTTGACTGTGTTTGCGCGTGCACGGCTTGGGCGGTGCTTTGGCGCCACAGCGTGAGTGAATGTATGCGGCTGGTCTGATTCCCGACTGGTGGTGATTCCCCAGCCGATGCCATTCCCTTTTTCGCCGCGGAGGCCCCCTTCCCCAACAGACCGACCCAATTGAACGCAAGTAGAGCAGAGGGAGACCATGTCTTTCTAAGGTGTCTGTCGTTGACCCCGCGCGTCCTCAAGCCATGATGAGATTGTCTTGATTTGGTCCAAAAGCTCTCTTGTCCGTATAATGAATATGGACAGGAGGCCGATGGAATAGCGCGTTTGTGAATAACGAACGGCGGCTGAAGAAACGATGACAAAACTGGACTCATTGGAAGGATGGATTCCTCGTATGTGAAATTGAACAACAAGCGAAGCAAAGAACAGAAATATGTTGAAAGAAGTGGAAGAGACGTCATGGTTGCATGGCGCAATGAATTGGAACGACTGGCAGTTTGCCACGGAGAAGCCCGTGATGGTGGAAGAGTGCGGCGTTCTCTTGGACAATGTGAGCGACGACAAGTTGGCGCGTGATGTTGACGACTTGTCGGCAATCTTTGAAGAGTTGGCCGGTGAAGTGGAAGAGATTGAAGTCCCAGTCGCGAGCCCTGAAGGTGGTGCTGAACAGCCCAGCGAATGGATCTCGGACTTGGACGCCGACGCTCTCAACATCGATGAAATCTCTGATGCGTTCGAAGTGCTGGCTGCTGAGCAGGAGGCATTGATGAACCGTCAGGAGGGAGAATCGGTTGCTGAGAGCGGATCTGAGGAAGACGAAGAAGATGACGGAGACGAGGTGATGGATTCGGATGAAGAGGAAGAGTGTGGCGCTGGTGACAACCGCGCCTTCTCGGTCCGCATCATTCCGGCTGCACCAACCTGGATTTCGTCAGCTCCAATCGACCCACGTAGCTGCATTCGCAGCCCAGTGTTCAAGGACCTGGACTCGCGAATTCCGCGCGTGAACATTCCTCGCATCGACTTTAGCCCTCCAACTCAACGAACAGGCGTGAAGGCACCAACCGTGTCGCCTTTGCACATGTCGCCAAAGGCTGACAAGGTCAAGTCTTCTGTGTACAAGCACGACCCGTCGACTTGCTGGATCTGCAAGAGCGATAAGTCGGAGGATCGTAAGCGTGCGCTTCACCGCTACCAGGAGAAGCGCACTCGCCGTAACTGGAAGAAGGGACCGCGCTACTCGGGACGCAGCAATGTGGCTACATCTCGCGTGCGCAATGGCGGCCGATTCATCTGCACCGCGCAATGGATATAGGACTGTATATTTCGCTTCGCATGACTCATTTTTACATATCGATCAAGCCATCCCAGATTGGGAAAGTAAGTTATGTGTGTCATCATATTCCGTTTGTCATTTCCATTTCGCTGTGGAAGTGCACGCGTGCACGCACTGTCGTGGTTGCGCCGACGCATGGATCACTTCAACCATCGGTGGATGCCACTCTGGTGGAGCTGTGTGCTCTCATCCACCTTCCTTCCGCCTAGTTGCAACAAATTAGTGCAAGAAAACATCCAGTCAAATGTGGTGTGGTCCACACACATTGTCTTGAGTGAGCGTCAGGCGTGGCAGTCGAGAACGGGAACAAAATGGTGCGATCGGTTCACGGGCGCGGGCAATGACGCCGCGTGCGCTCACGTTATATCTTGTATCTCTGACGCCGCCACAGAATCACCTGTCCAAGGACAAGAAAGAAAAGGTCAAGGCCTTCAAGCACACTACCAATGCAGGGTGCGTTTCTGCGTTGGAGGGAGATGACGATGCGATTCGTGGTGGCTCACTTGCGGTGTCAATATGATAGCGAGCACACGGCCAAGTCGTACTTGGAGATGTTCAGCTGGGACTTGATGCTTGCTGTTGACGAGTACTACGCGAACGGAGGATCTGATGCCCACATCGGGTGAGTTGAAAGCGGCATGTGCGATGATGCTATTGTGCGTTGTGCTCACTCGTTCACTTCTGGGAGGCAGTTCGAGCGGACAACCAGCGGCCCCTGCTGTTTCCATCGATGACGTTAACCAGTGGTTTGACCAATATGCTGGTACGACAGTTGTTTGGCTTGGTGGATATGAGCTTTCATCGCTAAGCGACCTGATACAGATCCAGAGGAAGAGGACACGATCACCGAGGAAGGCATCCTCAAGTTCTGCGAAGACATCAGCGTCGATCCACAGGATGTGCTTGTGCTGGTGATTGCATGGAAGATGGAAGCTGCCTACATGTGCGCGTTCACGCGCAAGGAATGGATCAAGGGCATGCAAGCACTGGGCTGCGACTCGATTGACAAGCTCAAGGCCAAGGTCCCGCAACTCAGCGCCCTCATTGAATCGGAGCGCAACTTCAAGAAGTTCTACAGCTTCTGCTTCGGCTTCTCCAAGGAACCTGGCCAGAAGAGCTTGGGCCTGGACATCGCCATTGCCATGTGGGAACTGCTGCTCTCGACTCGTTTCCCGACGCTGACGCCGCAGTGGCTCCAATTCCTGCGCGAAAAGACCCCGTGCAAGGGCATCACTCGCGACACATGGGATCTGCTGTTGGATTTCTTCACCAAGGTCCAGGAATCGTACGACAAGTACGACGAGAACGAGGCATGGCCCGTGCTCATTGACGATTACATGTCGTGGATAGAGAGCACTGGGCTCAAGAAGTGAGTGTGTCGTACCTAGCATGAGACTGCAAAATGCCAGACGACCCACTTTGTCGTTCCTTTACTTTTGTCGTCGAACCTCCCACCCTAGTGACCATCACTCTGCGGCTGGCTGCACTGGTTGAATCTGACACATGGCGTGATCACGGCCCACAGCAGCGCAGACGGAAGATTGGCGTTGGCGATGTCGACGGCGGCGGCGCCGGTGCCACCCGCGGACGCGGGTGCCGCGACCGACTTTAAGCATGCCAACGACCTGCCGCAGCACGCGTTCTTCCAGAAGGAATATGTCACGCATTATCGCTTGCAGGTCAACGAGCTGGTCAAACGCATGGAGCATTTGCTCGAACAGGTCGACAATTTCGAGGTCGAGAGCGCGGCGACCAAGCATTTGGACGACGTGCAACTCGCGTTTTCGTCGAGAGAGACCATGTGGCAAAACCTCACTGCGCTGCTTGGCTGCGAGGTGCTGCTGCAGGACATCGTATCGCTGTTCAAGGAAAAGATTCGGGTGGGTCGCTGCATGGTCGGGTCTGTCGTTGTTTGTCACGACGGATGTTGACGCGGAAATGACGACACAGGAGAGCATGGAGGTCGAGGAAGAGACAACCCGGCAGCTTGCTGGGCGATCGAGCTCCAGCTTATCGCGTGAAGCACCGAATTTTGACAATTCCGTCGACTCCGGCGAGTCTGGGAGCTCGGAAGAAGAGTTTGACACAGATGAAGAAGAGCTGCCACCCGGATTCCAGAACGTGGAGCCTGTGCAAGGTCGGAAAGAAATCAAACAGCTGAACGACGAAGTTACCGAACGGATCAAGGTAGGGCTGACCCATAGTTGCTCTCATCAGCCTTTCTTGACAACTTGAGTGTTCATACGCAGCAAGCTTTCGATGGAGATGAACAAGAATTTAATGCGTTTAAGGCGCATGCGTTCGATTTCGGCACGGGAAAAGAGGAAGCAGATGATTTTTACGGCTACCTGCGCAATCATCTGACACCAGACACCCTCAATACCGTCATCCTGGATTTTGCTCGACTTCTTGTTCTTGATAATCGCCGCATCCCATTGCTGAAGGCCCACTACGCGCAGATACATCATGATAGCATGAAAAATGAACGGCATTTGGAAGGACGCAACAAGAGCTGGAGCGACGTGCGCGCGAGGCCCCGAGACGCATCATTGCGTACGTTGGACTCGAATGTGATGGCCATGCGTCGTGCCGGTCTAACAAGGGTGATCCCACAGCGAGCTCTGATGCCAACGATAGTTATGATAGTGAAGATGATCGAGTCGATGAGTTCCCGGCAACGGTATGGGCTTCTATTCACTGCATTGCCACATCGGTCTAACTGACGGGCTTCCTCCTCAGCTGCGTTTGACGACAGTGAACCACCTTGTATTCATCATTCACGGCATCGGTCAGCACATTGACTTTCAAGAAGGAGAGTTCAAGTCGTGGAATGGACAATCTGGTCTTGAGGGAGGCAATCACTCCTTCCGCGACCTATTCCGAGTTGCTTTGGAAACAACTTTCCGAGACATCCCTGTGGCTCTGGAAATGCAATCGGTTGAATGGCACGAAGATTTGCACGAGCCAACAGGTGTGGACACGGTCTTCGACTTGATTTGTCCCGAAGGATCTGCTGGGTCAGTATGCGCTCGCTTGTCGTATCATTTTCGAAATTTAAACTGTGAACATCACGTCACAGCATTCGAGAGTTCAACAAGGAAACGCTCATGGACGTGTTGTACTACTTGTCACCGAGATATGGACAATTGATCATTGATTCAGTCACTCAACAACTGAATCAAAAGTACGATATATTCATGGAAGAGCATCCAGGTTCGAGAGTAGTCACGTGCTCTGTGATGATGCACTCGACTAATATGCTCATGAAAACGCAGGGTGGGATGGCAAGGTGTCCATCTTTGCGCATTCCCTCGGATCAGTTATTTCGTACGACATTTTGACGCACAGCGCGGGAGAGGTGTCTGCAAACGGTGTGAAGTTCCCGGGGTTGGAGTTTGAGGTGGAGAATTTCTTCGCGGCTGGGTAAGTGCGATACATCCGTTGCTCAGCCTGACGTTATGAGAGCTAATCGGCACAATCAGATCGCCAGTTCCTGTCATGATTCTATCCAGAGGTGACCTCAAACTGAATGAAGGACAATTCGAGGCTGGCATCAAGATGCCAAACTGCAAACGATATTTCAACATTTTCCACCCCATCGACCCAATCGCTTATCGAATTGAACCATTGATCAAGCAAGAAATGCATGACAAAGCACCTGTCCAGCTTATTGGGGTATTGACAGTTGCTTGTCCTCTGATTTGCGTGCGATTGCCCTAACGACTGATATCGCAGGCGAATTCTGCTCGCGGACTCGGCTTCATCAAACTCCAAGAGATTCTTGAGAGACTTACTGCACCAGGGCACGGATTTTCGTTTCCTCGAATCGACTACGTGATGAAACGACGCAAACGTGAAGGCATGATGGAGTTCGCGTTCGCAAGTGCATCACATTCGTCATACTGGATGAGCGAAGACGTTGTGATGTTCACGCTGATGCAAATTTGTCGACCTGTCGTCGCTAAGCTGCACCGATACATGAGTGCCAGACGACCACTTCCAACGCTTATGCGTAATGTTGTCGAGCTCACACCACACTCGAAGATTTATATTGTGGACAAGGCATCAATTCGCGAGACCTGTACGGGATTGTCGCACGATCGTGTCGTGTTGATGAACAAGGATCGTCTGTTCATTCTGCCGAACGTGATGGATGTCGCATGCCGGTGCAAGTGGTGTCTACCGCTCACACCTTCATCCAAGGCTCTGTACGGCGACGATTCTTTCACCTTGAAGATTGTGGCGAATGATGTCCCAGCAGCCCCAAGGAGCGCAAACTCGTCACGCCCATTACTGAGGGGATCCATTTCATCAAGCACTACAGCAGAGTCGTACGTGCTCAAGGCACCAACGACACCAATCCGTGATGAATGGATGAGTGCAATCAATACGGCGATCTTGAGGATTGGTGGAGGGCATCCAAATGCACCTCCCCCATCTAATCGCAACCATCGGTACGTCGAATGAACGCTTGAGAAGGCGTCTGTATGCTAACGGCACATCTTTGGACATGTGCGACAGAGAGAAACATCTTTTGGTTCCATTGCCACAAGACATGAGCTCTGATGTGTTCGGAGCCATCAAGACAGGTTTCTTGCAAGAGCGAACTCCCAAGGGGTGGTATGAAGGATGGAGTAATCGATGGTTTGTGCTACAAGACGACTGCCTAGCGTCTTTCGAGAACTCGCCTCGACTGGAATTTACTTCACAGTTCAAGCTTCGGAAAACCAAGATCTTCTGCTACGAGCGTGTTTATTTGTTCCGCATCATCTCAAGAAGTGGCACAGCCTTAGAAATGCGTGCGCGTGATCAGCAGGCCTATCACGTGTGGTTGGAAGCATTTGCCCAAGTTCCAACTGTCACCATTATCCAACACAGGGACTTGGTCGAGAACAGTCCATCGGCGATCATGCTAGCGAGCTCCAGCAACGACAGCATCAACGTCGACAATTTGGTCCAGACGAAGATTGAAGGCTATCAGCTTGCTCTTGACGACAAAGGTGGACAGTACGCAGTATTCGTTATCCAGGTGCTGTCGACCAACCATGGCAGTGCAGTCATCCACCGTCGATTCTCTGAGTTCGCGAAACTACATCGTCAGCTGCGCAAGATGTTCCCGCATGAACAGATCCCGCCTCTGCCACAAACTCGGATGTGGAACAAGTTTGACCCAAGCTACCTCAAAGAGAAATCCGTTCACATGCACGGATACTTGAACGAAGTCACCAAGCGGTGTACCAACACACGAGCGCAGCCCATCCTTTTTGAATTTCTCGATCTGTCGGACAAACCAGCGGAACAGTGAATACACACTCCCTTTTGCTATGGTCTTGGAAACTTTGTTGGTATTTTAACAAATATCGAATTCACGAGTTGAAGTTGCCGTCAGTCGGCCATCACCATGGCGGGAGTGAAGCTGCAAGCGCTTGTGATCAAGTTCGTGGACGATCGATGCGGGAGCTGCGATGAACGCACGTTACGCTGCCGCTAGGTGCGACTGACATGCTGTGCAACCAGGTCCTTCAAGAATTTCGCAGGCAAACATGTGGTTGACTTCCTTGGCCGCGAGTTCATCTGGTCAGTCTCATACCGTTCTGCAAGCACAACACGAGCGCTGACAATCTAATTCGTGCGTTGATTCAGCATCTTTGGTCGCAATGGGGCGGGTAAATCGTGCATTGTGGACGCGTTGGCGTTCTGTTTGGGGGCGACGTCAGCCCAGCTCCGGGCGAAGAGTTCAGTGACATCAGTTTTCGCAAATCCATCGCAATTATGCTGACGCATTTGATCCAGATCTCACTGATTTAATCAACGCCAACGTGCGACGATCGAATCGAGAGTGCACAGCAAGTGTCACGGCCAGATTCACAGTGCAAGGGGGTGATGAAATGTGGGTGAAGCGTAAGATCCGTGGGAACGGAACTTCGCAGTACTCTTATCGGAGATCATCCTCACCGTGGCAGGTATTTGCCACATGCGTCTGTATAACTGAGCGCATAGTTCTGAGAAGTAGATTTATGCAGCCATCACCTCGGACAGCATTGGCGTCAGTGCTGCTTGAAATTGGTATCGATATCGATCTGCATGAGCGCTTTCTGATCCGGCAGTCGTGAGTCAGCCGACATGAACAAGTGCCACACAAGATCGAATAACAATGACATTCTTTCAGTAACTCAGCTCAGCTCGCGCAAATGACACCCACTGAACTTCTAAGCTTTTGTGAGTTGAAAGCGATGCTGCAGCCAATTGCATGGCGGGAGCTGACGAACGCTTCTTGCAGGCGAGAAGATCATGTACGTCCCTACAAGTGCTCAAATGCAATCCTATTGCTGATAAGCGTCTCGACAGTGGAAGTTCGCAGCTCAGAGAGGAGGTAGCGATAAGTGGTTGCGACACTATTCGTGAACGTTGATCAGCTGATTGAATTGCCGCCGCAGAGTCAATTGCTTCTCCAGCAAGTGAAACACTATCAACTGCAATTGGAAGAACTCACTGCCACCTTGGAAGAGGACCAAATGGAATTGAAAAAGCACCAACCGACGGTGCGTACTTTGGCGTTGATTGGAATCGAAAGTGGACTGACTAGAACTGCAAGGTCGATCGATTTCTTAAATGGCGCCGTCAACACGAGTCACATATAGCTGAGCGAAGGAGAGCACAAAACGAATTGACAAGTGTCTTAATCTTTTTGAAGAGTCATTACGAAACGCAGAAGAAGTCCGAGGAAGATAGCGTGAAACGTGTTTACCGATCATTACGCCAAAAAAGAGAAGAAGTCGACAAAATCGGAGCAACAGTGGCTGATGTCGATGCTAAAATTCATACAAAATCCAAGGCAGTCGATCGGCTACGGCAGCGATATCAAGATATAACACGGAAACGCATCACAGCAGAAACCCAATTGCGCTCTGTGAGGCAGCGACAGAAGAATCAAGAAGAAGCGTCGGCGAGCCTATTAGCGACAGAAGCGGCAGCTGAGTCTGAAGAACAAGAATATGACGAAGAGATTGCCAAATTCGCTGCACAGATGGCTCAGGTTCAAGATTTACTACAAACACTGGAAGTCCAATGTAATGCACAAGAAGATTTACCTGATGCACACCAAAATCATGTGCTGCGAAGAGAAAACGTGATGCGTTTAGCCCAAAAGCTGAAAGAAGAAAAGGTAAACTGTCCATCTAATGAGTAAAATCCTGGATTCGTTGCTCACAACTTCACGAAAGTTGGCTCAGCAGCAGAAACTCGATTGCTTGATGGCAACACGCGGACGAGAAGTGGAAGATATGAAGCGGCTTTCCGAGACATTGGAGGCAGTGGCGAAGGAGATGCGTGAAAATGACATTGCCGTCGGTGAACTTGTGGAAGAGACTGCAAAGGTTCAGAGATCAGAGAAGGCGCTTGGCGAGGAGATCTTCGAGTTAGAAAGAAAGATCGAAGAGACGAAGCAAGCAAGGGCGAATGAACTGGCAGCGACCAAAGTATCAGGGATTTTGCAACTGGTTGCCGACAAATATGACCAGGACTATTTTGGAATGGTTGGGAACCTGGCCAAAACATCAGAGCCATACGCAATCGCTTTAAATGCCGTGATGCAAGCTCGCGTGGGCGAACTGGTGGTGAAAACTCGGCAAGTCGCGATTGACGTCGCGAAATTGTTCGCTGATGCCCGGGCAGGAAGAGTTACCTGCTGTGTTCAAGACGAGCTGAGCGATAGATGTAGTGAATCGAGTTGTGGCTACAACGGCCAAGGTATCGCATGCGGCAACACCATACCGCTTTGTGCGGTGGTAAACTGCGACGACCGCTTTCGACCGATATTTCATCGATACTGCCGGCAATGGAATTTTTGCAGCACCGCAGATGACGCCATTCATACAAGCAAGAATTCGACAAAACATTGCGTGACATCTACTGGCGACATGTTCTTCTGCGATCGCACCGTACGAACCTTTATGCATTCGGCCATGTCAACTTCAGATCTACTGGCGCCTCGTATTCAAGCTGAGCATCCGAGAGCCACTCCAATCCAGAAGGATTTGGTGACCCGAGCACCGATGAAGCCGTCATCGGAGTGTTTGGAGCGCATCGCTCGTGAGAAGAATGAGAAGCTTAAATCCCTCGTTAACTTGCGAGTTGAGGTAGGACTCTTATGAATATTTGTCATCGCAAATCATTTTTAATGACAATGACGTACGGGTGATCAGCTGGATAAAAGGCTAATGAGGCTTCAAGTCACCAGTCAAAGACTCAAGGTTAAGCATGAACCAACATATCCTCGTTATACTTTGTTAACGCTTCTATGCAGGAAAAAGCCGCGAGCGTTGCAACCAAGCAATCATATATGGCGAACATTCGAATGAGAACCGAAGAAAGCTTCAAACACGCTCAGGAATCACTAGATGCGATTTCAGGGAAGCTCGAGGACACGAACAATGACCTGAAGGAGATAGATAACGTTATCGCAGATCTTCTCAGTGATCACCCAGAAAAAACAAAGAAAATGGAGCTCGTAACCACTTTCAAGCCATCAGCAAAACACCACAAGAAACTAGTTCACGAAAAAGAGCTGGCTTGCAAGCACCGATCGGAACTACGTCGCCAACGCAGGAGAATTGCTTTGAAGCTGGTGAGGTTTCATTTTCGTGTAAATGTGCTTACTGTTTCTCGAATTTCTCACATACATCCAGGAAGCGTGCAGAACTCTGAAACAAAAACTGGCACAGGAACATGATGTCCACGCTTACGAACTAATGGCGTTGAAAGAGCAAGAGGATGAGCTTAAAATGAACATCGCAGACACACAAGACCAAGTTGCCAAAATGGCCTCGTCCAAACGTGAAATGATTGGCCGATTGAGAAGCTGCGAATCTACGGTGGAAGAGTTGACCAAAGAGATATCATCACATGAGAAAGATTGCTTTAAGTATCAAGAACTCATCCGAAATGTGATTAGCCAGCTTCGTATCTTACAATATAGTGATAACGAAGCGTGCGACGTGGAGCCGATGAGTGTCGGTGCTGCAGAAGAACAAAGGTCAATCTTGACAAAGAAGATGGAGTCAATTGATTTGGAGATGAAGTGAGTGGATTGTCAATTAGCTGCGCTGCTTGTGTCTCACATCGAAAAAACGTCAGAGTTCTTGAGAGTGCGAAGCGATCCATCTCTCCTCAGTCTCTTGAGGCGGCGGTGGCTTTACGCAAAAAAATCACTGAGAAAGAAGTAGAGGCATGCAAATTACGGAATCTTCAGCAGACAACAACTGAAAAAGTCGAGGAAATCCAAGGACGACGGCAAGTAATCGCACAGTATTATCGCTCGGTGCTCTTGACTTATGTCATTCCAGATTTGAGATTGTATCCGCTGGACTTCGAACCCTCAACACCAATCTGTCTGAGGCATATCGATCAATGAATGAGGTGGGCGGAAGTTGCAATGGTGTTGAATCGGATGGTCAGCTTGTGACATCTTTTCATCCCAGGAAGGAGAGTGCTATCTTGCGTATTCTACCGAAAAGTCGACTCTGTTCGATGAGGGAATCACATTCAATTGCAAACCAGATGAAAATCACTGGGAGCGCGTAAGCAATGCCAGTACACACGTTGCACGTATTCTGGGTACTGAACACTGAAACTAGTTCGTGGGGCTATCTGGCGGTCAACAAGTGGTCTGCGCAGTAGCGGTACGTGTGTCAGATCTCGATGCCGACAGACTGAAGATGAACGCTAGTGCCTTTCCAGCTTATGCTCGCGTTCCAGAATTGCTTTTCATGCCCACTATATCTGTGCGATGGTGAGAGTACTGGTGTTGCCAGATTTCGTCGATCAATGCTTACGTCTTAGCTGTTGTCGTCAGAAATCGATGCCGCACTTGACACTGTCAACGTGGCAAAATTGGGGGCGTTGCTTCAAACACAGAGCGAAAAGAATGGAACGCAGTTTATCGTCGTATCTCACCGACCTGAAATGTGGGATGTGTGCTCGTGCATGGTGGGTGTATACGTTGAAAGCGGATCTGCGAAAGCGATTCCATGCCTTTTTCGATGAAGTTATCAATTCGAGAACAACCAGTTATGAACGGCGTTTTATTATGGTGCTCGAAAAGACGCGAGCACTGCTATCGGTTGCAACCAAGGCGATGGCGTCCCTTCACGAGCATTCGGATGTGAGCGCATTAACCTCCTCACCACAAGCACCAACCTTCCTCCGCTACGAGCTCTGCGAACACCATGGATCTCGCAGGAGATAATCCGTTCGCTGATCTGATGAGCAAAGCTGTCAAGCTAAAGGGCCATCAACAAGCACAACTTCGACCTGTTTTTGACTCATGGCCTCAGTACTTCCAACATTCGATGTTCATGCAAGAGTCTGTGCTCTCGCAAAGGTGCAAGCCATTCCCAGAACGTTTTGCGGCAGCTGAGTTGATGAAAGTCGCAGGTAACCAGCATTTTGCGAACGGAGTGCTGGAAGAAGCCGTAGCAGAGTACGAGAAGGCTCTAGCAGTGTTCAAATACTGCGAAAACAAAGATCCTGGATGGAAGAAGAAAGGCATCGAAGACACTGACATCACTGTTGTCGACTACAAATGCGACAACCCCGAAGATCAACTCCGCTTGAATAACCTGAAGGTGTCGTGCTATTTGAACATTGCAGGTGTGTGGTGCCGACATGGATCGTTTCCAGACCGAACGTTTGACACCTTCGAGCTCCGTAGTATGCAAATTCAAACTGAAGGAGTTCCCGATATGTATCCGAGCGTGTGACGACACGCTACTGCTTGACCCCCGCAACGTGAAAGCGTTTTACAGGTATTAGTGCGAAGCTCTGTCGTCGTCGCCATGCAAGTCGCCACTCACGTGCGTGTCTGGTAGGCGAGCATTGGCCCTGATCACTCCAAAATCGTCTGGGGCGCTGGAGTTTGATCAAGCGATTACGGATCTGCAACAAGCTTACAACATCGATCCTGAGAACCGCGAAGTCCGAAAGTTATTGCGTGAGCTGAAAGAGCAAAAAGCACGACAGAAAAAGCTCGATCGCGACACTTTCAGCGGGATGTTCGATCGTGGTCAGGTGTACAAGGAAGAGATTGAAGGATCCAAGGGTGAAAAGCCTGAAGAGGAGGCGTTCAAAAGCGATGAGCAGTTTCAAAAGGAAGTGAAAGATGCGGAAGCCCTGGCACGAATGTGCGAGAGCAAAGGCCACGAAGAATCCGCCAAAGAGATCCGAGACAAAATCGAGCAAGCCAAAGTGGCTCGACAACGCCGCCTAAAGCAGGTCGATTTCTTTAATCCCACGCCCGAGATGATTGCAGATGCCGAGAAAAACGGGTGAGCCGTGTTGCGTTCATGAACTCTATCGATGGTTCACGGATGTGTTGTGTGATGTATGAATGCATCTGCGCAGGATTGACCTCACCGATCCGAACGTTCAGAAAATGCTGCACGATCTTCAAGAGGAAGAGCACACAAAGGGAAAAGTCTCCTTCGGTGGAAATCAGTCGTCCGGCGGCGGAGCGGATGTGCAATCTGTCGACTCGATCCTCAAGTCAATGACCAACGAACAGATCGGCGCGATGCTCACCCGTGAAGGCATCGACTATCACAAGATCACAGACCGAGAGCAGTTCTTCGAAACCGCACGGCAGGTTCTGATGGCCAAGCTCAACGAAAAGCAAGCAACGCCTGACAAGAACACATACTTCTATACGATCGTGCTCATCGCTTGCGCATGGACCCTGCTTCGACTCTACACAACTGGCGGTCTCGCAACATTACGACGACTTCTCGCAGACCTCCTGACGGGCGAGACGAGTACCCACGTGCCCAGCGACGATACCGATCTATTCGATGACTAGGAACCACCCAGCTCGATCCAATGGCATTCCTCTGTTCTATGTGGTCTCAAGCAAACGCCAACAGGATCTTGATGTCTCTCATCGTTCACCTTCCTCACTTGTCCTTTGGTCGCAGATCCTCGATCGTCTGCTGAATCTGCTGCTGGCGCTTGCGCTTCTGCTCTTCCAGTCGCTCGACGGCGTTGGGAATGACAAACCACTGCTTGACGCTGTCGGGAATGGCATCCGCGATGCCGGAGCCAAACAGCCCCCACTTGGCCGTGAACTCGTCGGCGATCTCGGGCCGCGACATCTTGACAGACGTGTCGGCGAACTGCTGCGGGTGCTGGAAGCGGATGTACGCCAGCAGCGACACGCCGGCCACGGACATGCCCGTGACACCGGATAGAAAGATCGGCATCAGCTTGCTATGGCGCGACATCGTGGTCGTGGTGGTCCTTGACGTCAATCTGGTCGATGGGCTGGAAGCCACTGCGCTGCTGACTGGGATCGTCGGGTTGTACCACAATTGTACCATGCGCGCGCGACGCCGAAAACTGCCAAACCCGATACACTTCTCGAACATCGCCCTCGCCCGTGCACGTCGCTTGCGCGGGCCCCCTCTTTCCTCCCCTCTCTTTCTTGATGCCTCGTGCAAACGATTTGCTCGCCATCGCCATCTTGGCGCGCGCGCATTGGTTGAAATTCGACGCGTTACCTTACGTGGTGACCATCACTCCCACCTGTGTTTGTGTTGAGCGCAAGGACTGTGGACAGCCAGCGCCGCAGCAGCTGGCACCCAACTCGACGCCCGGCGCTTTGCGTGCGTGCGTGCGTGTGTGTGGCTGCCTCTGTGAGGGCACTCGTTGACGCTCGCTCTGCCTGCCTGCCTGCCTGCCTACCTGCCAGCTCGTGGCTCTGGGTGCCTGTGCCCTCACGACGGACGTGCATCTCTCTCGGAGTGAGTGTGGACGTGTGTGAGAGATCGCGAGAGAACGCCGTCATTATGGGTGCGGAGCTGAGCAAGCCACCGGCGGATCCCGCCGCTGCGAGCCGCAATGGCACGGACACGCCGCCCTTGCGCCGCGTTGGCAGCAGCGGCTCGCTGAACAAGATGCGCAGCGCGCGCAAGGGCGACATGGCGTACTCGTCGTCGTCCACGGCGCTGTCGGACCTGGGGGCTGAGAGCACCGGCGGCGCCGGTGGCGACGCCAAGGGCAGCGCGGCACCGCGCCGCAACTCGCTCAACACGGCCAGCAGCATGGCGTCGCAGCTGGGGAACCGCCTCATGGACAGCGGCATCTTCTCGTCCAAGCGCCGCGCGTCGCACAGCAAGGGCGTGCCAGCCTCGGAGGCCAGCGGCATGACTGTGGAGGAGCAGGGCCTCGAGTCGCTGGATCTGCCAATCGTGGAGTGGGAAGGCTACGTCACCAAGAAGGGCCATCTTGTGCGCAACTGGAAGACGCGCTACTTCACCGTCGAAGGCAACCACTTGTCATGTGAGAGAGCGCGCTGGGCGGGGTGTGAACGAGCATGGATTGGGATCGACTGACTGAGTGTGTGTGTGTGTGCTTGTATGTGCTTGCTGGTACGAACATGGGACACAGACTATGAGAACAAAGTGGACGCGCGGAATCGCAGCCACCTCAAGGGACGCGTCAACGTGACGTCGGTCAAGATCGAAAAGGTGTCGAAGAGCGGCCATGGCTTTGACTTCTCCTTCGACACCGCCGAAGGCAAGCCGTTCCAGTGCTCCGTGCCCACGCACTTCGAGCAACTCGCGTGGGTGTACTTCCTAGAGGTGCGTCGACAGCTTGACGTGTCTTGCCTTACAGTTGAGCGAGGAATGCTGATTGCGTCGGATGACTAGGCTGGTATTGACTGCGCCAACATGAAGACCAACAACCAGCCCATTTACAACACGTATCGCCACGGCGCCATGCCAGACATGAAGACGGATGCTGCGTACGACATCTATCGACGCCTGATGAGCGGACAGGTGGAGCTCCTGCCAGAGCTGCTCTCGTACTTCAACAAAGGTGAGGAAACGAATCCATGCGGCAGGTTGAGACCTTCAACTGCCAGGACTGACGTTTTGTTGCTGTGGCACTCCAACAGATCTCGTGTTCACGTCCTCATATCCAAAGTCGACGCATTTCTGCGGCGACTACTTCGGACGCGAAGGCTTTGTGCACTTTTTGGGCTCGTACTATCACAACGTGCAAGTGTTGGAGTTCACGGTGGACGATTGCGTGCTGGACACGGACCGCAAGAGCTATATCATTAAGGGCCATGAGAAGCTCAAGTGCAAGTTCTCGGAGGAAGTAATCTACCAGCCCTGGACGCATCGCATTCGCTATGGCCCATACGGACGCATCTTGCGGCTTCGCGTGGACGTGGACATGAAGATGGCGACCGGCAGCTGGAAGGGTTTCACCACGAAGAATCCGTTCCCCGAGAGCTCGGACGCTGCTTTCCGCTCCACGCGTGCGCTGAGTATCTCGCTCAAGGATTTCACGGTCTACAATGTCATCGGCAAGGGCGGCTTTGGCACGGTATGGCTACTCAACAGTGAAACACCCACCACATCACAACTGACTGATGATGGACACAGGTCGTGAATGCTGTGAAGAAAAGCGATGGACAGATTTACGCGCTCAAAATTCTGGAAAAGGGGAAAATGACCAAGTACGACATTGAGAGTTCGTTCACAGAGATGCGAGTGGCGCAGAACATCCATCACCCGTTCATTGCCGGTCTGAGAATCGCATTCCAGAGCCGCACGAAGCTGTTTTTGGGCATGAACTACTACGGTGGTGGCGACCTGTTTCACCACATGAGCAAGGGTGCTAGCTGCAGAATACCCGAGGACCGTGCTCACTTTTACACGGCAGAACTGGTTCTTGGTATCCACCACCTTCACCAGCACGACATTTTGTACCGGTGAGTCACCAGCTGAGCCGCACCGAGTTGGCTGATACCGTTCTCACACCATTACGACATTTCAGAGACATCAAGCCCGAGAACGTGATGATCGATGGCGAAGGACACATTGCACTCGTTGATTTCGGTCTCGCTAAACTGCATGTCTCGAACTTTAAGGGCGCAAAGACCATGGCTGGGTCCCCGCAGTACACTGCTCCAGAGTTGTTGCTACCGAAGGCGAAGCGCTCGTATGGCAAAGCAGCAGACTGGTGGAGTTTGGGCATCCTTCTGTACGAGATGAGCGTCGGCAAGTCGCCGTTTTATGACAACAACATCGAGAAAATGTACCAGAAAATCCAGCACGATCCTCTCACGTTCCCAGAGAAGCCTGAGCTGTCCCCAGTGCTGAAGGACATTTTGTCAGCGGTATGTGGATCGATGCGTGGCGTAAACGGAGAAGTCGATTGTTCTGACGCCTGTTCGGAACAGTTCTTGCAAAAGGATGCGACAAAGCGACTGGGAAACAACATCAGCGACATCCTCAATCACGAATACTTCAAAACCATCGATTGGGATCTCCTTTTGCAGAAGAAGGTGACCCCACCATGGAAACCAAATCTCGTAAGTTGTCGATTTATGCGTCATCAGTTCATGCTCACCGAATTCTCACACTTGCTGGTGATGCGTAGTCCTCTCCATTGGACGTGGAGTATGTCGATACCGAGTTCACAGAATTGGATGTGTACCAGGAAGTGCAATCGCCAACAGACAAGGCCTCCAAATCCAAGGGCTTCTTGTCGAACTTGGTGTCGAGCCGTGGCGGACGCAAATCGACGCCGCCTGTTCAGGATCCAACCTTCAAGGACTTCACATACTTCTGTGAAGATCCGGATGCACTCGTTGAAGTGGAAAATCTGGTTGATGAGTTGCATCCACCGCCGCCTCCTCCACTGCTGGAACCAGAGGTGTCGTGCGAGTCGGTTGACATGAACATGCCACTGTCTGACGTGTCTGGCACGCCGTTGTCATCGTTTTTGGAAAATGGCCAACTGCTAAACGTGCGCTCACCGGAGCAGCTACGTAAGGACATGAAGAAGCTCGAAGCGACCATGACCGAGCAGTTCGAGCGTGTGGAAGTGACCATTTCTCGCGAACGTCCCGCCGCGTTGCGGTCGCAGAATTCGGAGAAAGAGCAGACAATGACGCACTTCCAAGTGGTGAAGGCTGTCGATCAATCTCCCGTGTCGCGAGAGACGTCCTCCGCTTCCAGTTGAGCAATCCGTCGTCTGTCCTACTCACATAGACCCAGCGCAAGTGCTCGCCAGTCGAATCGTTCACAGGAAATAGATGCCCTGCATTGTGGGATCGGCATGTACGTGCATTTCCTCTCCCCACTGCCACCTTTAAATTCGCCGAGAATTCCTAAATAAAATGTCGAGAAACGGGCACTCCAAAAAGAAATCGTTGACATCGTTCCCAACGACACGAGTGGTTGAGATGATCAGTGCAATGCTGGCTTGCACGTGTTCGTGCTTTATCACTGGTGCGGGATGATCGGATACAGCACGCCAGGCACAAAGGGCGACTTGGCCGCTTCGTCAGCTAGCGACGGATCAACATCGGCTGCATCGACCGAGTTCTGACGTCGATATCGCCGCGCAGGGTGCGCATGCCGCACTTCGTTGCCATCGTATTCCATCTGCTGTTCTTGATCTCGCTGGAAGTCTCGCACTGATGTCTCGAGTCTTCCTGGACTGTGGGCAATGGATCCCCACCGCATGAGTGGATGGTGAATGGATGCGTGTGGCGACGGCGACGTCGACCTTGGCGAGCCTCCTTCATCACTGCCGCTGAGAAAGTCGTCATCCGACACGCCATGGTGAGCTGGGTCTTCGTCTCGATCGTCGTGTCTGCCGCCATGTTCGTGCGCTCCGGAATTGCGCAGCACTTCCATTCCAGCGCGGAGGAACCCGCCGTTATACCGCAGTCCTCCTGTCGGCGCTGCTGTCGTAGTGACGTCCACATCCAAAGTCGCTTTGGTGGCAGACACTGTGGGTTTTGCACGTTTCTTAGGTGAGCCGTGCCGAATTCGGTCACCGTGGCTTCGAGCGTGATGGTCAACAGCAGCGTGTTTCCGAGCTCCTAGCGGCTTGTGCGGCGTGTGTAGGCGTGGCGACCGCGCTGTCGTTTGCTGCGACGACGCTGTGCGACTGCTCTGTGCTGACGTCGGCTCCTGCTGGTCTCCGAAGAATGGTGGCAGTCCAGCGGATATGAGCACGTCGTGGCGAGTACCAAACTCATTCACGTGGCGAACGATGTGCGGTTTGAAGCCATCGTCTTCGATGGTCGGCAGCACTGAGCGCTGTCCACGCCCCTTACGTCGGTCGGGTCGAATGCCGTGCGTGGAATCGCGAGACGTGCGACGTGCGCCGTTCAGGAAGCTCTGGCGCATCGTTGACCGGCGGCCGGATAGCTGCATCTGGAAATGGTCGAGACCTAGCTCAGTCTCGACCCCGGGCAACAACAATTTCGCTGCTTCGTTTAACTGATTCAAAATCGTTTCGGCATCGGCGGAGGCTGGGTTAGCAAGTGGCAACTGCATGGCTGCCATGCGAGGACGCTCAGTCGCTGGATTGCGCGTTGGTACCATAGTTTGGGTTGCTATATGGACACTGACAACGGTTGCTTGAACTTCGCGGTCGCGTCGTTGTGAGATCTTGAAGAGTTCTTTCTGGTACTCGCGCCAGATCCGTCCGAGCAGGTCTTCGTTCGAGGCTTGCTGCATGTCGAATTCAAGACGCAATTGGCGCAGTGTCTGCTCTAGTTGGAAGGCTCGATTGGTCTCCATCACCAACATGATCTTGGTGTCGGCAAGCTGTGCCTCGAGTTTTCTCTTGTATGATCTCGTTTCTTGGAGGATGATGTAGTAGTTGTCGATATCCGAACGCAGCATGCCCTTCTGGTTCTCGTTGAGCTTGAGCCATCGCATTTGTTGAGCATTCGACGTGCTCAGCTGTAGAATCTCATCCGCTTGCGTGCAGATCACTTTTTCCAGACTTGCGACCAGCTCGACCTTCAACTCCAGGTCTTTGGTTAACCGCTCCACTCGGGTTTCCAGCTTGCTCTTTCGAAAGCGACTCATACGCGATACACGACGCTTGCGTCCTTTGGAGCCATCACCTTCCTCGTCGTCGTCGTCTCCGTCGTCATCCTCGTCGTCTTCTTTCCCCTCTTCTGCAAGTCCCTTGACGATACTCAGACCTTTTCGACGCGCAGCACCGCGCATTGCCACCGACCCGCGGTGTCCTCCACCCCCACCACCACTATGACCGTCATTTCCTCTACTGTGGTCATCGTCGTCACTGCTGTCCTCTTCCTCGAACTCCTCCAACTGGTCTTCCTCATCCAGAAGATTGCTAACGGCCAAGTCATTGCCGAATGTTTCTGCAACCATTCGAAGCAGTTCACGCAGCGCTTCGTCCAGTGGGTACTCGTCGCGCTTCACCAGTGCCAGAATGTGTTGAAGTGACCGAATAAACTGATGGATCGCGTTCTTGGACGTGGAGTACTGCAGATCGCGTTGCTTTCGGTCGCGCTGCCACTCTTCTTTTTCTCCTTTTAGCTGCACGTAGCTGCCTTCGACAGACTCAAGCCGCCCCTTGAGCATCTTGACTTCTTTGGCCGCCAGCTCAAGCGACTTGTTCAGTTCACCGATCAGCGTCGTATTGTCACGATTGGCGTACGAAACTTCACGAAGCTGCGAAGCTGTCACTTTCAACTCGACCTCAAGTTTGGTGATCTGCTCTTTCGAGTTGTCTTCATAGAGCTTGAAGCGTTCTTTCAGAGACGTCAGCCTGTGTCAATACACGATGCAACACTGTTATTGCGCTGCCGTGAGAAGCTGGTTCAATCCCGAAGTACACTCACGATTTTGTTGACTTCTCGTAATTCTTCTCGAGATCGTGCAGCTGATGGCGAAGCTGTTCACACGTGCGTTCCGAATGGAGAAACGCTTGCTGTCCTGCTGAGAAAACACGCTTTGAATGCTGCATTTCGGTGTCCAATGCCTCAAGAGACGCTCGCAAGTTCCAGATCTGTTCTTGGTCTTTGGCTCGGTCCATCTTCAGCGATTCCACAATGTTTTCAAGCTCCAGTTTTTGGTTGAGTAGTCGTTCGATTCGCAGCTTGTCTTGAGCTCGCATGCCCGTGTTTTGCTTTTCAACCGTCAAGAGGTTGACCTTAGCTTCCAGGACACCGATCTTCGCTCGCTCTTCATCAATTTGCGCGTTCAAGGTGGAGCTCGTCTGTTGCATTCGGGTGTTGTTCTCCATCTCAATGTCGAGCTGCTCCTTCATGGCATGCAGTCGCTCTTCCAGGTGCTCCTGCTTACGCTCACTTTCCGTGAGGTTGTCCTCCACGGCAGTTTTCTGTGTCGTGAGTTGCTGGATCTCTTCCTTGAGCCGCTCGACGGTCTCATTGAGCGATTGGCGTTCAGCAGTCAGCTTTTCCTTCTCGACGGTGAGCACGACCACATTTTGCTTGACCGTTTCGTTACCAGCACGCAGCGCCTGGTTCATGAACAGTGTCTCATGCATGCGTTTGGCATAACTGGCTTTCTCCGTTTCAATTCGGTCGAGTTCTTGATGCAGTTTGCGAATTTCTTCCTCGAGTGTGTATCGCTCGGTGAGTGCGTTGAAGCGCTCTGAGTTGGCCACTTCGTAGTCTTTCCGCGCGTCATCGAGGTGCTCATTGAGTTTCTTTTCGTCGTCTTCATGAACTAAGATCTCAAGCCGAAGGAGTCGAATCTGCTCCGCTTGAGCTGCAATTTCTCGTTGGTGATCAGAAATCTGAGAAGGACGAGCAATTGTTTTGGTCAACCGGTATTTTGGCGAACACGCCACAAACGCACGAAGATACATACCGCAATATTGTCCGCGTTGTTGTCTGTTGCGAGCTTCGAAATGAGTTCGCTCTTCTCCGAGCTGCGCGCCATTTCGATTGCGAGCGTCGTCTGCAGCTCCGTGAGCTGTGCGTCCATTCGCTTGGTCTCCACAGCAAACTCTTCTTCTTGCTGCTTGCGCCACTGTTCCGTCGCTTGTTTGAACTTGAGCATCGCCATTTCATACTTGCCGTCTTCACATTGTTCCAGTAAGAGCAAGAATGTGAGCCACACGTTGGACGACACGTGCTTCTCCACGGGCGGTGGACAGTGCGACGCAATTTCGTTGATGATGTTATGAAAACCGTTCGTGTACACGTACAGCGCACGGTAGAGTCGGTCGACAAGGTCCTTGGGCATTCCCAGGCGGTAGAGCGCGGCTCGGTCAATGCCAGCACGTGCTAGAGGCCCACCGTCGCTTGTCTTGCGGAAAGCGAACGCGTCTTCTTCGTCCAGGGAATCGTCCACGCGAGACCCATACACGGCCTCAGCCTTGCTGATGAGAGGCTGGATGTCAGCGGCAGGTAACAGATACGCGCCGGTGGTTTCGAGGTGCACGTTCACCCACTCCTCCGCGATGATGGATTCGTGCAGAGCTGCAGCCATGCTACCTTTCAGCGCCAGTGACTTGGCAGCGGCCGACAGATTGGCTTCGTCCATCCCCACATAGCTAGCGCTGTCTTCTGTTGCGGCATTGCCCGTACTCGTGTCAGTGGTGCGCTTCCCTGTTGTTCGCCCACGCTTGGTGACGTTGAGCAGCGCTTCGCGATTCAGACGCACGATCTCGCTCTCGGCTTGTGGGACCAACAACGCGAGCTTGGCGCTCATGGCCGCCACGCTATCCGTGCTAGCATCTACACAAACGCACCACCCGCACTGGTTAGTCCCCAGAACTCCTTCTTCTCCTGTCAGCAGCACACGGCATGTTCCTCAGACCGATGGGGACAGCCAGCCGGAGCGACCCAGCTCGGTCTTTGGTCGGCGACTTGCGTTCCTCCTGCGGTGGATCGACAGACCCAAGGCTGCGCACAAACGACGCCCGCGGCGTCTCACTGGTGCCAGTATTTAATGTCTCGGACGCAGTGCCCGACGACGACATTTCTTCAGCGAGACGTCGATCACGCCGTCGACCGGTGGCGCATCATGCGCGCAGGTGCAGCCGTGGGTGTGTTCAATGCCAGGAATTGGTGACCGCGTCGTTTCGCGTCTAAGTTCGGCGCGACCCGTCCCTCGAACTTGCCTGGAAGTCTGGAACGAGACTGGAAGTTGATTGCTTCAGGGGCTTGGCAGTCTTCTTGGTTATTGTCATCGTGTGGGAGCTGAAGAGACGAGCTCTACTAGCTGTGCTGGGAATGAGGTGGTTATGTGCTCGCGCTGTTCTGGACGTTGTCGTGTTCGCGACGGCTGATGTGTTCTCATTGTTCAGATTTCGACTCTTTTTCTTCGCAGGTTTCTTTGGTCGTGCGATCGGTGCGCCATCTGAGCGCGTCGAAGTCGAAGAAGTGGCTAGCGGCGACCGTAGCCCGATGTATCCACTGGTAATGCGGGATGCCAGAGGAGCAACTGTCGTACATCGAGCCTTGGTCGGACTTTCTTGTAGCTTTTGCGTAAGGCGGTCTTGCAACTCGCAAATGTCGCGATGGATTTTTGACGTTTGTTCTTCCAGTCGTTTGACTTCTGACGCGGCGTTTTGTTGATCTTGATCGCTGACAGTAGGTCCATTCGTCTGGGTCACACCGGTCACAAGCTTCGGTTCTTCGTTGGCGGGAGCGTTTGCAGGAATTGGAAGAATATCAACTTGACGGCTTGCAGTTGAACGCGACGGATTTGGGTCATTCGTAGGAAGTGGATGATGGGGTGCTGTATTGTACGCAAGTTGTTGTTGAGAGCGTTCGTGAATCGTCCGCTGAACCTCTTCCAAGAGGCCCTCAAGCCCACGAGGTTCTCGCCATTGCGATGCGGTGATAGATGCTGAATCAGGCGCTGGAGGGTTTGATTTCATTGTCGACTGCGTTTGCTGTAGTTGTCGCTGCAGTGATAAAATCATGTCTCCTTTCTCCTGGAGAAGCCGCTGCAGAGCCATGGTGCGGACATGTTCCTCTTTCCACTGTCGCTCAAAATGCTGTTGTTGATGCCTCAAAGCCACTAGTTCGCGCTCTTGTTGCTGTTCGTGCTCGTTCAGCTCCCCACACGTGGTGATGATACGCTGCTCATACTCCTGCAAACGCACTGCCGTTTCTTCTCGCGCTGCTTGCTCGTTTTGTAACTGTTGTTGCAGCATCACTAGCTGACGTTGGAGCGCTTGTTGCTGATTATCTCGACGGTGAAGTTCTTGCTCATGGCGTCTCTCCATTTGCTTGGCTTCTTCGTGCAAACGTCGACAATCACTGACCTGCGCGTCGCATTGCGCAGTCAACTTGTGCTTTTGCTCCATCAGTGCTTTGTTGTCTGCTTTTACTCGTTCAAGTTCCTCTTCAACTCGTGCACATTCTAGACGAGATTGCTCTTGCGCGCTTTCCAGTTTGGACACTGCTTTTCGCCAATCTTTTCGTTCTCGCTCCCATGCGCGTTGCGCTTGTCCAAACTCGTTTTGAAGTGCACTTTGCTGTTCTTTTTGCTCTTGAACTTGAGTCTCACTGCGAACAAGCTTTTGGTGCTGGCAATTCAACTGAGTCCGCATCGCGCTGACTTGTTCTGCCAAAGATATTGATTGATCGCTGGCGCTCAGCAACCTGTCTTCGACGTCATGCTTTTCGTCCACTATTGTCGAACATTTCTCGCGCTGCAAGCGGAGGTGGTGGTGCAGACGACCGACGTACTTGCCGCGCCATTGCTGCCATATCATCGTCAAGGCCTGCCGAGCCTTCGCTTTCGATATATATGTAGCGCAACATTTTGATCGCTTTCGAGCGCAAACAACATGATGCCAAGCTCTCAGTGTCTGCCGTTGGACACGAAAGCTTACACGTAGTCGATGGTGCTCGATGAACTTCAGTCGCGCGTGTTGCAGGCGCTGCGTGTGAATTCCTTCTTTAAATGCCAAGAAATACTTTCGCAAAGTAGTTTGTTTCTGTGCTTTGATGTGCTGGATGTTGTCGTGTGCTTGGTGTCGCCATTTCCCCCAAGACTGCCGTAACAGATGCATGAAATAATGCTTCAGAGCCTTGGAATTGCCTTGCCTGTGCCGCCGCGACGCTCTGGAGTAACACTTCCAGTGCCACCACAGCTTGCGCAGCCGTCGCTGGTACATAAATCGCCGGGCAAGGCTCAGCGATCGACAAAGCGATATTCGTTCCTGCGCCACACTCCGCCACTCCTGGAAAGAACGCTGCAACTGAGAGCGGCGCTGGATACTGCGAGCAACTCTGTCGGCACGCTGCTTAGCAATCCAAGAAGTCCATCGCTTGAAGCACCACCGAAACACTGTCCGTCGCTGTGAGCGCGTGTGGTGAGCGATCTCAGCCCACTGCGCAAAAATTCGTCTTACCTGTCGTCGTCGCCGTTCACTTCGATACTGCTCGTGCCGTGCAGCCAGCGGCCGCGCGTACGCCACGACATACAAGTTCCAGGCACGAAATGCCAATCGTTTCCAACACTCGCCTCGTGCTTGCTCGTGCTTGTCTTCAAATTGGGAGACTCGCAACTGGAGTCGCACATATCGCCGCCAATGATGAAACACCTCTCGCTTTCTGTTGTCGCCTTGGCTTTGGTGTCGCGCGTGCATTGCCTGTGCAAGTGAGCGCTGTTGCGCATACCACTGACGCCAGAAACAGAAAACTTGACGCTGCATCCGTTTGTGTCGTCGAAAGCGCGCAAAGCGAGCAATGACAGCCAATCGAGAGCTCATAGTCCACTCCCGAAAGAAAGACCGAAGACGATTTGCGGTTGTGCGGGTTTGAAGTTGCTGAAATCGCTGACGTCTCTGGACCCAACGTTGCCATTGCTGGAGTCGGTCATGTTTGAGAATGAAGAGACGCTTTCGTCGGATATGCTGCAATTGATAATGCCACTGCAAGAAGCTCATCCATTCCTGGAAGAACCTGCGCAGAATCTTGGGTCGGGCAATCGCTTCAGCCCGTTCGGTCATCTGACGGCGAATCTGTGCGCGTTCAGCTTGTTCTAGCGCCATCGTTTGTTGGGTGTGCGACAGCTTGCGCACTACTTGTTGCAATTGATTGCGAAGATCGAGCTCGCGCTGCTCGGATGCCATCAGCGCCTGGATGTATTTCTCTTCCCGTTGCTCCAGCTCCTCATTTCGTTGGCGAGTTTGGACAACTAAGCTGTCCTCAGTAGCGGAGACTGTAGGAGGTGAGCTTGACGACGCCACCGTGGTTGGCCGAGCTCCAGCATCTTCTACGGTCTCGGGGATAGGACGCAGCGAGGCTGCCTGTGTGCTAACAGATCGGTGAGACGAGCTCGGTCGCCGATCTGACTGGTGGCTATACGACCTTGATCCCAACGAAGACACTTCCGTGAAATCACTGTAATCGCTCATTGCTTCGTCATCCATCATTGCGTCAATGTCGTCTTCATGTTGATCATCAACGACTGTCCGAGATTGCAGCAGCGCTGGGCGCCCATGGCTCTGATGACTCGATTGATCTCCTCTCCTAATCGCTAGCTCATTGCTTGTTTTGATCACTTGGTTTGGCTGACTGTCCATTGATGCCATCGGGTGACTGCGAGGTGATGGAACCTGCAAAGTCATGACACGAACCTGGTTGTTGGACTCCCACGCATTGCTTGGAGCTGCCGCTTGTGGCCGTGGACCACCGTGATCTCGCAGCTGTGCTCGTTGTGGTCGATCATCGCGAAGTCGAAACTGGTTCACTGCCTCGTTCAGCGTCTTATTGTTGAAATCAGCGAACCGGAGCTTGGATTTGAACTCCGACTGGCGCTTTGCCTGCGTCTTTGGGCCAGGTTTTGCGCTGCGCTTTGGTGATAGAGCCACCGATATGCTCTCTCGCTCTTGCTGCTTGTTCCCACGTGGCTGCTGGTCATCAATGATCGACCTGGCAGTGTGTTGACAAGGCGACTTGGGATGCATCGTCTCGGGATCAACCTGTTGAGGCGGCAATTTCGAGGACAAATCGATCTTGGTGGCAACACCTCGCGTGGGCATCGCTGCCATCGACGACTTGATCAGCCACCGACGGCGCGTGGGGTCCGTCGTCAGCATCGTTTTCAGGTGCTCCACCGTGGCATTGCGCTCACGCTTGCCTTCACTTTCCAGGTCCACGACTCGTTGCTGCTGCAGCGCCAGCACTTGCGAATACGCCTCTGCCCACTGCTTGCTTTCTTCAGTAAAGGGCACGCGTACGCGTGTTTTACCTTGTTGCTTGGAATTAGCGGCCAGTTGCATCAAGTAGGTCGACGCGCGAGTCTTGGGGTGGTCACAAAGCTGGCGATACGCGCGAACAACGATGCCAAGCAGTTGCACTTCGATCGTTTCCTGCTCGTCGTCACTGAGTACGTCACTGGCATCCCACACGCGCTGCAGCACCGACATTCGATCGCTCGATGCGTCAGGGATGCGTGGCAACTGGTCGAACTGGTTGGACACGCTGGTCATCGTTAGCACCAAACTGTAGAACTCGCGATGCAGCCTGAGGCGCACCACGAGTCGCTGGAGCTTGTCGGCAAGCACGTGGTTGCGCACAAGTGCCTGGCGATACACGTGGTCCTGGGATGCCGTCACACGGGCCAGTTCTCTGTCCTTCTTGGTCACTTGGACGCCGTCGAGCACCCGCACCGACGGCAGCGCGTGCATCACGCGGTGTCGGTAGCTCGGGAACTCGCAGATCGGGTTGCCTGTGAGGTTCAAATGGCGCAACAAACGCAGCGCAGTCAAGCGATGCACCTCACTGAAGCGCGTGAGCACATTGCCGCCGATCGACAACAGCTGGACGGACGCGAATTGGTCGATGCCCTCGAGCGACGAGAGGTCGTTCTGGCTCAAGTAGAGCGCCGTCACGTGCGCAGCGATAGCAGGCGGCACGCGGCCGATGCGCTGTACGCGCTTGCCAACGCAGTTGAGCTTGGTGCCCTCGCATAGCTTGACGCCGTTCTGGTTCTGCTTGAAGGCATCGCTCAGAGTGCGCGGTTTGCTGGACTGGTTGGCTGTGGCCGGTATGGGATCGCGAGTGGAGTCGATTTCTTGGCGCTTGCCGGCTCGCTGAGCTGCGAATTTCGAGCCATAGCCACGAATGGCAGCGCTTTGCAACTGCGCCGTGCTCATGCGTTGAACGAAGTGATCGATCGACGGCAGTGAGCTTCAGCGCGCCATGCTCGGCGATGGCGCAGCGGGATCTTGAAGGGACACGGAGTTGACGCGACCTTCGTGCAACATCGCAACATATCCTCGGTCAGATACTATGTTCGATATATTTTTGTTGCCACTATGGGAGAGTGCATGGTTGGCAGTGCGAGTTGACCATGTACATGATCCAACGCCACTTACGAATTGCGAAATGAAACGGTTTGTAGTCACGACATCCATGATCGATGACAAGATCTCTGCAGTGGCGTCAAGCAAGGCGCAGAATTGGTTGCGCAAACGCGATGTGTGCTCACAGTGAACATCGCACCAACAGCTCAACAAGCTGTAGACCCTGCGCTAGGTCGTTTCAACTCTCTGCGATAGCATACCTCCCCCTTCACCACCACCACTACCATCATCATCATCAGCATCATTACCAACGCAGTCAGCGCGTGGACGCAAATTCTTTGTGATCACAGCATTGCCAGCCATCGCTCCCACGCTTCGAAATAAAATTGCTCCTTGATTGTCGTCAACTCAATCTTACAGTCACATTCACGCAACACGGACCCACCAGTGAGGAAGAGCACGCACTCTTGCTCAGGCGCGGTGCCGCCCCCGATGAACACGCCGACGCCGTCCACGACCACCACGGCCATGGCCATGGCTGGGTGGTCACATGACGACCACATGTCCACACCAGCGGATACGGCACAGGTGGCCACCAGACAATTCAATATGGGACCGGCCGAGGCCGCGCGCGTGGTGCCAGTGGACGCTGTGGATCGCGTGCAGCAGCAGAAGAAGAAGCGCCGGCGCAAGATCAGCCAAGTGGTGACGCAGACCGTCATCAAGCAGCGATCCAAGCTGTTCAACCTGACGCTGGACGTGCAGACGCTCAAGAACGAGATCCAGAACCTCACGGTGCTGCGCGACATCCTGCGGCAGAAGGCGCTGAGCGTCAACTACGTGCCGTCGGGCTCGCTCATGCAGGTCGTGCGCGAGTTCTACCGCCTCTTCCGCACGGGCTACCACCTCAACGCCGTGCACGGCCGCCGGTGCAAGATCCGCGAAGAAGAACAGACCGGGTTCCTGCACTCGGTCGTGGACGAGAGCGTGGATCTGAGCAATGGCCTGTTTGGCGTCGACATCATGGTCGAGCAGCTCAAGCGCTACGCTGTGTTTGTGCGGTTCCTGGAACTCGACATGAAGACGTTCAAGATCACGGCAGCTCAAGAGACGGTCGTCATTAGCACCGCGGGCACGTTCCGCATGAAGATCCTGCGTACGACCATCGAAACGATTTTCCCGCACGTGCTCAGTCGAGAAGATCTGGTGGCAAAGCTCGTGGGGATGGAGGCCACGGCACCTGTCCGACTGCTGTTTTGCTTCCATGGCACCGACAAGATCGCTCGTTACGACGTCGACGTCGGGTTTCTCGACATGTTCTCGCGTGTGCTGGCAGATCCGCGTGACGTGGAGTTGCTGCTGGGCCAAGCATTTATTGGTAAGAACGCCATGTTCGTGACAGAGACGACGGCAGAAGGCGCGCTTCCAGCGGCGTGCGCGGCTCAGAAACCGCATCGTGCAGCAGCGCAGACAGACCAAAGTCACGAGCAACGCCAAGATTCTGTTCCATCTGGCCCTGTGATGCGGCTTCAGCGCGTCTTGATCGATCAGTTCTTCCGATCGTTCCACTTGACGTCAAGTCCGACGACAAGCGAGCGTAATGCACAGCAGCTTCACTTTTTCCAGACAGCGCTGGACGGCTTGCGCTTCCAGTACAACGGCGAGAACGGGTGGCAGTCGCTTGCGCGGCAATGGGATTTGCTGTCTTCGCGTTTCCTCGTGCGATCGTTCCGGCAAACCAGTGACCCACAAGACCTGGAACAACAGGCGAGTTCTAGTGCTCAGTTAACTCGCGTTGCAGTGCAGGCTGAGTACGAGCTCGAAATCGACTCGTTTACGCTCGTTCGAGTGTTTCCACACGTCGATCCTGCGTCCGATGTTGCGCAGCAGCTCCAATCACACGTTATTGGCTGTACAGCCGGTCTTGTATTTTCCTTTTCAGCCGATTCGTCTGTAATCTGTGCTCTTGACGAGACGATTCATTTCCACCAAGCTGTGCTCCACGCTCTCGACTTTGATCTCGACCAAACGCATTTTGTTCTTGGCGAAGCAGCGATAAGCTCCCAAGGCATGATGATTGACACGTCTGTAGCTCAACAGCCAAAGACAAGAACGGCTAACTGCGGGAGGAGCATCAATGACCTGCTCAATTAAAGATAGCAGCGTTGTCAAAGGCTCGGACGGTTAGTTGCGCAGAAGAACATCATCATCCCATGACGATTCGACATTGTGAAGGCGATCAAGCTCCACCAGCTTATCGTAGCTGAAATACCAAGGAAGAGGTCGATGTATGATGGTATTAAATTCCATGTTGAGCGTGCGTCTGCCATCGTTCCCGAAGCAGCACGCGACTCAGAGAGGGCTTGAGGCCAAGGAACAAGGCCTAATTGTGGATGGCACTTGCCGCCTGCGCCAGATTAGCACGTCCATAGTCAGAGCATCGACAAGCACACGTCGACAGTAAGCCCAAGCGTCAGCTTGATTCTGCGTGATGGATGAGCGGATGTCGGCGACGTTGCCAGCGACGACGTCGGCACCGTCTACTGCCAGCAAGCCTCGAGATCCGCCGATAGCGCCTCACCATGGCGGCCGGCGACTGATTCAGGTCGGTGTGGGTGCACTAACGTCCCAATGTTTCATGCTATGACGATAATCAACGCTGCCTCCAAGATGCTGTTTCGATCCAACCACAGCGGAAACAACATCTCGCTTTCGCGCGAGGCAGAGCACGAGCGCAACGACAAAGCGACCGAACCCACGAATGAGCGAGAAGAAGACGACAGCAACACCAGGAACACGATGGCACATGATTCCATCACAACCTCCAAGTTCAGTGCGCTCAAGCGCAAGCTCTTTCCAGCTAAGAAGCGACGGTATCCTGCTCGAATTCCACCGTTGTTGATCAGTCCCATCGCTTCAAGTAGCGGTCAAGCGACCGAAAAGATGGAGAATCGAGGAGACAACCAAGAATCCACACGCTCAATCATCGGTCACAAGAAGATGGCTCGAGGAGCAGGTGGGAGCGATGGGGACAGCAACGAAGACCTGGAGCTAGAGCTGGAGAACGCGATTGAGACGCTCGATCGTGAAACGCATGGATATGAAGACACCCTCGACGAGGTAGCTCCCCCAGCGCATCTGATGCCTGGATGTCTACGTCTTGACAAAATGACATTGTGGAACAGATAAATCGCGCCATCACTGGGATTGAGGAATGGAAGCAGCAGCGCCAAGCGAATGCTGAAGCAAACGAAGAGTTGCTCCGGCGAGCTCTGTCAGAAGAACCTGCAAACGAAGGCTACGATGACGATATCGACACTATTGCTGAAAGCTATCAGGTGTGTCATCCAGGCTTCGTTCCAGAGCGTACTCATCGCACAAACTGAGCTGAACTGTTGGCTCCGAGCACAGCAATCTCTCAAGCAGTGGCATGAGGAGCGCGAAAAGCTGGAACATTTACTGCGTGAACGCGAAGAGCACCTCAAGCAGAAGATCGCGGCTGTGGCGGAATCTGAACCTGCCCGGTTAGCGTTGCTGCTACAGTCAGCATCGACGGTTGATCTGAGCGACGATGCGCTCGTCAACGCCCCAGTAGGCCGACTGCGAGACGAGCTGCTCGACATGGAGGCGAAGAAGCGAACAAGCGCGTTTCGAGTATCCGTTCTCACCGAGCTTGAAGGCGTAGAATGCGACCTTGGTGAGTGTCGTCCCCATCGTTGGTGCTATGAGGCCAATGATTTTGATATAGCTAGTGTTGCAGACATGAAGATGGTGGATGTGGCGTCTTTCACCTCCGACCTTGACAACGTGCTCGCCCAATTCGACCAGCAACAGCAGCAGCAGACGAATAATGAATAAACCCAGCAATGCATCACTGAAGCGTTTTGGTACATCGTCTCATTCTTCATTACGATGGATGGTTGATGAAGAACAAAGCGAGGTTATGGCCTTATCCCCGGTCTTCCGTGTGTTATGCCGTTGTGTCATGGGGTCCTAATGTCTGGATAGAGAAATATTCACCGCCCGGCAATAGCAGCAGTGTGTAGTTATTCGTTCCGTTCACCAGATAGCCGTGCTCGAGGAGCTTGCCCTCGGCGTTCTGGCCACTCGCGATCACATCGGGAACACCCCAGACAGTCATCGCTGCCCATGGCACTTCGCTGGCCTTGACTGCAGCACGGAGCTTGTCCAGCAGGTTCTCGCAGAACTCCGTCGCAATAACACCTCGCCACCGCACAGCAGCGAGTTCTTGTTGTGGCTGGAACTCGAACGCATCCGACGGTCTTGTAAACATGGAGACGTATTCCTCCACCGCCTCGTGCCGCAAGAGATCCTCCAGCCGATTGGCCACAACGCCAAGCCATTCGTGGGCGCCTTGAACAACCACCTTGAGCTCTGTCATGCGCTCTTTGTCGTCCATGAGACTTGCATCGAGCTGATCAAACAGCGGCACCATCACGTCCTGGAAATGCGTCAGCTCGCCGTTCACTTCAATACGTTGGCGTTCGATGGTATCGTCGTCACCAAAGATGATCGTACGCGTCACGCCACGCTCATTGTAAGCACACACCAGCATCTCCAGCGGCGCAAACTTGGTGTCCAAGCAATGCAGCACGCGCTGACGCAATGCGTTCGCCTCGTCCTCGCCCGTGAACGCCGGCGACTTGAGATCGATCGTCACGACGTATCGCTGGCTGCGCTTCTTGTGCGCCGACTGCGACGCGGCCGGCGTAAACGCCCCATACTTTGCGCCTGGCAGTCCCAGCGCTTGGTACGTGTCCACATCGAGCAGCAGCAGCAGCTGCCCCGACGGCAGCAGCACGGCCGAGTTGCTGCCATCGATCGCCACGTTCTTGGCGATCATGTAGACCGAGCCGTGGGCCACGTACTCGCACACGAACCGACGCGTGAGCAGCATGCTCAGGGGCGCACACACTTGGTAATAGAAGCTGGTTTCCCATCGCAAACTGCGCGCTTTGTCGACGCCGGCGGCGCTGGGCAGCACCACTTCGACCTGCTGGGTCAGCACGTGGGTGCGCACGATCTCGGCGTGACGCGAGCGGACGTGCTCCATGTGCGAGTGCCACACAATGGCGCGCTTGTCCTGCGGTACAGCGGCGTCCACATCGCGCTCGTGCTCGCGCGGCTTGCGATCCTTGGCGCGCTTCTGGCCACCACCGGCCATGATGGTGACGATGGTTCGTGACGGGAGCAATAATTGCGAGCGCACGCAAAGTTGCCGTTATTGTTGGCCACGCACTGCACGTGAGGGAATTAATTAATTCTCACTGGACGAAAACAAGTTGCAACATTATTCCAAGGCATGCATGGACAGAGATAGGTATCATGCATAATAAGTTAGACTTCGTCCTGATCTTCCCTGGGTGTCGACGTTCTCGATATCCAAAACTGTGCTGCGCGTTGCTATATCCCTAGAGCGTCACAGCTCACGCCTTAGTGACGTTCTACGGAACCGTCGCTGCCGCAACTGACGTGTTTGACGGCCGGCAGCGCATGCAAAAAGACTTCTCCACAAGAGTTGGTAGTTCGCACGGAGACAGCCGCGGCAAAGCCCATCGCGGTTGAACTCAGGATTCGCCCTCGCGGATCTGCCGCCAAGAATTCACGCAGATCGATTTCAGACGCCAGTCGCAATGAAAAGCCAGACGTGGCAATCGCCGGTAGCGTCGTGCAAGTGCCTCACTGATATCAAACACGAACCTTTGATGCTGCAGCGGTGTACTGCAATGGGCAGCCTCCCCGTCCGCCGCCACCACTACCACAAGGTGTGCTACAGCAGGCAACGTGGATAGTTCGTGTTCCTTTCAAAATTAAGTCATTTGCTGAGAAGACTACCCGTCGGCCAGCGGCAAAGTATGGAACGTGTTCCAACCAGGTAGTCGCAGTCCAGGCATCCAAACTCGAACTCAATTCTTCGGTTCCCACTTGCTCTCGTCGGTCAGATCTGCCAGCCATCGATACCGCTTGTCTTCCCTAGTTATGCTGGCCGGATTCTTCACTATCCAGAACTGTTTACGTCCATCTCTACGCAATAGGTGATTGACGCAACAATTCGTTAGGATTGGATGGCCTGCCTAGCTAGCATTTCGACAGCACATCTTCAACGAAAGCTGCAACGTGCACGATCGAAGAGTGCACACCACCTTCGGTAGCCGCAGCCACAGTAGCCTTGCCGTGCTTTTTGGCCGACTTGCCGTTCTGTTTGCTGCCATGCACAAGCGCCAGACGTAAGTTGCCGAACACATTTCGCACGGTCGATGCGTTATCTTGGCTGCTGTCTTCTGTGTTGGGGCTCGCTGAAGCGACAACAAGCTTCCACGCTTGAATCGCGCCGTCGAAGTCCTCAGCTCCTTCGAACAGAGCACCAAGCTCGACCAAGATCGTCATCACAGCGGTCGGATCCATCTTAGCTGCACGCTTGTATTCCGTCAGTGCGTTTGTCACATCGGCGACTGCCATTACGCGAGCGCGGAGCAGACTGGTAGCTGCTTCTGCGCCGCTCGTGCTCTCGAGTTGCGCGATGCCTTGATCAGCATGGTGTTGAGCATCCGCCTTCTGGTTTAAGAGCGTTGCTGCTGCCCCCAGCAACCCGTGAAGCAGAGCTAGATCAAATGGCGACAGGGCAGAAACCTTGAGCCCTTGACGCAACAGCAACTCTGCCGCACTAACCCAACGCGACTTGTCATCGTCACTCGTTTCAGCAACCGTAGCTCGTTTGAGGAACCTCGCACCGGCGATAGCGTACGACAAGGCATTGGTAGGATCCATGCGCACAAGGCGTTGTGCCTTTGAGAGATCGTCGGTGCTCATGCCAACTGCCATTGACACCAACGATGCAACCTGCGGCAACTCTTCCGAGCATCCTGTCGATCGACTGCGTGCCGCAGCACTTGTGATGCGCTTCCAGCACTCATCAATACTCGGTGCCACGCTGTTTCCAGACTCCAGCAATGCCAGGCACAGTCGGATCCAGTCGTACGTTGTTCCAGCGTCACTGCGCGCCCGAGCGTTCAAGCGATCAAGCACCTCCGACTTATTCGAACGTTGACGATCAAGCAGGTCGAGCAGAAGCGCGTCTTCCTCGTTGTGGCGTTGCGCGAATTGAGCCTTACAGCGCTCGATCACATCCCCCATTCCGTCCGAGCCATAGCGAACGGTCAGCGCAATCAGTGCAAGACACAGCGCGTTTTTCTTCGACTGCTTCGAAACATTGTTAAGCAGAGTCGATGCCGCTGTCGCTGCATCCGTGCTTGAGCCATTCAGGAAAAGCAAGCGGAGTTTCAGCATTCGAGCGAGCAGCGAGTCGTCCGGTAGCGCGAAGGTCGCTTGAAGCTCCTTCAGTTCGTGAAAGTTATCTTGGTCGCGCTTGCCAATTGCAGACTGAACACTCAGCCGTGCAACGTGCAGGTTCCACTCAGTGCCGCGCATCTGACTTCTGAGTCGACGTTTATTCTGACCACACGGAACCTGCTTGGCTAAGTCCAGTGCACGGGAGAACGACGCTACGGCCATGTCATGGAGGCCAATACGCTGTTGCACGACGCCTAGCAAGTTCCATGCCGCGGGATGGAATGGATCACGTTCCAAGTACTTGCGCATGCCAAACAACAGGGACTCGTTCTGCGCTGATTCCTGGAGAGACAAGCTCGTTTTCGCAGATGCTGCAACGCTATCCAGTTTCTTGTTCTCCAGCGCTAGCCACGTCGCGACGAAATGTTTCAGGGCATCCAGATCTCTCGTGGCTTGAAGGGCACACCCGAAGGCTTCCGCCGACTTCTCCAACTGCTCAGTGGACCCGACTTGAGCAGCAAGCATACCGTAACCCGTCCACATCGCCGGGTTGTTTGGATTCACGCCTTGAAGGTGAAGGAACGCACTTCGGGCGATCGCTGGGCCGCGCTTCGGAACGCGAGGTGCATGGGTCGTGTAGAACATGCCCAGATTCGCCCACGCTGCATCACATTGTCCGTGGTGAATTGATCGGCTCCAAGCGAATTGCTTGACGACAGCGTGTCGATGAGCAATAGCAATACCGTTCCATGCAAACGAGTTACTAGCGTCGTTGCGCAGAGCGAGTTGCATGTACGTCATGGTCTTTTCTTGCAGCTGATGGATCGGCGCTGTGTGCGAAGCTTGCTTCGCGCTCGGAGAGTGAGTGAACGCACTCACAGGTACTTGAGACGTCGTTGCAAGCGCCAGTGCTTCGTACCAGCAACTCATTCCTGCGTCGTAGTACGCTTGGGCAAGTGCAGCTCCAGACACGTTGCTTGACTTCATCAACGTGACCACAGCTTCGTGAGCCTTTCTGCCGCCGCTCAGAAATGACACCCATGGGTGCACCTTGGAATTCGATGAGTCGTCAGTGAAGTCTTCTGGCGTCAAGTAGAATGCGAGAGCGTGGACATCACCGAGCAGCTTGAATGCCTCGGGAGTAGCCGCGAACGAAGTGGTGCAGCCTCGCAATAGCTGAGACGCTTCCTTCAAATTCGCTGCAGCATGGCCATACGATCCTTCAGCGCACAAAGACTTGGCGTGCTTGAACAGTACATCCGCCAGCAGCATTGTCACGACGGTCTTGCTGGTAGCATCCAAGTCCATTTCCAAGACATGTCGGATCCGAGCCAGTGCTTCGTCATACATATGCAATGATGCTTCAATGCGTGCCAGTTCGCTAACGACACACCAGCTTTGTTCACCCAGTTCGATAGCCTTGGCGTAAGATCTTTGGGAGGCAACAATTTTTCCGAAGTGACGGTAGACGTGACCCAAGATGCACCAATTGCGAGGACTGGTCGGATCGTTGCGAAGAACCAAATGCAACTTGCTGACAGCCCGCTCGTTGTCCTGGTCAACGAGAGCCTGTGCCAATCGCAACAAGGCCCATACAGGAGCGCTTTCCGGTGCCGCAGTCACCTGCTCCCACATCTTCACGTTGAGATCCGACTTGCCTTGCGCTTCATACACCTCGCTCAGCGCCACGCCAGCAAGCTCGTTCACCGGCGACAAAGATAAGGCCTTGAGATAGCACTTCTCGGCGCGAACCACATCCTTGGCCACTTCCTGATACCACTTGCCAAGATACGCAAAGATGTCAGCGTCTCCAGGACTCAGCTTGGCAGCTTGCAGCAAGTGGCCGAAGCATAGTGCTTTGTCACTGCGTTCAGCACCACCAGCCTCCCAGTAAAAGATACCAAGGCGCTTCAAGGCGAGTGCTTTCTTGGCGATGTCGCGGGTTCCGGTAACACCTCGTTCGAGGTCAACACGAGCTTCCGCAGCTTTTCCTTGTTCGAACAGTACCCAACCACGAGCTGATGCAGCAAGAGCGACGTGCTCGTCATTGTTAATCCACAAGGAGGTGTGACTGTCCAACAACGAAACGGCGTCTTCGTAGCAACGCTGCTTGCGCAGCAGTTCGGCAGCACCAAGGGCAGCATCAAGACTCCACATGGGCTCTTTGGCATTCAGCACAGCCCGATAAAGACCAAGTGGCTTCTCCAGCTCTCCTGTCAACTCACGAGCGCGTGCTTCCATGAGTGAAGCGCGACATTCAGAGAAGCTGAAAAGAGGGGGTTAGCAAAACGCACAAGAGATCTCAGAGCCAATTCACAACTTACATCGTTGGCTTTGGTGGCGCGACCCCCAGGAGAGTCGCTTTTTCATTGGCAACAGCGCGAGATTTTTCCAGGCGCTTCAGACAGCTGTCAACATCACGTGTCTGTGGGTCTTCCAGGGCGATTTCTGCCAGCTCCATGTGCGGCTGCACACAAAGGCTGAACTCGGTGAAGGACGATGACGACGATGATGCGAGGGCATCGCTGAGAGCAGCGCGAGCCTGACAAACAAACACAAGAAACTGCGGTCAGTTTGAAGCTATACACGAAACGTCGACAGGATCTCCTTACATCAGCGGCCAGCTTGGATTTCCATAGCTCAACTGCTTGAAACAGCAGAGTCAACGGGCTTCGCTTGTGGGTAGTGGACACAGACTGCACGAGTTGAAGAATTTCAGTGCTATCCAAAGCTGTATGACCACACAATGGTCAGGAGATGAATGGACGGGCTTCATGGCGAGCATCAATACGTACGCGAATCCGAATCCTCCGCACGAAGCAACAGATACTCGCATGGCAGCTTGGAATCAGGTCGCCATTGAACAATGGAGGTGGCAAGGCTATCCAGGAGAGACAAACGTGTCTTTTTATCTTGGGAGTTTGGCTTGGTCTTCTTGAGCATGTCCAAGTGGTGGCGCATGAAGAATGCAATCGCGGACTCGGTCCGCTCGACCACGCGAGACTTTGGACCTTCTAGATCCCAGCTCCACGTTGCTGCGACGGCGAAGAAAGCAGCTGATACATCGTCCAGCGAGCACATTGAATTGCAATCGGACAAGCTCAGATGTGGCCGCTGACAATCACAAAATGGTGAGCTCTCACGAAGGTCGACGCCATCACTTTCACGCTACTCGTACCTGAAGAAGATCAATAAGCTCCAGCCATATGAGCAGTGGGTGTTGGATCTCGTCGTTCGGGGTGTTATTCAAGCTCAATTCAGGAAACTCGGAATTGTTGTCGTTCACCAACAAGAACCACGCGTCAAACGCCTGTCACAACCAAACCACCAGCGCGCAGGGAATCAACAACTTCCGATGCCATCAACTCTGCGGTGGACGTGCCACATCACCTTCGGCCACAGGTTCAATGCAAATGCAGTGCTGGCCAGATCAGCGATCCACTTCTGGCACGCTTTGGTCTTCTTGCCCCTGCGTTCCACAACGACACGCATGAGAACTCGCCGCTCGGAGCCACCGAGGCCACACCACGGCAGTCGCACTTCTGGAAGATGTCAATCAGCTTCTCCAATGGCCCAACTTTCTTCTTCAGCTCGCCTTGCGCGTCGTACAAATCCACGAGGTTCTGCATTTTATTCGCATCGATCATCAAGCCGCCCCCCACAACTGATCAACCATAGCAAAACTCACCTTCCAGGGCGCTGGGAGGTCAGGTTTCAAAGCCGTCGCTCGTACAAACGCATTCTCACTGTCTTCCCACTGCCAACACACAGCCACACTCGCGTTCAAATGCTGTGCCAAACGGTGGCATTCTGGCTCATGCCACTCACACACGCACCTGTTGCAAGTGGAAGCTCGCCAACCCCACGCACATGAACGCCTGGAAATTGTTGGCATCGAACTGCGACACGCGGCGACTCGCATCGAGCGCCTGCTGGTACTTCTCCTCCTTCAGGAACGTGCCCGCTTCCTCCAGCATCGCCTTCCACATCGACGCCGACATGGTCGCTCGTGGGCGATCAATGAAACACAGGATTCACGCCACTGCTACGACGTTGTTGATTGGCTAAAACAATGTCCACAGCAGGAAGTGATTGGTGGTAATTCAGAACCTCGACTCGGCTCAATAGAAGACGGTCGTTCCAGTTCAACGCCGCCTGAAGATGACGAAGAGGACGATGACGATGATGCGGTGGTCGATCATGGCGTTGGTGGCACTGATTGCGGTTGCTCATGGCGCAGCGGAAGCAAACAAAGCAGTGGTGGTGCCTTCTGTGATATGGTACGCGCCGTTCCTGAGTGGTGGGGGCTACTGCAGTGAAGCGCACTCGTACGTGACAGCGCTCCACGAAGTGATGCACGAGGACGTCGCTCAGGAGCCCGAGACAGCGCAGCACGGCGACGACGTCATCAGTGGCGCTGGATCGACGACTGGTGGAAGCGAACCGCAGAAGCCCGCCAAGCTGTTCAATCTGTATCTGACGCAGCATGGAGACTCCTACAACGCTGCGTTCATCCGCAACCTGCCGGAGGAATCGCGAGACGTCCTGGAGCAGCACTGGATCGAAGAGCGCGACTTCCACTGGCGCCTGAAGAAGCAGTTGGTTGCCATTGCGGTGTGCCACTCAGAGCCTGGAGCATGGCATCCGGCGAGGTACAAGACCTCGCGCTGTCCGCCAGCGCAGGCCATGATCAAAGTCGGTCGAACGATGTTCGAGACTGATCGCGTGCCAAAAGGATGGCCCGAACGGATGAACAAAATGGACGAGATTTGGGTCCCAACCAAGTAAGAATGTGAATACCATCGCGTGCTGCGACTGTGGCTTGATAGGAGGCTCTGCACTTGCACAGGTTCCAGGAAAAAATCTTTGCTGACGGAGGTGTGGAGGAGGAGAAACTCGTGGTCGTGCCAGAAGCGGTGGATATTCACTTCTTTGATCCGGCCAAAGTCAGTGCTGCATACGACCTGGCGTCGCAAGTCAAGTTTACGATGACGGACAGCACAACAGTGTTCTTGTCGATTTTCAAGTGGGAGGAGCGCAAAGGCTGGAAGATTCTGTTAAAGGCGTACTTTCAAGCATTTGCGCGGCAAGACGACGTGGTGCTGGTGCTATTGACCAATGCATATCACGTTGAAGAGGAGTCAGCAAAAGACTTCATGGAAACGATCGAGGCCTTCACTATGGCTGAGCTGGGCAAGAAGCTGAGCGAGCTGCCTCACTTGCATCTCTTACCACCTCATATCCCGCAATCGCAGATGCCGTCACTGTACAAGGCTGCGACGGCGTTTGTGCTCCCATCGCGTGGCGAAGGCTGGGGACGGCCTCATGTTGAAGCGATGTCCATGGGACTCCCACTCATTTCCACCTTCTGGAGTGGCATGACGGAATACATGACGGAGGAGAATTCGTATCCTCTTCGAATCGATGGCCTCGTCGAAGTAAGTTGGGACCACAACACCCCTCGTCACTATGTTTGCTGATCGACAGTGTTTGCTTCAATGCAGATTGAGGACGGTGCCTTCCGAGGTCACAAGTGGGCAAACCCGTCCGTGGATCACCTGATCGAGTTGATGACTCACGTTCGCGCGCATCCTGAGGCAAGTCGGCGAGTTATCGGAACCGTCGATCCTAAGTGAGAATTTAAAAACTGTCGTCATGATGTTGCAGGAAGCTCGCAAGAAAGGGAAGCAAGCACGACAAGACATGGTCACCAGGTTTTCTCCAGAAGTGATTGGAAAAATTGTTCTTGGCCACTTCAAGCGATTGTTGAAATCGCTTGAAGATGCCAATGACGACGTCGATTCGACCAAGCACGAAGAACTCTAAAGCAAATGCTACTGATTTACTGAATTGACGACACATCCGGATTGATGGGTGTCCCTAATCCTTCGACTCATCATCATCGCCATCCCAGTCCTCTTCAGTAAGCCACGTTCGGTGCAGCCAGAGACCCTTCGTTGGTGCTGATGGGCCTGGAGGAATGGCTCCGTCCAACACTTGCTTCATGCGCTCAGGAGGGTACGTTCCTTCACCGATGGGTCGGATCGTGCCAAGGATGCGTCGTACCATGTGTCGAAGGAATCCGTTTGCTATCAGCTCAATGCAGATGAAGTACACCGGGTACTCTTGGTCAGATTCCACCTTGCGTTTCTTCTGCGCGTTGCCTTCCACATTGACGGCTGCCTTCCGCACATGATATTCGGCTAACGATGCTTCGTCTTCAACGATTTCTCCGGAGCCGCTCGTGCCGATGTCCAACGAGAAGTTGACGTTCCTGGAGGTGACATCAACCACATCATGAGGATAACAGCGCTTTCAGTGTTTGCGTTATTCTGAGACGCTTACTTTCGCACTCGCACTTTGGCAGATACAAGTGTACGAACGGTCGAGATTTCAGCGAACTCCGGCTTCTGGAGACCTTGGGAGAAAGCCCGGAAGTCGTGCGTTCCCTCGAGAAAACTGATCGCACGGCACTGGTCAAGTCATGCCCCTAACTCACAGCTCGGCGCACCCAATGCCATACCTGAGGGCTTGTCGAAGACGTTCAGGGTAGACACGCTTGCCGATGAACCACGAGAACTTGTCCAGGTTCAGGTTTGGCCGTTGTCCTTGTTGGATGTAGTAGATGTACTTCTTGCGGAATGAGCGGATGCGCGACGGCACAATGCTGTCGCTGAGAGGGCCCACTGAGTGCACGATGACGTTTTCAGGCAATCTACAATGCAGATGAGCGGCGTTAAGCCACGAGCGATGTGCTAGTTGCCAATCAAAGCGTGTTCTACCGATCGTTGACCGCTTTCCTGAACTCGCTGACAGTCATTTCCAGGGGCTTGTTAACGCGAATAATGCCGTATTGCTGGAAGCGCAACGCGTTAGTGGTGCTCACAGTGATTAGATACAACATACAAAGCCAGCTACGCCTACATAGAGCGCGTTGGTGCCTGCATCGGTGCGGCTAACGCACGTGACGTTGACGCGTGACGGCGCTTTGAGCACCTCTGTCACGGCCTCTTCAACGACTTCCTGCACACTGACGAGCCCTCCCGTAGGCTTATCACTCTGTCGCTGCCATCCAACAAATCCTTTGCCGAAATACGCAATGTGCATGCAGTAGCGCCACACCGACGCGCTCGTGTCATGTGATTGCTCCGCCGCCGTTGATGCCATCTTTGTCGAGTCACCACTTGTCGCAACGTGTTGACGGTCAATAGAACCCGCGCTGCACACTGTGTCCTTCACTTAACATGGATGTCACCTCGCCGTGCCCATGGCGCACCGACAGTTGCAAGGCGGTGGTGCCCTCCTACGCGAAATCACACGTTGTTATCAGCGCTATGTAAAGCCCCCGAGAGATTGCAAAAGCTTCGAACCGATGACACGAATGACTTGTCAGCTCCCCGGCGCAGTAACACGCGTGCTATGTCCTGGTAACCGTAGAACGCAGCCTCATGCAGAGCAGTGAAGCCATCCGACTGACACCATACAGTGAACCAGAGACGTGAGTACAATATCCTTCCTCGATGCACATATTGACTCACGCACGTCGCGCTGGTTGACGTTGGCTCCCTGCTGGATCAGGAACTCGACGCACTCGAGTTTACACTTTTTGGTGGCGATCTGCAAGGCAAAATACCCTTCTTTCTGCCGAGCACGAGATCATTTTTCGATTTCCGTTTGAAAACCATTGTTCACCTCATTGAAACACATAGCAGACACCGACACCGACACACTCACATCCGTGTCATTCACATCAGCACCTTTGGCCAGCAGTTCTTTCAACAACGGTATATCCCCTGCTGCGGCTGCATCTGCACAAACGCACGTATATTTATCAACGTGGTTGTTGAACGATTAACAACCTTTGTCGCCTCCACGCCCATGCAGCCATACTTACCCGTGAACGCATCTTCGATCTTGACGACGCTCATGCCAACGCCACCAGAGCAGCCACCGCGACCTTTGGTGATCTGGTTGTGGAGGTTTGGATATCAACTATGGGAGGGAATGATCTCTTCATCAGGGGTGCCTCAGTGCCAGCGGCACGAGACACTGAGCAAGATGGAGGGCATCGATCCGGTGTTCTTCGACAAAAAGTTCAGCGTGCCTCGCTACATGCTGCGCTACATCGTTGGCGCTTCGAACGACGACATCCGGAAGGACCAGTTGAGCCGCATCTCGCGGTATCGCGCCATCGCAGACAAGGAAATCGCCGGCGTCATTGACGAAAACTACAGCAACTTCAACACCAGTCTCGCTCGCTTCACGGTCATCTCCAACCAACTGGAAGGTACAGGAAGAAGCGTTGTGTCCTCTTTTGACGTGGTTGAGACGTGCTGATGTTGATGTGATCTGGTTGCTCTCGTGATAGACACACGATCGACGCTGGAAGAAGTGCACCAGCGGTCCACTGACGGCAAGAACATCCTTAGTTCCAAGACCAAGAATTTGAGAGAGCTGCTGCTGCAGAAATATGAAGCCAAGAAGGTATGTTACGGCCCATGTTGTGGTGCGCGGACGGCAGAGTTAATGAGTTGTGTGCGTGACAGGTGATTGACATCATCAACGATATCCAGTACATTGAAGCCGCCCCGTCCAAGATCCACTCAATGATGAGTGAAAAGAACTTTCTTGGTGCTGTCGAAATGTTTAGTCGTTCGCTCGACTTGGTTTTCAGTGACAAGCTCGTGGCGTTTCACGCAATGACTGGTGTTCGGAACTCGTTGATGGAGTGCAAGCAAGTGATTGAAGATCAGCTAGTTCAAGAGCTCAACCGCATCATTTTCATGAAGGTGGCTCGCCAATGTCCGCAATGCCAGATGTGAGGTTGAGTGACTAATGCTTATATTTCACAGGATGCCTTCACTGCGTTCACGAAAGCCAATCAATACTCGCTTGCGTCGATCGAGAATGAACTCAGCAAGGATTCCTTACTTGATAATGAATTCGACAAGCACATGTTTCAATCCAATCAGCGCGACAATGACAGTACTTCATTTGCTGACCCAACGACAATTCATCGAGCAAATATGTCCTCGCTGAATCCGCTTGAAGCGGCTGTGGCTGCAGTGAAATTGTGCGTAACGTGCCAACATTGTTGGAAATCAACGAGATCTGACGGGGGTTGACATGCAGGCTGCATCGAGAAGTTGAAGTGATTGGCACGCTCAAAACGTCGATGGAAAATGAGCTCAACGAAGTCGTCATCCAGATCTCGCTCATCTGTCGTGGTATATTCAATTCCAGCAGCTACACGTCATTTGACAACAAGTTCACGGAGAAGAAGTTCGGAAAACATGATCATTCCGCCAATTTCCAGACATTTCTGCGCTTATTGTTCCACGTGTTACGACGAATCGCGCAGCGACACTACCTGATCTCAATATACTTCAATTCAAAAGGAGAAGGCTGGAAGTACGGGATGCACGAAATTGTCAGCAAAATATACGGGCTGCTTGAGGTAGGTTCATCAATAATTCCATACTGGACAAACAACGAAGGTTGACGATGATGCCGCTTGCAGCGAGTTCTCAGCGAATACCTGGAAGAGAAGACACCAGCCGAGGCTCAATCTGCTGCCAAAGACACAGCACGTACGACCGATATCAGCGGAGGATTATTCAAACTCAGCCTCAACAAACCACCACGCGATGCAAACGACAACATCAAGCTGTCGCTCCCTCGAGATTACTTCGGGCGAGTTATTGAAGAGACGCACACTCAAGTTTGCGAGCCAAGCGTGTTTCATTTACCAGTTGTTTATGAGGATTTGGAGCATATCTCGAAAGACTTGCAACAATTCTTCTTTACATCAGCTAGTTTCAGCGGCAACAACTCGGTGAGCTCCCCTTTCCACTCCTTTATCAACCAGTTCATCACCAAGAAATGGATTCCAAAGGTGAAGACAAAAGCGCAGCAGTTTCTGACCGTCAAGTACCGCAACTTGACGCGGCTCTACCATCTGCCAGTTCCGTCGGATACCTCTTATCAGCCACCAAATATGGAAAGCTTGCTTTACATCGCAGAAGAATTGTGTGCTATGATGCACAAGATGCCAGACCACATCATGGATCTGGTTAGCGTTCTTGACGCGACTGTGCTGAAGTGGCTCGACGAGTGTGCGGGCATTGCCAAGGACATCAGCGAGCCAACACTCAACCACAAGCACATTATTCAAAGCGTGCTGTTCTCTGATCTCGTCTCGTCATTCCACGATTATGAAGGATACCGCAAAGCAAAGAAAGCAGTTCCCATTCCGTACCAGCAATCCAAGGTGGCCCCACGAAGCGAAATCACTGCATCACCATCTCTTGCTCCCGCTCAAACAAAGAAGGGGGCTACGAGTGCTCCACCACCAGTTGCTCCAGTAGCAACGACGATCATTCCCGTTTCCGCGGAAAAGAAGTCTCCCGTTGATGCGATCCGCCAACTGGAATATGACATTGAGTTGTCATTCTACGATCCTGACAACTGGCGACAGGGCACGAAAGGTCTGCTGATGGACAATTCTCGTATTGCCATGATGGCATACATTAACAGCGCCTGTGATTTCATCTCTCGCTTCTTGCAAACAATTGGTTCATCTGGCAACGATCTCGGCGATGGGGAACGCAGCAAGCATCGATCGTTCGGCAGCGGTCGAATGGGAAGAATTCCAATAGCGCTTCAAGAAACCAGTTGGCGCTGCAGCGCGCTGGCGGACGAGTGCCTCTTTTTCGTTCGTCGAGAGATCCGCCTTCACTGCTTTTACTTCCTGACTCAAATCATCTCCCAACGCTTCGACATGACCGAGGAGCAAGCAACGATGGCGCAAGACAACGTGCTATCGCTCAACATCAACATCTCGTCGATCGAGAACGCTTTGCAACCATATCTTTCCAGTGACAAAATGGCTCTTGTGTTTGACGGGATCGATCACTTGCTCGCATCGATCTTGATCAACAATTTGCAGCAAATGCAAGGCGCTACATTCACCAAAGGAGGCGTCCAGCAAATGCTGCTCAATGTCGGGGCGCTGCACCAGGGATTGACCGGAATCTTGTACTCGTACCCAAGCATCGGTCGCACGGGCTACCAGTTCGAGCATGCCAAGCGCTACTATCAGCTGTTGCAGCTGTCCGAGACGCAGCTCGAAGTGTTTGTCATCGAGAACCGCAAGGCCTACACTGCTGATGCCTACCGCGCTCTTTGGCGCGTGGAGACGCCTCATCGCGTCCTGAGCAAGGGCAGCGTCAACAAACTCGACAGTCTCTTGCGCTAGACTGTGCTGCACCATCTCCATATCGCGTACTTGCTAGCGACATAATCAGCTTCGGAATTCATATTCTTCGCTCTGTTCGTCAGTGTGCAGGTCGTTCAGTGACGGAAACATGCTGATTTGTGTTGGAATGCTTGGTTCGAAGATGTCGCGACTGTTGAGGAATTCAGGCAAACGAGGCAGTGTCCTCACTGGCGCTGGCTGATGTCCGATGGTGGCAATACCACCCAGTGTCGAGGCTGATGCGTTGCTGTTGGCATACCCAGCACAGACGACCGGAGCGCTGCCTTGTGAGTTGAACGGCGCTGGTAAGAACGGCAGTGATGCCGCATTCATGAGCGTGGACGCCTGTGGCAACAGTTGCGGGAGATTCGGCGGTCGATCCACCTGTTGAATAAGCGACGACGTCGGCGGCAGCATCACGTCTCTTGCCATCAGGAACTGACTGAATGGAGCGCTCACATTCGACGGCAGGAATCGTGTCTGGTTTTCGTCGTGCAGTCGTGTGGCATGGGCATCGCCAAACAGCTGCGGTAGCTGCGAGCGGGTGTTGTTGTTGTTGTTGTTGTTGTTGTTGTTGTTGTTGTTGTTATTGGTCTTGTGCGTCATCGCTCCTTGGTCTGGAGCGTCATCTTCCACTCGTTCTTCCGCATCGTCGTTGGCTGACTCATTGGCACGCTCAGTGGCTTCCTCCAGGCGTCGCAGTCGCTTGGTTGCCGCGCGGCGCTGCCGTACGCGTTGCCGCTCCTTCACCCGTTCCGCGTCGCGTGCGTCGTCGTCCAAGCGCTCTCGACGCTCGCGCTGGCGCTTCTTCTGCTTCTCGCGGACCTGCTCTTTCTCGTCTTCGCTCATGTGCTGCCGCCGTAGGCGCTGGCGCTCGCGGTTCTGCTCCCGCACTTTGTCTTTGGTCGACGCGTCCATCTTCGCGCGCCGGCGCCGTTGCCGCAGCGTGTTTTGGTCGCGCTGCGAGCTGTCCCGCGCCTGCAAGCTCTTGAAGTAGCGGTACTTGGCCGCGCGCTTGCTCGCCAGCCGCTTGCGGCGTGCATCTGATGTCTCATGTGGCGGCGGTAGGTACGCCAGCCGAATGCATTCTGGTGTCTCCATTCATCCATCCGCGCATGTGCGCGCCCATGCGGCTCACTCACTGAACTTTACTAGTAGTATACTTTCGTTTTTTCTACTACAATAACATAGTATAGTACATGCGGCCTGTTCGACACATACATATAGCAATCTGATTGGTCAAAAAACCGACATCGAGGAATGTCGGCGCTGAGTGAAGTTGGGGGTCACGCTCAGGCTCAGGTGGCGCATTGGGACAAAGTGGCGCACGTGGATCACGCGCGATCAATCGGTCGATCGATGTTGAAGGCTTGTGCGGGGCTCGCTCGATTGAGCACGGCGCGCCATGCGCCACTGCTGCCATCACGAAGCTTGGTGGCGCGCGGTGGGCTGGCGGCGAACGAGTTGAAGCGAGGGAGACGTGCGTTCAGCAGTGCCACGGCAGCGAATGCAGGGGCGGCCAAGCCCAGCGGCCCGCCATTGACCAGTACGTGGCGCAGTTGGATGAAGACGCAGGGAGTGATTGTGCGGTGTTGGTTGACTGTGCGGTGTGTTGTGGATGACAGAGCACCAGATCGCAGGGATTGTCGGAGCTGCTGGTATTTCGTTCTTGATCGTCCTCGTGCGCCGCAAGGAGAAGGCGGAGAAGCTGCAACAGCGCGAACTGGACAATGAAGAAGGTGCGTTTCTGTCAATGTGCGGGAACTCGCGCTGCATGAGGCTCACCAGATGTTCGCGCAGCGCGTCAGCTGAGTGCACGCCTGGCGGCGGAACTGGTTGATGCCGAGACGACGAGCAACGTCGACTGGAAGAAGACGCTACAACGAGTGATCCCAGCCATTGTGTCGCTGAAGCTCAACTCGCCGAAGGTAAGCAATGGACGAGCAGTGATGATATTGCTACAATGCTGTCTTTTATTGACACAATTGCAAGTTCTTTGATACGGAATCGCCAGGAAACGGCTCCGCGACAGGATTCGTCGTCGACGCAGAGCGTGGCATCATTTTGACCAACCGACACGTGGTTGGGCCTGGTCCGATTGTAAGTGATGCGTCATTTGGGCATAGCATGGAATGCTTGGGGCTGACTTGATTTGGGTGAAGGACGCCGAAGCGGTCTTCCAGAACAACGAAGAAGTCCGTGTTATCCCAATCTACCGCGACCCGGTTCATGATTTCGGATTCTTCAAGTACAACCCGGCGGTAAGCGTGCTTGGATGTGGCGTGTCGATTGCACAATCTCACGCGCTTGAAAACTGTTGTGCAGGACGTGAAGCACATGTCGATTCCGTCATTATCTCTGCGACCAGAAAAGGCGATCGTGGGAACGGATATTCGTGTCGTCGGCAACGATGCTGCAGAGAAGTTGGCAATTGCCAGCGGCACACTGGCTCGTTTGGATCGGGACGCGCCTATGTATGGATTCAACAACTACAACGACTTCAACACGTTTTACTTCCAGGCGTCATCAGGTACGCTCACAATTTCTATCCATCGAAATGTCTGGGAGAGTGTTTCTCATATATATCGCTAGGTACAACTGGTGGATCGTCCGGTTCTCCTGTGCTCAACCATGATGGAGAGGCCATTGCGTTGAATGCCGGTGGAAAGATTGGAACCTCCGCGTCGTTCTATCTCCCACTTGATCGTGTCAAGCGTGCGCTGGAACTTATCCAAGATGGCAAAGAGGTTCCACGTGGTACTATTCAAACGGTGTTTCAGTACAAGGTCAGTTCTCTGATGGCTCTTTGACTCAACTCGCACTCATTGCGTATGGATGACACAGCCGTTCGATGAAGTCCGTCGCCTTGGTGTGAAACCAGAAACTGAAGCAATGGTCAGGTCAGCATTCCCAGTTGAGACGGGTATGCTGACTGTGTCTGAGACGCTGCCTAAAGGACCAAGCCACGGAAAGCTGCAGCCTGGCGACGTTCTAGTGCGAGTGAATGGTGAGCTCATTACTCGATTTGTGCCGTTGGAGACACTCATTGACGACAACGTGGGCAAGAAGGTACGAGGCATGTTCGCTCCTTGATCATTTGTATGTTTCTCATCAGTCTCTTGTGAATGACGCCAGTTGGATCTGGAACTGGAGCGTTCTGGTGAGCTTATCAAGACCAGCGTTGAAGTTCAAGACCTCCACTCGGTCACGCCGTCGCGCTTTATTGAAGTGGGTGGTGCAGTGATCAATCCACTTTCGTATCAACAGGCTCGCAATCACGCGCTCAGTCCTGGTGCTCCATACGTGGCAGATCCTGGGTATTTCTTGCAGCGCTCTCGACTGAGCCGAGGTTCCATCATCCACTCTGTCAATGGTGTCAAGACCCCCACTCTTGATGCGTTGCGCGACTATTTGCTTTCGTGCAAGGACGGAGAACGAGTTGTGGTGAAATTCTCGAAGTTGGTGGACAAGTCCGAGAAAGTGGAAGTGGTTCACATTGATCGCCGGTGGTTCCCATTTTGCGAGTACACTCGCGATGACACGCAAGGCACGTGGCATTGCAAGAACTACCCGTGGGAAGGAGCATCAGATGATGTGGCCGCGAAAAAGAAGCCCAGCAACAAGACCATTGGATCGACGACGACGCTTCCTGGGAAAAACAAGGTGGAAGCGAAGCTGGCACGATCGCTCGTCACCGTTGACTTCGACCGCCCATTCAGTGTAAACAGTTTGTCAACATCGAATTATCGCGGCACGGGCCTGGTCATTGACGCTGAGAAGGGATTGGTGGTCGTGGATCGAAACACAGTGACGGACAGTCTTGGTGATGCTATGGTAACCTTTGCGAGCACCATCATGGTGCCAGCCCACGTCGTCTTTGTGCATCCTGTGCATAACTTCTCCATTGTCCAGTATGACCCGAAGCTGATCGGTTCCACACCAATTGAAAGTTGCAAGATCTCGAAGTCCAAGCCGATGCCAGCTGACCCCGCGTGGTTGGTTGGATTGACCAGCACAGTCGGACGTGGTGGTCATTCGGAGTTGGCCTCGCGAGAAACAATCGTCTCTGGTGTCAAATGGATTGGTCTCCCGATGCCAAACCCGCCTCGCTATCAGGAACACAATCTGGAGATGGTCGCGCTGCAGGATGTTGTCAACACCGAAGGTGGCGTGGTCTGCACCCCAGAGGGAGACGTGCAAGCATTTTGGGCCTCGTTCTCCTTCCAGCAGAATAGACGCGGAACGAAAGTTGAGAGTCAATTCAACCGCGGAATTCCAATCGACATCATCATGGAAAGTGCTGCAGCACTGATGGAAGGCAAAACGCCCGAGCTCTGGGACCTTGGCGTCGATTTCGAACACATTAGTCTCGCTAAAGGCCGAGAACTTGGTGTTGATCAAGAAACCGCGGAAGCGTTGGAGCGAGACGCTCCAGACAGACGAACCATTTTGAGCGTTGCTCGACGTTGGGGAGGCACTGACGCATCCAAGGTGTTGAAGAATGGTGACATCCTGGTTGCTGTGGACGGCAAGATCGTCACCTCATTCCGTGAAGTGGAAAAGTGCACGCAAAAGCCTGAAGTGAACCTCAAGATTGTCCGCGACGGCCAAGAAATGGAGTTGGCCGTGACGACGCTCTACATGGAAAGCACGGAAATCAATCGCATTGTGTTCTGGCAGGGTCTGCTGCTGCAGGCTCCGCCACTCTCCGTGTCAGCGCAGCGCAGCATCTCCCTTGAGGATGGCATCTACGTCTCATGTCGCTACTCAGGTTCTCCTGCGGCACGGTATGGCCCTCCCCCAACGAGTCGTATCAAGGAAATTGACGGCATCAAGATCAGAAGCATTGATGATTTCATCAGCGTCGTCAAGGCCAAGGCGTCGAATGATTCCGTGCGCATCAAGTACACCGACTTGGGCGGCAAGGAGCGCCTGAGCACGCTGAAGCTTGAGCCCAAGTACTGGCCAACCAGCGAGCTCGTGCATGAGAACGGCGAGTGGCATCGCCGTCGTATCACTTCCGATAACAACGACGCCGACGCGACTGCGGTTGTAACCAAGGAAGCCTCGCAGTAAGTCGACAATGGGAAGCGTAGGCCGTCGATTTTTATCTTCAATTAGAATAAGTCTTTGCCTGGTCTTCCGTTGCACGCACACGCAACGGTGCACGCGACCTAAGAAGCGTACTGCTTGGTCCAGTCACGCGCCGTGTTGTCGTAAACCTCGCGGTTTTCCTGGAGCTGCTTGGCAATCTCTGGTTCTAATGGGTTGTCTATGTCAGGCTGCTCCAGAATTTGCTTGATGGCCGTCAAGCAATACAGCACGTTCAGGGTTGGGCCCCAGTTCTGCAACATCATCATCAACTTGCTCAGCACATATTGCTCCCACTGGCCTTTCCCGCCACGGACGCACCGCACCTCGTTGATGATGTCCGCGCAGATCTCCCCGCTGGAGGACTTGACGTTTGGATGGTAGACACGCGTGAGGAACTTGACCTGCCACGACATGTCATCAGTCAATCGGCATTGAACATGTCTTGACGACAATTCGCGTCACCGTACCTTGGGTGCCTTGAATGGATATTCATTCGGGAACTGCAGGTCTATCGAGAACACGCCACCAGCGTACGGTGTGTTTTCCTGTTGCACACAACGACTGGTTCAGTGCTCCACTCAGCGAAGGAATGTTCCGAATCGGACATGCGCACGCACCGGACCGGCCAACATCGCGTTCCAGTGCATGAGGTTGTCATCGACGGAGCCGACAGTGCACCAGTCGGGCGAGTTTTTCTCGAACTCGGCCAATTCCTGTTCATCGTACGACGCAGCAGCAGCAGTGAGCGCACTCCATCCACCACCACCACATCCACACCTACGCACACATGCACGGCCTCTGATGCCTCAGCCGCCCGCACCTTCGTGAGTCGTCGAGCCATTGTCGCTGTTGGCGCGTGGTTCCGCTTCTTCGGAATTGAAACTGATCCAACGCGTCCAACATCAAAAACGCAATCACCCAATCACCCCGCTCGATCATGAAGACGCCAATTTTACCCCTCGGCCAAACCCCCAGCAAGCGAAGCCCACTGTCACTTCAACCCCTGCCAGAAATAAACAGCCACAGTCCCAAACACCCGAATTGGGTGGAGAGTATGTTTGGGTGATACTACCTGGGTGGCGGGCACTTCCGATTCTAACTGGCTGCTGAGCTTATTCCCGGAAGTGCGCGATGAGCAGCTCACCACAATCGGAAGGCGAGAAAGGCGCTCATGCCACACCACCAGGACCAGCGGTGACGGCGGTGGCCACGACGACGACGACGACAACAACAACAATAATAACAAGAAAAAATGCGACGACAATGACGAAGGTGGCGGCAGAGGTCGCTGCTGTTGCAGCACCCGTCAATGCCGCGGCGTCTGCAACGACACCCACGACCAAGCGCAAGGGCCGAGGTGATCCGTTCCTTAAGCGCCATGAAGTGCTCTACGGTGTGCTGGCGCAGCCGACTGAGTCGGCAGGTGGCACTGTGGCATCAGCCGTGTGCCGCTTCTGCGTGGCGTTTGGCCGCGAGAACCACGGCGTCCGGCAACGCAAGGTGACCAAGAACATCAAGTTCTTCAAGTTCCCGTTCCGCACCGACAACTACCTGTCACACATGGACAAGCAGCATCGGGATAAGTGGGCCGAGTATCGCGAGCTACCGACGGAGGCCAAGTTGAGCTTCTTCGACGCCGCTGCTGGCAATCCCAACGCGAACGCGCCAGCGCACGTGGCCGCTGTGGCATCAGAGCAGCCCATCGCCGAGTCATTTGGCTCGTGGCAAACGACTGAAGTGCGCAGTGACACTTCACGTGGTCGGACAACGATGCCGACGTCGACCGAGCCTGTGGCGAACGCTCAGCTCGTGGCGCTGTTGCGGACTGAATCCGACCACCACAGGGCAGATCGACCTAGCATTGCTGGGAAGAGAAGGCGCGAGTCGGAGCGACCACCGCCGCGTGCTGTGGCACCGAAAGTGGAACAATCAACGTCGTCACCTGGCACTATCGCTGGCGATGCAGTGGTAAAGACCGCGCCCGAGCCATGTGCGCTCTCCACTTGTTGTCGACTGATCAATGTCATCCTCACAGACTTCGGAGACGCGCTACAGGCACTGCCTGACGACGCTGACTCAATCCACGCGTTCTGGTCGGCAGTAAAGATTGCATACCACTCCGACAAGGAGCAGTACAATCAAGTGATCACCGACTTGGCCGTCCCAAGCAACATGGATGCATCGGCGGTGGCCCAACACTCGGCTGATGAACTGCGTGCTACCTGGCGTGAGTTGACACGGGCGTACAAGGTGCTCCAGACTGACTTTGTCGCGGACGGAAGTGCCCAGGACTTCGCCGATGTGTGTGGTGGCCGCTTTGAGCTGGTATTTCTGCACTCATGGATGCTACTGAAGCCGGAATTGACTGCTGTGCTTGATCATGCTATCTTGTCGCCACGTCGACGCGAGTTTGACATCATCCTCAAGTCCCAATCTACAGCCGCTACTCCTGATCTCGACACGCACTTGGTTCCGGACTCGAATGTCTCGCTTGACAACGCCACCGACACATCGTCGGTGGTAGCTCGTGACGTTCCTAGTCCAACATCGGAGCAGTATCAGAAACTAAAGCGCGAGGTGCTGGAGCAGAAGAAGAAGCTGCTTGAGGAGACGTACGCCAACGAGCGGCGCAGAAATCGCGACCAAGAGCGACGCGCTCTGCTCACGGACTTACGCGAGGTTGTACTGACCATCACAGATCTGCGTAAACGGATACACCAAGACGAGGAGGTAGAGTCTGATCTACGCGAAGATGTGGAGAGAGACTTAGCATTTTTGACCAAGCAGCGCACTGAAATCAAAGCACGCCTGGAAGCGCTGGCTGAGACAATGTAGAGACAAATGTCGGTGACGTTGCTCGCAACGACATTCAAATTCAATCTATTTCGCGTTTGGATCTCGTTTATTGCTTGGTTTGGTGTTTACTGGTGACACAGAGCCATCGCGTGGCTCCGTTTTCAGTGTCTGCAATGGGGAAATGGAATTCACCTTGGGGCGTAAGCTGTGGCACTCGCGAGAATGGGAGCGGATGGATGAGATGCACTTCTTCAATGGGGATGTGAGGCAAGTACTGGCGTGAGCCATTGGTCTCGATGGCGTGAGTCTTAGCGTTCGCCATTGCCTGGTCTTGGTGTCGGATTTGAATGTTGACGATCACTTGATCTTTCCAGCGCTCGATGAGATCCATAGAAATCGGCTCTTCCACGACCGTTGTTGGGCTGTCTTGTGCGTTCTTCTTCTTCGCCTTCTGCCCAGTAGTGTGATGGTTGAGCAAGGCGTACACGTGATCGCGTCCTTGATCGTTGGTCACAACACGCGCATTCTTTCCCAACAAGATACTAGCATAGATCCAGAAGTAGTCGTCCGAGAGATAATCGGTGCGACAACTGTAGATCATCCCAGCCTTGGTCCATTTGTCGATCAAAGCCTTTTCTTCCTTCGACCGCTTGCGCATAATGAACTGTCCATTCTTCATCTGTTCTTTTGCCACACGCGTGCGGATACGAAGCATCGATTTTTCGGCCAAGTAGCCAAACGGCATCGTAATCGATACCCGATGGCCTTGCGCCATCAGCTGCTCCGCCACCACATCCAAGTGATCAAACCGGAAGCTGCCAGCATCGAAGTTCTGGTTGATATACGCAATGTTCGGTCCATCCAGAATGTAGTGCAGCTGCTCCGAATCGCGGGATTGTTTCGACGTGGCTCCATTCTTGCCGAGCAGCCATTGGCGGAACGGAAGCAGAAACTCCTTGGCTGTGATGCCCGACTTGATCTTGATCGCACGAGACTCAATCGCACGTAGGAGCTTGGTCGTCTCTTCCGGCGTGATTGGTTCCTTTACAAGGTGCCCGCCGCAGGCAGTACATACCGGGAGCATCTCGAGATCGCTACCCACCAGCCTCGTGCAATAGCCAGCGTCCTGGAAACACGTGCGCAGCAAGTTAGCGTTTTCTTCTGAGATCTCCTTGCTAGCTAAACGGATGTCGCGCAGAAGCGTTGTCATCCGTTCATGGAACGTCGAGTCGTCTGTTGATGTCTTTCCATCCCGATGGTGCTGCTTGACGCACGCCACAACCATCTGCACGAGCACGTCTTCCATCGTCGGCGTCCACTCCATTTCCTTCTGGTTCTTCAGCTCTTGCCACTTGCCGTACGCCAACGGAAAGTTGTCGTTCCCACCGCATTCATGCAGCAGCAGTGACGAGAACGTGCGGAAGTGCAGCTTGCCCTGCACGTCCGTCAGAATGACGTCGATCAACTGCCACGCCGCCGCCACGTCACTACGCGCCAGGTAGATCTTGATGGCTGCCGCCACCGTCGCTTCGTTCAGCGTGTCGCCGAGCACAAACTGCTTGCCCTTGAGCTTGGCGGCCTCGATGGCGTCCGTGAACAACTGCGCATGGAAGAACGCGAGCACGTGGTCGAGGAATTCCGCCGGCAACATTTCCAGCTGCTGCACACAGTGGAAGAAGAACATGTCGACGGCACCGCGGACAGCGCCGGATTGCAAGCCTTTGTTCTCTTTCTCGGCCTTCACCAACGCGAAGACGTCGACCAGCGGCCGCTGCTTGACAACAACTTCGTGGTAGACGTTGAGACGCGGCTCGGTGGTGCGTTTGTCGACGGCCGTGGACATCCACAGGCACTGCTGACCACGCGAAGAACCACTGGGATGGCGAGGCACATGATTGGCAATGCTGCCTGCGAAAGGCCGCCCCTGGAAACGCTGCTCACGCCGCGCAATGGCCTGCGCCACGCGCGCCAAGCGCGTCCATTTGGTGCTCATGAAGGTGTCCGCCGCTTGATTGATGAGCACCAAGCAGTCGGAAACGGCACGCTGCCATTTTCAGCCAATCATCGGTTGTTAACACGATGAGTTTAAGAGTGGAGAATATGTGGACCACATGTATTAAAATGGGCGTGTGCACACGCTATTCACTGCAGTAAGAATAGTAAAAATTGCAGGACTTGTACGCTGCGTCGGCATCGCATGACACGTACGATGGCAGCGGGTTGGTGCTGTTAGCGAGATCACAGAGCGGTGCGCCGTGCGCGTAGATGATCAAGTTCGGACTGTGATGTGCGTCGACGTACGGCGGCAATTCGGCGATAAGAGTGCGGTCGATGTAGAACACGTCGACCCATGCTGTCACCTGCCAGATATCATCAGGCAGTGTCGCGATGGGATTGCTAGCAATGCGGAAGGAATACAAATCGGTGGTAAACTGGAACAAGCCGGCTGGGATGCTGGTGATGTTGTTGGCGTACAGCGTCACTTGCTGGAGCTGGGTCATGGACGTTACAGCTGACGGGACGTAGTCAAAGCCGCACGCATCCCAATACAGGTAGATCACATCGGCCCAGCGTGTCTGGATTTGATCAACAAATGTGTTGGCATTTGTGCCGAACATCGAGACCCATTCGAACGACGCAGAGAGGGGTTCGGCGATTCCGAAGCCGAGCGGTGGCTGAGTAATGGTGACGTTGATGATCTTGAGTGTTTGGAGACTCGGGAAGTTGTCGATCGACAAGGACGCATCCATGTCCCAAGCAATGAGCGTGCAGTTTTGAATGCTGACAGTGGTCAGCTCCTTGAATTCAGTTATCTCAGCCGGATACGACAACTCCGGACAGTTCAGGAGCTGAATGTTGCTGAGCGACGGCCGATCGAATTGATCGAGGATGTCACCAAGTTCCTTCCTGGTACCATTGATACCGACGGCAGCGCAGTCGATGACACGTGCCACACACGCTTCCTTGTCCGTAAACCACGGGTGGAGGCGATTGATACAGTCGTACGGTGATTGCTCTGAGTGCTGGAGAGCACCAGACGCGAGCGTCGACGACAGAATCACCAGCATCCCGTGCAAGAACAATATGGCATGCGACACGATATGCAACCAAACATCAATCGAACGACCTTTAATGCTTGGCTTGCCCACAGAGAATCTTTTGAACTCGAACTTGACCAAACTGCTCTCCCATGACCCTGAGGAACTCACAAGGTTCAGCAGCTTCTTCATACCTCGGAGGCTGAGCAGCGCGCTCACGAACGGATAGATCGCTGTGATATACGCCGGAATGCTGAGGATAAGCATTTCTTGTACTTCGCGCAGCGCATTTTCTGGGGCCATGTTGGATTCGTGCATTGGGCGGATGAATTCCTTGATAAACGGAAGCAACATCCAGATGGGCAACACCATCCCCCACCACAACTCGATCACAAAGTCCACCACCATGCAGAGAAATCGCACCATGACTGGCTTGTGGTGGTAGATGTGCTGCAAAATGGGCGACGACACGCAGTTGACGAAGATGAGAAAGCCGTAGATCTGGTTGAGGGGCAAATTACTGATGTGCCGACTGGCGTTGTACGCCTGATTGGTCTGGAGGACAATCTCGACGCTTTCTCGAATAAATAATCCGACTGTAAAGCGCACGCCGCGCACACCGAAGGAATGGTAACAAGTGAGCGCACCCATTGCCAACTTCTTGATGAATACCAAGGCTGCGCACCACCGCGGCATTTTGCCATACCGATAGGTTTCTGCTCTCTGATGAGGTACCTGGGGTGGACCGAAACAGAGCCTTCGATAGTAGATGGAATAGCTCACCAGCTCAATAATGTTGCTGGCAAACCAGATGCCGAGAAGCGCGAAAGTGATACCGATAGCCGCGGCGTAATCTTCGAGAAAGAGCTGGTCTTCGGCAAAGAGGTAGCTGAAGCGCAAGTAGTAGATGAGCGACTCAGGATTTGATGCCGTCAAGTACAAGTACGACATCCCCGCGAGAACAGTGACGTTGATGAGCTCGAAGAGTAAGATGAAGATCCAAAAGTTGCGAAATGTTCGAGGAGAGACCACCAGTGTGGCGGGATGTGTTAGCTCAGCCGCATCAACGATCTTGCGCGTCTCGGCGGGTACTTTGGCCTCGCCGGCGACATCGATATCCACGGCCGCGACCTTGGCCGATGCGATGCGGTTGTCTGCATGAAGCATTGCTTCTCTGTTAGCAAATGGCGCCGCAAAATGACGTTGGGCTGGTGGATCGATAATGACCGCGGGCGATGCGGTCGAGGGTGCAGGGACAACGGTCGTAGCGAGTATTTACAGCACGACACCTTACCGGCATCCAGTCGTTTCAAACCGAAGGCCGTTCCTCGTTTCAAGGAGCACCGATATCCGATCGTCGGTATTCGTGCCCCCGCCCCCCTCCGTGGAGAGTCGATTTGTCAACTATCGCTGGGGAACCAACGACAAGCAGGCTCGACGAAAGGCTCAGCGAGATGGCCAACGGACGCACCATGAGGTTCCGTACTCTGTGTCACCACAGCTCAATCTTCCTGTTGTCGAAAACGTTTTGACTTTGTTTAGTACTTCTGCCACAGTTCTATCCATCACCTGTATCCGTTCGCCCGTAGTTCAACAGAATTGGTAGTACAAACTGCAGGCATCATATGCAGCCTCTGAACCACAGGATACAAAGTGCGGGAGGGCAATCGATTTGTTATTCGCCGCTTCGCAATATGGCGTGCCACTGGCGTACAACGTTACGGCCGGGTTAGCGTGGTCTATGACCCACGGGGGAATATTGCTGATCAGCGTGTTCTCGATGAAAAAGACCTCGACCCATTCCATGACGAGCCACACTTCATCCGGCAGTGTTGCAATCGGGGCCCCCGAGAAGCGGAACGAATACAAGTCGGAGGAGAAGTGGAACGTCCCTTTGGGCACAGACTTGATGTGGTTGTTCCAGAACGTGATCTGTTGCAGGCTCTTCATGGACGTCACAGCATCCGGGATCCGAATCACGCCGCAATCGTCGCAGTAGAAGTAAACGAGATCTTTCCAGTGATCACCCACAAGAGTGAGGAAGATCTGGGCGTTGCTTTGGTAGATAGCAATCCACTCCACGTTGCTGGCTAGTGGCTCATCAACGCCGAGTCCCACGGGCACGTCTGTGAACGTGACGTTGAAGATCTTGATCGTCATCAAGTTCGGGAATTTGGCGTTCGTGATGGCGACGTCCGTATCCCAGTCGTTGATGGTACAGTTGTGTGTGACGATGGCTGACAATTCTCTAAATTCAGCGATCTCTGCCGGCATCTCGAGTGCTGGACAGTTGACGAGCTGCAAGATGCTGAGCGACGATTGATCAAACTTGTTGAGAATCTCTCCCACTTCTTGCTTCGAACCCGCGACACCGTCAACGGCGCAATCGATCTTGCGCGAGACGCACGCTTCCTTTCGAGTGAACCACGGGTGGAGACGGTTGATGCACTCGTACGGAAGATGCGCAGTTGGAAGAATACCGGAGGTCAGCATGGACGACAGCAGCACAAACACACCGAACATCACCAGCGCAGTGTGGCTCCAGCGATACAGCCTCGTGTTCATCGCGCTGGACGGCGTTGGGATTGGCAGCTTGAAAGTGATGAGCGATTCCTTCCACGTGTGGCCTGCCTTGACGTGTCCCAGCAACTTATTCATGCTCCGCAAACTCAGCCACGCGCTGGCGAAGGGGTAGACAGCAAACACAAACGACCGTATCGTTAAGATGACGATCAATTGGACTTCACGGGACGCGTTTTCCGGAATGGTGTCGGCATCTGTGGTGGGCTCGACAAACTCTCTGTAATAAGGCAGCAACATCCAGATCGGCATCACTGTGCCCCACCAGATCTTGATTAAGAAATCGACGACCAAAGACAAGAAGCGAACGATCACTGGTTTGTCGTGGTATACGCGCTGGATGATTGGAGACGAGACGCAATTGATGAAGATGAGGACGCCGTAGATCTGGTTGAGAGTGAGGTTGCTCAATTGTCGACTGTAGCTCAGCGCCTGTGCGGTTTGTAGTGACACTTCGATGGCCTCCTGCATGAACACGCCCGCGATGAAGTGCTCGCCACGCACGCCGAACGAATAGTAGCACTTCAGTAGACCACCCGCCACGTCATTGCACAGCCGAACGACTTTCCATCGCATGATACCTGCAGTCGCCTTCATCGATCCTGGTGCGAGCACGCGCGGGACGCGACCAAAGCTGAGTTTGCGATGGTAGATCGAGAACCCGATAAGCTCAACGAGGTTCAAGACAAACAGCGCCCCAAGCACAGCGAACGTGATGCCGATGGCGCGCGCATACTTGGTCAGAAAGAGCTGCGCTTTGGAGAAGAGGTAGCCTGAGCGAAGGTAGTGAATGAGCGAGTCTGGTTCGTGCGCAGTAAGGTAGAGGTACGCGAGCACGCTCAGCATCGTCGCGTTGATGATCTCGAAGGGAAGGATGAAGCACCAGAAGCTGCGAAACAGGCCACGAGACAGAAGCACTCGCTCGTTATCGTACGGCGCGATGGCGTGGTAGCTCATTCCAACCCCATCGATCTCGACAACGCTGGTCCTCGTGTCTGCTATGTTGCTGGCCCACCACTCCACACTCAGAGGCTTGTGTCTTCGTCGCGTCGTCGTTTCTGAAATGTTCGGCGGACTTTGGGTGAATAAGGATAAGGTGCGCGTCCCTTGGACGCGCGCATTTTCGGAAATAACGTTCCACGGTCGCCATGCAGCCATCATGTGGCAAGAAAGAAACGACGTGCTCGCGTCGACTCGACGATCAAGTGGACGATCGCGGTGTTGGAAGCACAGTCGTGTATGGATGCTCCGTGAGACGATATGCATGCGCAATGGCCTGATGAGTCCCCACCGCAATATCCTGAACCAGTGCCAATTCAACTTGCGCTCGCGCTGGGACATGGAATTCGGGCACGCAGCAAAGTGCGCTGGGAACGCCAGTTGTGCGCTGCGGCACACGGGCAAAGATTCCTTCTCAATCGCGTACTGCCATCTTGGCTTCAGCCAAAGCAGAAGAGGAAGAAGACATAGAAGAAGAAGAAATCGTCAGCAATATGGTAATGAAGGACCTATATGCGCTCCTACAGGTTCCGACGTTGGATGGAACCAACTTTCAAGCCTAGGACATCGTGATGCAGACATTGTTCCTGGGGCAAGGCATGAAGGATCTGGTGTGTGGATGGATGAACGATGGCCAACGAAGAAGCAGCAGAGCTGGTGGACGCGATACCCCAAGCCACGTGCAGCGATCGACGGGTCGATGTCGCTGCGAACCCAGTTCCGCGATGCTATCATGACGGGTGATCCTCGACGCCTGTGGGACGACATTGTGAGGACTTACGACACGGTGGCGCACAAGAGCTGGATCCAGCTGAATCGTGAGTTGATCGATCGGTTCCTGCAGCACAATGAGAGCGTCGACAACTACACGCAAGACATGGAACAAAGATGCGACGTGCACGTGATAGCCGAGGCTGCGTTCCTTGAACTGTTGTTCGTCACTACAGTTGGAGTGTTGCCAAAGGCGATGGACTCGTATGGGAACATGCGCGAGCAAGCTGCAAAGTTGCGGGAAGAATTGCCGTTTGCTCTAGGCGCAACGTCCGCACAAATGGCAAGTCGTCAACCATGTTGGTGCCAAGACCAGGCTCAATGCTGGATCGAGTGCCAAGGATACGTGTGGCTCCGTTCAAGAAGGAAAGTAGCGGAGCGCATGTTTCAATTGATTGCAACGAAGTCGGCCATTGGGCAGCGGAGCTGTGGGCGTGCGATTGACATTGCTGTCGTTTAATCTTGAACTTGGATTACTATGTAATTGCATATTTGGATGGTATGAAAATGACATTGGATTCGCAACGGGTGCTCCGACGTCAACGAACTTGATCTTGGATCGTTTGAACATCAATTTGGATAGCGCGATCTTGCGCTTGAATTGGTGTAGAATTCTTCACTGCAAGCAGGTAGGAACCACCCGTATTTTGTCAGCAAAAGGAATAGTAAAGGTTGCACGTGTCCCACGCTGCCTTGGCATCACACGACACGAACGCCGGGATGGCTGTCGAATTGTTGGCCGCAGCTGCACAGTACGGCGTACCACTAGCGTATAGTGTCATGGATGGGTAGGCGTGGTCGCCGATCCACGAAGGAATTGCGTCGATCAGCGTGTTCTCGATGAAAAACACCTCCACCCACGCGGTGCAGTGCCACACTGCGTCCGGCAACGACGTCACTGGATCTTGCGTCAACCGGAACGAATACAGGTCTGGCGAGAGCTGGAAGGTCCCATCCGGGACAGTCGTGATGTTGTTGTCCCAGAATGTGATCTGCTGCAGGTTAGCCATGTGCGTCACGGCGTCGGGGATGTGATTGAGTCCGCAGTCATCGCAGTACAGGTAGACGAGATCTTTCCAGTGGTCACCCACTAGATCGAGGAATATGTACGCGTTGGTTTGGTAGATAGCGATCCACTCGACGTTGCTGGCCAGTGGTTCCTTGACACCAAGTCCAATCGGCACGTCCGTGAGGGTCACATTGATGATCTTGACGGTCATCAAGCTGGGGAAGTTCGCTTCCGTGACGGCGGCATCCATGTCCCACGAGTGGATGGTGCAGTTGTTGGTGATGATGGTCGTTAAATGCTCAAAACCAGCCGCCTCTGATGGCATCTCTAGTGCTGGGCAGTTGAAAAGCTGCAAGTTGCTCAGTGATGGGCGATCGAACTGATCGAGGATCTGACCAAGTTCGTGCTTGTTGCCCACGATGCCAACAGCTGCACAGTCAATCTTCCGAGAAACACAAGCTTCCTTCTGAGTGAACCATGGATGAAGGCGGTTAATGCAATCGTACGGCAGGTGGCCTCCACTCTGGAGAATACCAGATGACAGAATCGACGACAGTAGCACGAATACACCATGGGCCATCAGCGCGAGGTGGCTCAGGCGATGGCACCACTTCCCACAGATCTCAACGATGGTTTGGCCACGCACCACACTTCGCGTTGGCACTGGAATCGGCAGCTTGAAGCTCACGACGGCGTCCTTCCACGTGCGTTCTTCTCGCACATATCCGAGCAGCTTCTTCATGCCTCGCAAACTCAGCAGCGCGCTGACAAACGGGTAGACCGCGAGCACATACGCCTGTGTGCTCAGGATCAGGATTTCTTCGACTTCACGTGCTGCATTCTCTGGGGCGAGGTTAGCGACTACGTCGGATGGATCCGTGAATTCTCGATAGTACGGCCACAACATCCAAATCGGCAGTACGGTTCCCCACCACAGCTCAATCACGAAGTCGACAACCAAGCACAAGAAGCGAACAATCACTGGCTTGTCGTGGTAAATGTGTTGCAAGATGGGCGACGACACACAGTTGACGAAGATCAACACGCCGTAGATCTGGTTGAGAGCCAGGTTGCTCAAGTGCTTGCTGTTGCTCAGAGCTTGCGTCGTTTGAAGTGATATCTCGATGCTCTCTCGGATGAACAAGCCAGCCGTGAAGTGCACGCCGCGCACACCGAACGAGAAGTAGCACGTCAGCAAACCTTCGAACAGGTTTTTGAAGAATCGCAGGACGGCCTTCCAGCGCGGGATTTCGCCGAGCGACTTGGACGTGTTGGTGGATCGTACGGGCGGCACACGACCGAAACTGAGTCGACGGTGATAGATCGAGAACCCGATGAGCTCGATGATGTTGAGGAAGAAGAAGACGGCGAGCACCGCGAACGTGACGCCGATAGATTGGGCGTAGTTCTCGAGGAACTGCTGCGCTTGAGAGAAGAGATAGCCATAGCGCAGGAAGTGGACGAGCGAATCTGGCTGTGGTGCGCTCAAGTAGAGATACGCCAGCACCACAAGCACGACGCCGTTGATAATCTCGAAGAGCAGGATGAAGCACCAGAAGTTGCGGAACGTGGCATGCGACACGGTCAGACGCATTGTGTCAGGATTCTCGGTTGGCGTCATTGCAACTGCAGTCAGTCCAGTCATGGTGGACGTATCTTCAGGTGGCGCTGGCGGCGCCTGGGAGGTGTCATTGATCACCTTGGCGCTGATGCGGTCGATGCTGACGCTGCTGAAGGTCATGCGGGTTTCGCGGTGCACCTCGGCCGGGTATTTTGAAGCTGTGGTTTGGTCGCGAACTGATTGAATGACAGTGCCGAGCGACCTCCCAGGCGCGTGGTGCTCGATCGTCGTCTGCGAAATTCTCGATCGAGTCGTGAATAGCTTGCTCGAATCCAGATAAGACCGCGCCCTCAGCCACTGCAGCGAACCGCCAACACCCCCCCCCCCCCCCCCCCCCCCCCCCCCCCCCCCCCCCCCCCCCCCCCCCCCCCCCCCCCCCCCCCCCCCCCCCCCCCTCCGCGATGATGCTGATGGTTGCACCCGACAGGAATCGAGGCCATCGCTGCACCCTTGTCGCTGCTCGTGGAAAAGTGCTTCCGATAAGATGCGTAGCCTGAATCGGTCAGATGTAAAGCCTGATTCGGTCAGATGTGAAACCTAATTCGGTCGCTCGGGCATCCAAAGACAGCGATGGTGGCGAGGGATTACTTTTTTCGCATTCGTACTCTGCAGTAAGTACAACTGACAACGGTAGTGATACATTGCGATCCAAGCTCAAAGAGGACGATTCCATTTCGCGTCAACGACAGCTCTTCGAGCGCGACCAAATCGCTCACGATCGCAGGTACGGTGAAGATCGGAAGCACTGCAATTGAATACTTTTAGCTGCGCCCACGCACCTGCGTCCACACCACGTATCTCTTCCAGAAACTCTGTCACCATCGTCAAGTACAGATGCGTCAAAGTCCCCGAGATAGACATCGAGAAACTGTGGGATGGTTGGCTAGAAAACCCACTCGCTTCAACTCCAGGGGCGAGAGCTGTAGAGGGATTGGATTTATGACGTCGGCGTCGTCTGGCCAGCGAGTCACGTTGACGTCCATAAATCGTAGGCTTGCCAACTGGCCTTGTTGCAGAAGGCTTGCAGGCAGTTCCAACTGCTGCCAACCGGAGAGCACGAGTTTTCCGAGAGAGTCGACGTTGAACATGCTGCGAACGTGCTCAATTTCGCTGTCAGAGACTTTTAATTGAGCTGACGAGCAGTTGACGATGCGCACGACACACGCTTTCTTTGTCGACGATACACTTCGTAAATGCACTGAAACGGGTCTTCAGCTTTTGCTCTGAAGATACCGGGCGAGTCGAGTGAAATAGCGAGAACCGCAAACCCGTACAACGATATGAGCGCGTGCAGCAGACTCTTGTTGCGTTTTTCGAACAAGCGGTGTTGCATCTCCATCAACTGCCGCGTTTCCTTGAGCGCACTGCGCACGTGAACAATATTACGCGATGCCTTTGCGTGATGGATCTCACGAGTTGAGAATTGCGAAATCAATTACTTCGTTGCGCCGTGCATTGGAGTCGCCGAGCACCGCGGAGCAACAGATGTGGACTCCAGACCCTCTGGTTGGAGGGAGCATCCTCGAGGGCGATGGAACTGCCTGTGGACAGTCACCGCAGCCATCGTGGTCAGCTCCAGCCTGAGATCAGCGCCGACGGGGAGGTGCTGCACCGAAGGGGGCAGGCTGGCCAGCGTATGAAAGCTGTCGACCCCGACGCGAGTATTTGCATGGGTGTGCTGTGAACGTCTAGAACACTACATTGCTTGATGGTGTCATCATACTGGCCCAAATGGTCGAAAGGTTCTACAGTTGGATCGCTGTTTGGGATACGCGTGAGCACCCGGACGTGTTCCACACCACAAGCTGAACCTCTCTCCGTTTACCCAACTTTGTATGCGGCCAGCTAAATGCGAGAAACTTGCGTCACAACACAGCCTGCACACAACAGCACTGATTCATCTCGTTTCTTCCTTATCTTCGTCAGTGTCGGTTGCGCTGTTCTGTTTGTCGTTGTTGTGGTTGTCCTTCTTCGTGTCTTCGTCTAGCGTTGACGTAGTGGTCAACAGGGCTGGTGGTCGTCCGATTTCTTTGAGCTCGGCCATCATCTGGTTCTTTTGCTGTGTCAGAAATTGCAAGTCATGGGCGAGGTCGTCCAGGCTGTCGTCTTCTTCGAGATAATCGTGGCGCAGGCGCTTCCGCAGGTCCGTGATCATCCCCAGAACCTGTCGAATGTCGGTGAGCAGGGACGATCGTTCCGTGTTGCGATGCCGCGCTCGTTCGTACTGACGCCGCTCCATCGCGAACTGTTGCTTCTCCATCAGCACGCTGCGCTTCATCTCGAGACATTCTCGGTACAGCTCGTTCTCCTGGTCCATGTCGACGCTCCGCTGCGACGATCGGAGCCTGCGCTCTGGTGCAGGTCGAGCCACCGCAACCGGACTGGTCGGCCGCCAAAACATTCGCCGTGGCTTCGGCGACGCCACGTCCCTCGATGACGTCGTCGATCTCCGCTTCACCCGCCGACGCGAGACGGACGAGCCCACGCTGCTCTCGCTGTCGTCCGACAGGTCACTGACGACCACCGCGTCGTCGAAGAACAGCTGCAGCTCCGGTCGCTTGGTCAGCCACGCGCGCAAGTACAGCACGTCCAGCTCGTGCTCGGTCTCACTCTGCCGCTGGTACCGCTGCAGGAGGCGCGCCCACTCCGAGCGCAGGTGCACTTGGTTGCACGCTTCGGCGGCCGCCGGGTCCACGTCGTCAAACCGTGCGTCGCCGCTGATGAGCTGGTCGTACGCGTCCATGCGTTCGGCAAACAGCGCCGAGATGTTGGTCCAGACCGTGTCGGCCTCGGCAAACACTTGGTCGAACGCGTCCGGAAAGCTCACAAACAGCACGTTCAGCAGGCGGAAGTTGCGGTTCCAGCGCGAGAGCTGTCGAGCGCCATGGCGCCGCCGTTTGGTGCCATGCGCCGGTGCGATTGCGGCCGCGTGGCCGGTGGCGTTGTCCGCTTTGATGAGCAGCAGCGCCTGCTGCGCGGCTTCGTGCGCCGCCACGTGCGCGCGGTCGTTGGCGCGCAGCAGCCGCACAATGCTGGCCTTGTTGCAGTTGGCTCTCGGGCCGTTCTTGCGGAGCGCGATACCGCGGCGCAGGCACTCGGCCTTGAGCGCCACGAACGAAGACGCCTCGTACGGCTCCTTCACGGCTGTCATGGCGCGTCCCGCGACTGTCGCTCGAACGGCCCCAAACGCCACCGGCGTTCTTATAAAACACAACGTTTTTCACCAGAGTTGGTCCATCTGTGGTTGTGTTTTATTACATGTGACTCTTTGTGGCTCGTGACCAGAAAAATGCGAGATGAGTATTCGCAAGCTCAAGTCGAGAGGCATCGGGCGACTGGAGCTCTTGGCGTGGCTCAATGAGTTCCTTGAGACGGACTACACGAAGGTGTGGCGTGGAATTGGGACTCGATGGGGGGAGGCTGTGCGACTTAATTGTTTGGTGACTTGCGCAGATTGAGCACTTGGCCGATGGGATAGCCTACTGCCAGATCTTTGATGCGCTCTATCGCGGCAAAGTGGCGCTGCATCAGGTCAACTTCCAGGCAAAAAGCGTGATGGACTACGAGCGCAATTTCAATGTGCTCAACAGAGCGTTCCAGGCATGCGAAATTCGCAAGGTATGGTCTACTGTTCTGTTGCGTTGGCAGAGTTGCCGAGATGTCCTCATGTATGGGCTAGGAGATCCCCATTCGCAAGCTCGTGCAAGGCATTTTCCAGGAGCACTTTGAGTTCTTGCATTGGGTGCACGATCACGTGCATCGGACGTATCCAGATGCGCTGCACTCGTATCGTGGCTTTGCACGACGGCAGCAAGTGCTAGGATCAGCCGTGTCGCTCACGCAACTCAACAGCACCAACTCCAACCTTGTCCCCAAATTCTCGGTATCGTAAAGCCTGTAATGATCCTGTCGCTAACGTTTGCTCATGAGGACGTGTTGATTCATGACTCTGGCGAAGAACTCAACGCGTAGAAGTCGTGAATCGTACATTGAAAGCCCGTCTCCGGAGTTAGGGGGGACACGCAACTTGCTTGATCACAGCACGTTTTCTCTCGACAATCTGGAAGAATCGAACGCGCCAGAAACAAATGAAAAATGCGAGAATTCAACAGGGCCAATTGCTGTCGAAGAAGCTGAGACACTTCCAGCTATGCTCATGTTTGTGCAGTGAGTGCTTCGTGCGCTACCGTGGTTTTTGCAGAAGATTTCCTGCTCGCTGACATTCTGTGCATCTCTTTCAGACATTCGTACAGCAGCACTATCCAAGCGCAAAGGATTTTAGGATTGCTGGAACCCACGCTAAAACAGATCCTATCTCCGATTGAGAAAGCGAACGCGAAGAAGACAAAGCCCAACCCGGTTGCATTGAAGACGCCACCTTCAACGACTGCAGGAAAAACACGACCTCCAACAGAGACCAATGTAAAGCCAAAGAAACTGAAAGCAACAAACTGCGACGACCCGTCGCTCGCATACGAGCTACAAGCTCTGGTATTAAGCATGGGTAGTGGAAGTGATATACCGTGCGCACTGATTGTGAGTGTTGTGTAAGGCTGACACACTGGAAGCTGAGCTAATGGGACGAGTCAAAGATTTCGTGAGTGGAATTTGCTAGGGGAGAAAACACATTCTACTATCACCTGACAGTGTGATATTCGTACAGAAATACCTCGAGGAAAGTATCGACAAACTGGTCGACGAATTGCGGGTTTCAGCAACTCCAATACCTCCAACAAAGTCATCGACATCTTAGTGTCGTACTAACCTCAATGCTTTCGTGTATGTGAGTCCAATGTGTGCGATTCCTCCATTGGATTGCCGAGGGGAATGCTTCGAGCATCATAGAATTGAAATTGAGGATTCTATTGTACAGTAGCTAGGTGAGGACCACTATTAAACGAACGACTTCATCGCTTTCGATTCATAATCTCGCTGAAACGATGTTCGTGGTCGCTCCACCAACGCGCTGCTTCCGCTTCGCTCACCTTTTCTTTGTCGAAGAGAACGGCGATCACTTCCTCCTCGTACGTGTCTTCTCGTCGACCCATATGCAAGGCGACGCCATCCCGGCCTGCTTTTTTGTCTGTTTTGCGATACATTGTGCTCAGATCAAACTTCGAGGCATCTTGCAGAATGATTCGCGCCTTGGTATCGCTTGAGTCGAAGTCAATTTTGATTCCGTTAATGACGGGGCTGCTGCTCCATGACTTGAGCTCCACCGCTGGAAGCTCGGCTTCACTGCTGTCTGCAATCAGCTCACCTGACGGTGTCGCTGGCTCATCCACCACCACATTATTGTCCGTGAATGCCTCTTGACTGACGGACCGTGCTGTGTTCATTTGCATGGATGCGTTGAGCTCCGATTTCATCGATTCAAGTAGTGTCGACTGAATCTCGATCGTCTGTGACGCAGGGATTGACTTTTTCTTTTTTGATCCCGCCCGTGGGGGCATTTTGGGGATGGTTTTCTCTTTTGGCCCTGGTTTGTTCGCTGCGGATGATGCATTTTCTTCTTTCTTATTGTTGAAAGAGTCTCCGCGCGGCACAGGCTTGGGTGGCGCTGTGTCGGCCTTCGGTTTGTCCGAGTACGTCGATCGGCGAATGAGTTTCGGCTGGAACGTGAGCTCCTTCTCTTTCTCTTCTTCCTGTCGGATGCGCTCCATCTCCATCTTTTCTTGCTTCTTTTTCAACCATTCAGCCTGGCGCTCCATCATCGACATCGTTGAAAACTTTTTGGATGATGCGGATGTGTTCAGTGACAGGCGTCGGCCGCTTGTGTCCGCTGAACTCAGATCGTCCGGTTGAAGCGGGTCTTCTCCTTCTGGCAAGCGAAAGCTCTGGTTCGGGTCATCCGACAGAATGATCAACTCCTTTCCTGGACGAAGCTTCCCACGATTGGGGCTGACGTTGCCGCCTGTGACGTTGGTGCGCGACGTCAGGGCAGAATACAGGCAAGGAATGTCTTGTAACTCGAGAACTAGGGCATGCTCGTGCACGTAAGTTAGCTACTGTGGCCGGACAGATGCATTCACAGATTTTATTCGTACGAATATGCTTCCAGCACTTGAACTGCACTTGAGGATAGATATCTCCGCGCTGCACAACTCGATGAATTATCTGTCCATTCATCAGCATCGGTTAAGTTCAATCATATGTTGAGCGACCAAATCAAATACTCCAAGACGGACGACATACGTCTGTGGTGCCGTCATCGGGGATCGCTGCTCGGTTTGACTCCTCCGCCAGCCAACTGGTGACCACTTTGACGCGACTGAGCCACCAGTTCGACTCTTGGCACACATCTTCCATCTCCTCCATGAGGAAGTGCGCCTGCATCATCTGAATGGTCAGATCACACTCTCATTATCGCGTTCGTCAACTTTCTCACACACCATCGTGTTGGTGAGCTCAACCTCGTTCACAGCGATGGTCTGGACCATGGCAGCCATGCACCCCACGCCACTTGCCCCTCAGCAAGCAGCTCGTCAGTCACAGATGCTTACGCTTGTGCCCGCGCACTCTGTCAGCGCTCGACACCACGCGCTTGTTCTGCGCTCACAGGCAGTGGCCGAGTCGACAGCCCCAGTCACATTTTTAGAAACCGTAGCCATTTGAGGCTCTCCCAAACGACGAGTTGCCTCAGATGCCAGCGTCTGATTCCACGACCTTCGGACGACCTCACGACAGCATGACTGTGTGTCCCTCGTCACTGACGTTGTCCCTCGTTTGGACAGGTTCATTCGGGACGTGCTCATGACCAGCATTTCCGTTGCGGCAGAATCGATTGATCGACAATGGTGAAGGCGTTGGTGCCATTGACGGCGGCGTTCGCGCTTGGTGCTGCTGCAGCTGTGGCTGCGCAATATGTATACAACCGCAGTCAAACTCGCCGTGTGAAGAGCAGCAATGCAACCAAGACGATGCGCGACAGCATTGGCGCCACCGCAGCGCCACGCGGAACCGACGCCATGGAACAGGAGCTGCTCACGGAGCAGTTGTCCCGCATCAACTCGTTCTTTGGTGAGAAGGGCTTCAAGAACATCCAGGACGCGTTTGTGATTGTCGTGGGTGTCGGTGGTGTCGGGTCGCATGCTGCGCACATATTGGCGCGCTCGGGCGTGCGCAAGTTGCGCTTGATCGACTTTGACAACGTCACGCTGTCGAGTCTCAATCGCCACGCTGTAGCGACGCGTGCGGATGTGGGCATTCCCAAAGTGACGGCGATGAAGAACCGTTTGCACGAGATCGTGCCACATTGCGAGATTGAAGACGTGGCGATGATGTTTGAGGAAGCGTGCGCTGATGAGCTGCTCGAGGGCAACCCAACGTTCGTGCTCGACTGCATTGACGACGTCAACACCAAGCTCGCTCTTCTTGAGGCGGTCTCGCGCAAGGGCCTCCGCGTGATCACGGCCACTGGCGCCGGTGGCAAGGCTGATCCAACGCGTCTGCAAATCGGCTCGTTGAAGGATGCCATCCGTAAGTTCTGTGCTGCTTTAAGCCGATGGGACGAACCGATCACTCACATTTATAACGTTGCTTTCCAGGCGATCCACTGGCAATCAAGATCAGATACTTCCTCAAGAAGCGTGGGATCGACACCGATTCGGTCGTGACCGTGTACTCGAGCGAGAAGAGCGTGTGCAAGCTGTTGCCGCTTGAAGAAGAACAGGCCGAGAACCCGCAGGAGTTCGGTAACGTCGAGCACTTCCGTCTGCGCGTGATCCCGGTGCTCGGCACAATGCCAGCGCTGTTTGGCCAGGCCATGGCTGCGTTCGTGCTCTGCGAGCTGGCCAAGAAGCCGCTCCAACCAGAAGCGATTGCGCGGTTGTCGCGCGACCTTCGCCACAAGTTCCACCACAAGTTCTCTGATCGTGAGCGCAAGCTGCACCCAGGCCAGGCCGTTGAGCTCGACTGCGACGATGTGGAATTCGTGTACCAGCGCGTCTGGCGCGGCCGCAGTGCCGTGAGCGGTGTGCGCGTGGGCGGCCGCGAGCGTCTGTTGCTGACCCGCTGGCGCCAGGACCGCCCTGCGCTGCCAGACAACCTCGTCTTCCTCACAACACGTGAGCTGGAGAAGATGGACGCCGAGGGCATGGACGCATTCGGCGCCGACGTCATCGAGCGCGTGGACGCCCACCTTGCACAGTTTGGCGGCTGGGACCTGTGACGTGCGCCCTTGTTGGCACAAAGAGTTGTACCGCGGGTAATTACCGATCCATAATACAGTCCCTGTTTCGAAGTGGCCGAATCATGTCGCAGCGATTTGTGGTTCTTAACAACTGCCAGCTGCTGACGTCTGCTTGTGCTTCGCAGCCGAGGCGCACAATCACAATCGCGACGTGTCCTGCACCCCCAAGCAGACACGGACGCGGACGCACATCTGAAGCGAACAAGAGAGAACAACATCAACCACACTATGGCCGCCCGCACGATCGTCAAGCGCCTGCAACAGAACGAGTGGCACCAGTGGGTGTCTGGGCTCGATGCGTTCTTGCTTGACTGCGATGGAGGTACTGTGACAGTGGTCAGGGTGGACGTGGTATGGAGTGAGGCGGTCGCTGACGTCGCGTTGACGCAGTGCTCTGGCGCGGCGATGCCTCGATTCCCGGCGCGAAAGAGATGGTTGMCATGCTGCGTGCACAGAACAAGCGCGTTATCTTTGTGGTGAGCTGGCAGCCGTCGTTCATGCGTTGATTGCGGGTGGGAATGATCTCATCAAAAGGCGCACGTCCGAGTAGACGAACAACTCGACCAAGAGCCGAGACACGTATGTCACCAAGCTCGGTAGGTACATGGGTAAACGGATATCGAACGCGTTTGTCTTGAGGCTAATGGATGTGCAATGGGGTGGAACAGCGTCGCAGGGCATCCCTGCTACCGTGGACGACATCGTCACGTCCGCGTCAGCGACGGCGGCGTACATGAAGCAGAAGGGCATCGAAGGCAAGGTCTACGTCGTGGGCGAGGCTGGCCTCGCTCAGGAACTCACGTCCGTTGGCTACGAGTGCTGTGGCCTTGAGGATGGCAACGTCCGCAAGGTGCCAAACCCGTTCACGATCGACGAGAGCTTCTCGGCTGTCGTCGTCGGTCTTGACAGGTAAGAGGTCGCGAAAACGATTTCTAGCGAGGGCACACCACGTGAGCTGACCTGCCACGATGGTCATTTTGCAGAGACATCTCGTACTACAAGCTGGCGTACGCGACGACCTGCTTGCGCCAGATCCCAGGCTGCCGCTTCGTCGGCACCAACCCGTAAGTTGCTGTGACTTGCGTCTTTCAACACAGCATGAATGGCCACTGACCGCGATACGTGCTCTTCTTTCCTGTAGGGACTCGACGTATCCTGTGGATGGTGCCATCCTTCCTGGAGGTGGCACTTGCGTCAACTTCGTCGCTAACGGAGCTGAACGGTAAGAACTCCTTCATCATGATCATGATCATGGCCACCTTCATCGTCAGTGATTCCAACAAACTTGCGCAATAGCCAACCAGAAGCCGTGGTCGGCAAGCCGTCGCAGGACCTGCTGAAGACCATTCTCGCCAAGTACAACTTGTCCCCAGAGCGCACGTGCATGGTATGGTCCCGCGTCGATGCAGCCATGTTTTAAAGTTCAGCTCGTTGACGATTGATTGTTTGATGTTTAGGTTGGTGACCGCTTGTCGACCGATATCGAATTTGGTCGACGCGGAGGTCTCCAGACGTTGCTCGTTCTCACGTGCGTGACGGCCGAGTCGGAGCTCAGCAGCATCACGATTCCTGAGCAGATTCCAAGCTACTATGTGCAGTCCGTCGACGTCCTCAACCAGCTCCAGCAGGCGCACGAAGCGAGTCAGCAATAGAGAAATCAACCACATAGACACACTGCATCTTTGGTCACATTTCGTACCGTACTGTAATGACACGTCTCTCTACATGATGTGAATCAACTTAACAAGATTATCCCTCATCATCACCTTCATCCTGCGCGGTCGGTGGTTTAAGACGAGGAATTGATGGCTTGGAACTATTGACAAACTCATCGAAGAACGACAGCCCCATGGCTGACGTTGACGGGACGCCGAATGCCATGGCGGAATTCGCAGTTGCCTTGTTGGAGAAAAGATTCGCTGCGTTCGATGTTGAGGATTTTTTCGACCGAGGATTTTGCTTGGCAGCTGGAACCATCATAGTTGAAGTAGGCGCATGACCGTTTGTCGACTTGATCGCACCGTTTGCTGTGGACATCGACGAGTTTTTCTTGCGCTTGAGAGCTTCCGGGATGCGCTCTTTTGGTGTCTTGAGGTCGTTGTCATCTCGTCGCTTGCGTTTTTTATCTGCAGCTGGGGTGGAAAAGCTAGAGACGTATTTCTCATTACTCGACTTTTTGGATAGAACGTTGTGGCGTTGTACATGCTCAGATCGATCATACTCCCCAGTAGCAGGCTCTTCTTCTGGCTCGCGTTTACGCGCTTTCACCACCATCTTGGTCTTTGGCTTCTTTGATCCTTGCTGCTTTGGCTTCTGTGACGTTGCTTCCATTTCCTTGCGACCGCGTTTCTTCCCCACAGTAACCGTGGCATTCTCAACGCCGACATCCGTGGATGATGTTGGTGGATCTTGTGACTGGGTGTCAGAGCCTGCGCGCAAGATCTGCTGAAACTCTGCTTGCTTTGCCTTCACTGCTGCCTTCGTTTTCTTCTTGGGAACTCTCGGCGTTGGTGTCGACAGCACGGGATTCTCGAGAGCGTGATTTTCGCCTTTCGCTGACATTCTCGTGTTTGCGTCGAGATTCGAACTATCATCAACGGAGCTCATTTCGATGGGCTTGGGCTTGTTTTCCACATTTTTCGATACCTTCTTCGACGCCTTCGACGACTTCGATTGCACAGTCATTGCTGCCTCATCATTGGCGGCACTTGTGCCTGAGGGTTTGGTCGCTTCTGCTCGTGATGTGCGTGCTTTAGTCTTCGAAGCTTGTGGAGCTTCAGGTTCAGTACTCATATCGTGGGAAGTGTCATCACTGGCTGCCTTATCCAGCATTTTTCCCAAACTCGTGCTTTTCTTCGTGGAAAACGTTTTTGCGCGTGCGGGCATCGGCGATGGGAAGACTTCCAATTCAATACGGGGATCATCTTCATCTGGACGCCATCTGGATACACCCGCTGGAGCAACGTCGATGGCCGAGGCGTTTGGTCCTGCCGTGTCTTCAACAACTGGTTCATCGTTCTTCATCATTGCCGAAGTTCGACTTTTCGCAGGTCGGAGTGGTGAGAATGACGGCAGCATCGTGTTATGGGTATGATCAGAGTCACTTTCATAATCTTGCGAGACCATTTGTAGCAATTCATCTTCATCGTCCATGTGCTGGGCCATCAAGGCCTTCGCGTTTGCCTTCGCGCCCCGCATCCTCCGCACCGGCTTGTCATTCTTCGCAACAGCACCTGATTTGACCGAGTTGGCATCACCTTCGGCAGTCACAAGCTTCGTCGTTTTCTTGCCTTCATCAGCGGTTTTCAAATGTTTCGCAGCAGTGGCAATTTCTTTCTGGATCGGCTCCTCGTTCTGCTGATCACTTTTCACATCCGATTTCTTCTTCGCAGCTTTGCTACTCTGGGCTTTAACCTCACGCTCCACTATATTCTTACCCTTGGATGCTTTCTTGGGCTTTGTCTTCTTCTGGAATTCAATTTCTACCTCAGAATCATCCACAACAGCTCGTACCTCTGGCTTCGCTTTCCTTTGTTTGATCTCTCCATTGTTCGTGCCCTTGACGGCATCACCTACATCTTTCTTCTTCGTCTTCATCGCCACCTTCTTGTCATTGTTCGCATTCACCAACTTTTTTTGGTCCGCTTTTGACTTCACCACGACTTTCGTCTTCTTCGCCTTCTGAGGTTCTTGCTCGGGCTCATCGTTAACGCCCGCCTCCACCGCGTCCACGTTATGATTCTTTAGCGCCTTTGTCTTTGCTGGCCCCTCTGTCGCTTCATCCGCACCCGCATCTTGCACTGCAGGCTCAGCGTCCGCTGTCTTGCTCGAGTCATCTGCTTGGATACCGTGTGCGTGCTGAGCGTCTCGTGTCGCGTCACGGCTTGCTCGTCCGCCTTCGGCTTTCATCAATTTCTTGGCCATCTTTCTCTTCTCTCGTCGCCGGCGCTCTTCCACTGCCGCCTTCGCAAAGATCTCTTCTCGCTGCGCAAAGATCTGCTGCTCGCGGTGCTCAAACGCATCCTCCAGCAGCAGTTGCGCCACTTGGTTCTGCCGCCGCTCGTCCTTGATGGCCAACAGCCTCCACTGCAGCGCACACACCATCTCAGTCAGCGCTCCATCCACAGCAACCGATGATTTCACAATCATCCCTCAACCTACCTGCATACGCAGCACTTTCAGCAGCGCCTCATGGTGCTCGATGGACATGTCGAACGGGCTTGCCCGGTCGTGTGTGTGTTTGTGGCTTGATGATGGTTGTTGAGCCCGCTCAAAAATTCAAAAAGTATTATCCACCGGAATATTCGTACTTAAATCGATCGTATTTAATCGAAATATTATTCTTTGAGCTTATAGAGGGTGGCGATTGGCAGTGTCGTTATACAGGGTTGTACGTGGGGTATTCGATCCTCGCTGAGTCGAGGAAGAGCTCGCCTGGGGACGGGAAGGTGACGTGATTGACACAATGCCATTGGGCGCTGGCGACGACGCGCGTGTGTGGCACCTGGCCGAGGGCATCTCGTGCCACGCGTGGAACAAGGATCGCACCAAAGTCGCGATCTGCCCCAACACGAACGAAATCTGGATTTTTTCGGGCTGCCAGGACCCGGATTCCTCGAAATGGCGCAAAGAAGCCGTGCTGACCGAGCACGACATGCTGGTGAGCGGCCTGGACTGGTCGCCAGTCCATGACAAGCTGGTGTCGTGCTCGCATGACCGCTCTGCGTTTGTATGGGCGTACGAAGCCTCCGTGCGACAGTGGAAGCCCACGCTTGTCGTGTTGCGTGTCATCCGTGCTGCTATCAACGTCAAGTGGAGCCCTGATGGTGCGTTCGCTGGGATGAAGACGCGAATGCGATCGCAAATGGACTGGTCTGAGCAATGCGGTTGTTCTGTGTGCAGGTCGCAAGTTCGCAGTGAGCAGTGGCGCCAAGTGCGTGTCGGTCTGCTACTACCAGGCATCGGACAACTGGTGGATTAGTAAGATCATCAAGAAGCACAAGTCGACGTATGTTGCGCCGCTAGTTGTCGTCGTTGCTGTCGGCAATGCCATACTAATGCTTTGTATCATTGTTATTGTGGACAGCGTGACGGATGTGGATTGGCACCCAAACAGCCAGCTGCTCGCGACGTCGAGCACGGACCTCAAGTGCCGAGTGTTCTCGGCGTACATCTCGGATGTGGATGGCCAGCCCGATGCTGGTCCATTCGCGCAACTGACACCATTTGGCGAGCCACTTGCTGAGTTCGACAACGCCAACGCGTGGGTCAACTCTGTTGCTTGGTCGCCACGGGGCGATCGCTTGGCGTTTGCCGGTCATGGCTCGACTGTCCACATGGTCCATTTTGGAGCACCAGGCACGTTCCCTACGATCCAGGTACGACCTTGGCGAGTGAGATCCGCCAAAACATTGCCACGGAAGGTGCTGACGTTGACGCTTGTGAGGCAGACCGTGCGCTTCAAATACTTGCCGCTGAGTAAGGTCATGTTCCTGTCCAACGACGCGCTTGTTGGTGTGGGCCACGACTTCAACGTGCTCTTGTTCTCGGCGGACTCAAACGGCTTCTGGTCGTTGGTGGACTTGCTTGACAAGAAGCCGCGCGAAAGCGCTATCAAGCGCGACTACGGTAGCTTCAGCGCAGGTAGGATGGCTAACTAGTTTGGTCTTTGGTTTGCGGCTGTGGTATTAAAGTGGTGTGTTGGAACAGCCCGCAGCATGTGGGAAAGCAAGGTGTCACGTGGTCAGTCTTCAGATGCGACGCAAAGTGACAAGGGCGCTCTCTGGACGTAAGTCTTCGACGGCAGGGTGGGGGTGATAACTGATCACTCACGAATTTGCCTTGCTCCAATTGCAGCAAGCACGAGAGTGCCATCACTGACATTCAACCATACAAGCGCTCTGCGAACGGAGGCATCACGGAGTTCACCACCTCGGGTAAGTTGCCTGGAACGCGTTGCATTACACGATGTTGATAGTAACACATGCTTCCTGCAGCCTTGGACGGGCGCGTTATTCTCTGGCCACTGGCGAGTTTGAACGTGGAAATGGCGAAATTGCGATTGTAACCAGCACACTTGAAAGCCAAGACAATTTCTCCTCTCGAAGGAAGCGTCTCCCACACAAACAAATGAGAAGATAAGCGAAGACAGCCATCAGGGCGTGATGCTCTATTCATACAGTTTTTTGAGTCGACGATACTCTTGACGGTATTGATTCTCTACGATAGATGCTTGCCGGAAATCCGTCCACTCTGGGAATTCTTCCAACAGCACTTTCGGATCGTAGGACAGCAGCAACTGAATGCCCTGGCTGACGTCGTTCAGCGTTCTCGCCAAATCCATGTGATCATCGTTCAAAAACGTACGCTGGAGCTCCAGCAGCTCGTAGCTGCTGCGCAAGAACAGAATGGCATACTCTGGCACATCCTGCTTTGGTTTGCCCTTCAGGAGAACGTCACAGCAATCCGCCACGAGTTTGTGGATTCGAATGAGCACGAGATGGTCGTGCGCCACGATTTCAAGAGCGTCCGACAATGACTCGAGCGCGATTCCGAGAACCTGTGCAGCATTTGTGGCGCTTTGGTCTGCCTTGAACAAGTTTTCAGCCATAAACACGACTTCTTCGACTTCGTCCATCGTTTTGGCGTCGTCCCCACCTTCTTCTTCGTCGCCTTCGGTCGGTTGGGTAGGTGGACGCACCAGGATACTGTCGCCACGACGACAGAGCTCGCAGATGCAGACAAAACCGAACTGTTCACGCAGGTTCCGCTGACGACGCGATCGAGTTTGTTCACGCGGATACAGGTACGAGATTGTCAGCGCCTCGCCCTTCTTGACGCTCTTTGCCAAACGCACTTCCGACAGTCCCGGTGCCACATCCTCAGGCGTGAACTTGATGCAGTTGGGATTGCAATCGTGGTTGAACATCGCGTTGAAGAGGAACACACCGCTGTCGAAGGCGTTGCACTGCATGGCAAACACAGCCTGCAGCAGCTGGTCGCATGTGAAGCCTGAGGCCGGGTGACGCTCGGCCAGCTTGGCCAAATTCTCGTCGTACTTGGCGTGGCCAGCCTCCAACAGCTCCATCGGCAGGTCGCTCAAACGCTGAGGATGCAAGTGCGCCATGTGCTTCATCACGTGGTCGATGTCCTCGCGCTGGAAGATGGTCTCCAACGTGGCAATGAAGAACTCGGGGTCGCTCTGTTCCATGTCTTGGGGCCATGGCACGAACACCTCTTCGATGAGTAGCAGCGTGCCGGCGGAAAGGTCTTCGGCGGCCACATATCCGCGCATGCCGCCAATGCCATTGCAATTCGTCACCAGCTCCACGGGCCCCACGTACTTGGGGCGGACGTCTTCCCACGGCGCATACAGCTCGTGCGTTCGACTGGCTGGCTTCTCAATTGACGACCGGTCTTCCACAACCACTGGCGCTGCTGCGACAGCAGGCGCAGGTGGAGGTACCACGACTGGAGCAGTGTTCATCTGCACCGGCGACTCCTCATCGCTGCTGTCGTCGTCGAAGAGGCTGAACGCCTGTTGCGCTGCGTCACTCAGCGCTGCCATGATCGATGTGCCAACCAATGCCAATCCAACGCGACCAGCGATTTCCGACGTCGACAACTATTTTCGACGTTTTCGACACGCTATTTACGACAGCTATTCGACAAAAATGCAGCGCGCCATTGCGTCCGAACATTCCCTTTCTTCCACGTTGAATTCTTCGAGGATGTGGATGCTGCTGACAAGAACGTGCCAAACCTGCTCTCGCATTCACTGGTTCTTCCTTTATCAGAATTGATCATTCCTATCGTCGCACGCAAACACACACACGCAAGCGCACACCGCATGCCACACGTCAGTGGCGATGGACTGGGGCATTTGATGTTGTCTGAAAGGCCCCGGCCAGGACACGCGTCACCGTCGATGTGTCCGAGAGGCTCATGAAGCAGCCAAGTGTGTCATCGCCACCGCCGGCTGGTGACTTCGTGGAATGATGGCATGGCGGGGGGTGCGCACATCTCATGAATCGTATCATAGTATACCCTCCACAATGAAGCATTGATGATTCAGCATGCTCGATAACGGATGTGTATTATTTATGGATCTATAATTTGATATCCTTCGTATGGTGTTTGTAACACGGAATGGCGGGGCTGATCGAAGGACGTGAAAGGTCGCGAGGTGTCAAGATGGAGCGGCCAGGCGTTGCGACGGCTCGAGTTGCGCTGTAACCACGGCCTGGACTCAGTTGCGTGCGCTATTGCCCGTGCCAGTGCCGCACCACTGGTGCCCTGCCCCGCCCTGCCCTTCCTGCCCTGGCTGGCGCAGTGGTTTCTGTCGGAAGCTTTGAGCACGGACGGCAAGGCGAAGTGTGCGCCCACGCAGCATGCCGGAGAGGAGCCGCGCTGGCCGACGAGAAAGCGATTTGCTGGGCAAGTTCTCGGCCATTGTGCGCCGTGGAAGCCATTTCGGAAGCGGCGCCGGCGACGTGCCAACGGACGCGATCGGGAGCCCGGTATGTGGCAACAATCATGTGCAGCAGCAGCAGCAAGCGTCCAAGTTCACGTTCTTCACCGACCCATTCCACACTAAAGTGCATCACTACATTGAGCCACCGACGACGCAGACGCAGGTTGAAACGAGCGCGCCGTTGCCTGAACGCGTCCAGTTCCAGGATGACGAGGAAATGGTGCGCCGTGACAACATTGAGGCGTCACTGAGCTCGTTCGCCGACATCCATCGCATGTTTTGCCCACCGATCGGTGTTCGTATGCCCAAAGAACTGCCCCCAGTCATGGTGCCTGTTGTGAGCGCGCACGTCATAGCGCCGTCGAACCAGGATGCAGCTGAGGCCGAGCTCGAAGACAAAAGCGAGCTTGTGCGCTCGAGCGGCAGTCACTGGGTCGGTAACCTCGACGACGATGACGACGATGACGATGATGATGACGACGACAACGAAGATGACCAGAATGATGCAGATATCCGTCAACATCACAGCCCAAACAGCGATGATGACACGTCGTCTGACGATGCACGCATGTCGGATACGACCGAGCTCAATTTTGACGACGAAGCCCTGCTGGAAGACAACGTTCGCAAATTAGTGCTCGAGATTGAGCACGAGAGTCTGTGTGATGGTCCTGAAGCCATTCTCGAGGCGGCGAGCTTGGACGACGACGAAGCAGATGACCAACAAGTCCAAGCCGCTAATAACTCGCAGCCACCGGCGCCCACCAAAGGTGCTCCGAACAAGCGGTCGTCGTCTCTCAGTGCCCCGTCTGGATCTTCGGCCAGTGACCCAACGCATGCGTCGTACATCCTCCCACCGCGCATTTCCAACGAATTCGTGCAGCAACACCTGACCACGAGTGTCCGTCGCCTCGTGCTCGACTTGAAGGACTCCTCGGACCGTGATATGAATCAGCCTGCAGAGTCGGACGGCAGATCGCCCGAAGCAGCAGTGCCTCGTCGACGAGGTAACTCGTGTCCGACGCCGTACAAGAGTTCGCCTGAGACTTCGGCCGCGTCTATCTCGACTAATACTTCAACTACAAGTCGAACCATATCGACTAACTCGACGGTGCTCACACGATCATCAGAACCGCATACGCGTTGGCGCAAACGTGGCAGCGCCATCGCTCGCTTGGCACCACGCATTTTCGACAACTTTCGACGAAAACCCAAGACGTACTTGTACACGGACGAAGAGCTGGAGTCGATCGAAGGTGCCCGGTGGAAGATCGTCGAGCTGGCGTTCCGCTTTGGTGGCAAGCACCGATTCTATTTGGTGCAAGCTGTCAACATGTTCTTCCCTCTGCGCAAGTACGGCCGGCGCGGTGGTCCACATCCGACGCGCCTGCACTGCAATCGGTGCGGAACGCTCCAGTGGCAGCACAAGCGCGGTGGTTTGAGTGAGGCAGTGGACCTGGCCGATGCGCGACAGGTCGTGGAAGGACGACAAACGGCCGTGTTTCTCAAGTACGCGAGCTCGAAGAAACTCGAAAGTTGCTGCTTCTCGATCGTATTCGACTCTCGCACGCTGGATTTGGAGACTCAAAGTCCAAGCCATCGAGACTGGCTCATGAGTGCACTGCGGACTCTGATCTCATATTCACGGAAGCAACGCGCTATGGAGCAACGTGTGATCGCAGAGCGGATGCCGAGCAGCGTCACTGGCGGAAATGTGGACTACAACTCCACACTTGCTGGCAATGGAAACAAACTGCAGCACTCTGCGACCGTCAGCGCATAAGTGGTGCCGAGCAAGACACGAACCAATCCCCAAGTCAAAGAACAGTAGGAAGAATAGGATGTCCAACCGACCGCATGAGGACGAGACAATTAGCCCAAGGAACACACAGTCACATGTACATTACTAAGTTTCAAGCAATTTAGTTCCGCATATGCCCATATCACAGAATAAAAAGCTGGTAGATGGTCATTTAGAATAAGTATTGGTTTTCAACACCTAGAGGCACTAGGCCATTCATTCCTAGCCTCGTGTGTCCACGTCAGCGAGAACTTCACCGCGAGAGGCACTTTCCAACTTCGCTATCTGCTTGCTCACTGCCATCAACGCTGCAATTGCCGAATCATCGCATAGTCGACAATGCCGGTGTTGTCGATGACAGCCTGGCCGAACAACGCTGCCACGTCTCTCAGGTCCTTCACGATTGATTGAAATGCTTGCATCATGTCTGTGTGGATGAAGTATTGCGCCACTTTGTTGTCGCGGTTGAACACAAACACGAACCTCCCGGTCGTCTCGACCACAGCATTGAGTAGTCTTTCAACGAGACGTTGGTTCGTGAGAATGTGCGGAAACATCATCTCGAGCGAGCGCTGCGTAATCTGGAACTTCTGGTGGTTGTCTGAGGAAATGATGACATTGCCGCCGCTTTCTGTGATTTCCAACTGTTCCAAATCCATGCGAATCAAGCGAAAACACGTCGAGTGGATCTTAATGTGCGCAATGAAGTCCTGCGGACCCCGCACGCCGCTGTCGCCGCGAAGGTCGCCGCTCGAGACGGCGTGGACGAAATCCACTTGGTTGTGCGCTTGCACGACGCGCAACTCGGGCGTCAGGACGGGCTGGAACGCATATCCAGCGCCAAACAGGTCGTAGAACTCGCGCACGATCTTGGCCAGCGACCCGGTCTCTGAGTGGCGCGTCGCCAACGCGCGCTGCTCAAGGATGCTGCGCGTGGTCTCCAACCGCTGGATCTCCTGCCGCAGCGTCTGAACGTCAAGTGTCAGGTTGAACTCGGTCGAGCGAGCCTTGACCACAGAGCGATAGCGTCCCCATGAACCCGCGTGCTGGTTGTCGCTGTGCGCTGCGCTGTTGGTCTTGTTCCGAGCTCTTCTCGTCGTGGTCGATCGCATCTTCTGCGTCTCCTCATCAAGATCTTTCAAGTCCCAAAAACATTACTCGCGAGCGAGTTTCTAACGGCCTAGTTGGTAATTAATTTGACGGCAATTTGTCACGTCTTTGTCAAACGCAACAGTTGAGCCAGGACAAGTACCGGTAAAAAAAAGAAGAATCGCTTGCAAAAATATACTGTACTCAAATAGACGAATAGTCAAATGGTGTATTTTTTCAATCCTCCGGAACGTCAGTATCGGGATGAGTTGTTAATTAGTTTCAAAAAAGGAGGGTTGGTTGTGGACACGTTGCTAAACCGGAGGAGCGAACTTGGCGATACGATGAATGGGGCGAGCGACCTCAATGGCACGGCGGGCGGCCAAGCCCCAGGCGCACAGCTCGCTGGCCGGAAGCATGGGCGCTCTGGCGACGTGGCGGGGCTGTCTGTAGCCGCACCAGCTCCACAAACGAGCAAAGCTGTGTCTGCCGCAGCAGCAGCGGTGGCGGCAGCGGCGGCGGCCGCCGCGGCGTTCCAGACGGCGCACGCGCAATTGGAGCTGCATGGCCATCACCTGGCGATGCATCCGAGCGCCATGGCGCTCGTGGGAGGCGTTCCAGGCAGCGACCTGGACGCGTCGATGGCCATGTCCACGCGCGCTGAGCACGGCGACGAAGAAGGCGACGAAGACGACGAAGATCTGGAGGAAGACGACGGCGACGGCGACGGCGGGCTCGAAGGCGGTGGCGCCGGCGGCAGCGGCAATGGCGGCAACACGCTGCCGCCGGGACGCCGCATGCGGCTGACGCTGGGACAGAAGCGCGAGGTGGTGGACCTGGCGGCAAGCAAGAAGTTCACGCACCGCGAGCTGGCCGAGAAGTTCCGCGTCGGACGCACCACGATCACCAACATCTGCCGGCAGGAAGAGCTCATCCGCAATGAGACGGACTCGGCCGACGCGACCAAGAAGAAGCGCAAGACCACCAAGTGCACGTACGACCTGCGCGTGCTGGACGAGTGCCTGCACAAGTGGCGGATGGAGGTCAAAGTGTCGAGTCCGGACACCAAGCTCACCGGTACTGTATTGCAGCAGAAGGCCATGGAGCTGGCGACCAAGATCCAGCATGACCCGTACGCCGACTTGCCGGATAAAGTGCGCCAGGCTTTGACCAAGTTCAGTGCGTCCAACGGCTGGTTGGACGGCTATCGCACGCGATTCGGGTCGTTCAGCTCGAAGCAAGCAGCGGGTGAACAGAACGTGATCAAGAACGTCGACATCCAAACGCGGTTGCGTGAGATCCATCACAGCCTGAGCCACGTCGATCTGGAAGACATTTGGACCGGAAGCGAGTTCGCTATGATCTACAAGCCCGGTGTGGCGCTGCTGCCGACACCGGTCGGCCAGTCAATCAACGGCGACGTGGGGCCAACGACGCAAGATGGTCGCTTCACGGTCGCACTGTTTGTGAGTGCCGCCGGTGAAAAGTTCGACATGCAAGTGATCGGTACGGAGCGCACGCCGCGGCAGCTGCATGGCGTCGACCCGCACAAGATGTTTAACATCCACTACGGCCATTCCAAGACGGGCTGGCAGGTGGCGCACACGACCGTGACGATGCTGAAAGAATTGAACGTGCTGGCCAAGTCGCGCAAGCGCACGTTCCGAGTGATACTGGACAGCGCTGTGCCGCACGTCAAGGCAGCGATGATCCTCGACTCTCAAGGCGATCAACGCACATTCTTCGTCTACGACCACCTGCACATCTACTTTTTGCCACCCAACTTCAAGCCACCGCGCTACCACCCTTGTCATCTGGGCATCATCCAGGCGTTCAAGGCACGCTTTCGCTATGAGATGCTCGAGACGCTGCTGGCGAACTATCGTTCCGCCGTTCAGAGTGGCCAGAACTTCCAACCGATCCGTTTGCTGCACACCCACAACGTCTTCCACTGGTTCTACGTGGCTCTCCACAGCCTGGAGAAGCATCAGATCCAAGGATGCTGGATCCACAGCGGCTTGCTGCCAATTCAAGCGATCGCGAACCTCAACGTCAAAGACATCCTAGCCGTGAACGAGCACGCCGTGCCCGTGGCAGCCAACCCAACCAACGCAGGCACCAGTACCCCTCACCAACAACACAATCATGGAAGCGCACCGAACACGACACCGTCGTCTGCCACGGCTCCGACAACTCCGCCCGTAAGCGCAAACCCTCCCGCGGCGGCAGTGATCAACATGAGCAAGATCTTCCAGGACCTGCAAACGCTCATGAACGTCATCCACCAGGTTGCTCCAGACCTATTGCAATGGTTTGGAATCCACGGTCCTCCGAACGCGCAGACATTTGTCGAAGTGGAGGGTAACCCGTCGGTGACTGATCCTGGGATTGACGAAGTACAGATCATTCGCAGCGTGCTTCAAAAGCATGGCTATCTGGCCACCCAACGTATGGACGACGATGCGGCAGGTCGCCATGACGAGGCAAACGACCTCGCAGACGAGAGCTGCCCACACGAAGGAGACGTGTTGGCTTCGATTGACTTGGTCAAGAAGTTCCTCCGCTTGTCGAAGAATTCCAATATTATGAAGCAGTCGGAAGTGATTGTTCAGCTCAACCGGCTCAAGGCAGCCTTGCAGTCCGACGCTGCACATGTCGTATAATGGAATTGAACATGCTCTTGTTTTCTTCAGCGGAATCGGTGTATGCTGTCGACGTAAAGTACGTTGCAAGGCGCGCTGCTTACCGGACCATTGCAGCGTTTGTCAACGCTTCTGGGATCATCGTTCGAATCAGGCCACCGCCAACGGTAGGCGTGCACGCGAGTGAGTTGGTTGTTACACATGTTTTAGCCCACGGTGCACGCACAGTCGCATGGATGTGGCCATAGCGCGCATCATCACCATATTGACTAGAGTGCTGAGCACGATCCGTAAGGCGCGATAACGCCGATCGAACGCGTATGTCATCACCAGACTTCGATGCCACGTTAGAATCTGCTTTCCGTTGTCGTAATTCTAGGTTGTTGATGCATTTCGTGACTACACTATAGACTCATCCGCAAGTGAGTATAGCATGTAACACATGGACGAGCCACAGTGAATGCTGCAGTGTGTTGGGTACCCAAACGACACAATCGATCACATGGAGAACGAGACGCCAAGTGAATTTCTCTTGCGTGAGAGCTTGCGTACGCGTCCATCAAAGACGACAAGCACCTCCAAAGGCCCACAAGAATGCTACCGTCTGTGAGCGACGCAAACTTTTGGTGATGATCGGGCAGCAGATGGACCTCAGTGTGCGCGCTACTGCACAGAAGTCCTTGCACACACCAACAAGCGCGGTAAAGATGAGAAATTGGCTCTCGTCGATGCTAAATCACGTGAATGCAATAGTTGATCTGTACAACTCCCAAGTGTTGGTGTTGCCACCAGGTGTGCTGCTGCCAGAGCATCCACGCAATCGATCTGTCAAGCAGTTCCTTGCGATCTACCGGCGTGACCAAGATAACAAACGGAAAGACGAGCGCGTAGACCGCGGCATCGGCACCGTGCTCGATGGATACACGATGGACCAGCATCGCAGACTATGCCAATACTTGCTCGAGCAGAACACGATCGAAGGCTCTCGGACCCGAGCGGATTGCTGATGCCACGATGTTGCGCGGCGATGAACGACGTAACGCCGACCTGTGTGATTTGTACTCCTTAGAGCTCGATGGGAGTGAAGGTCTTACCCCAGCAAAGGCTGTGATATTGGTTTCACGTCAAGGGAAACTCAACAAGTGCAGTCGAATTGAATATGGGCCCGTTCTACGCCATCGAGGTCCCGAGCTTTGTCCAGTCAGCTCGCTGTTTCTTTACTTGTTTTAGGATTTCAGCAAGAAGGAATGTGATGTGTAGGGATGATTTGAACGACCGCAAGCTATTGTTGCCCCTCTCGTATCACGCACATCTAAACATGGTCAACAAGGCATTCGCCGCCGTCGGCGTTAACAGCAAGAAGAAAATCCACGCGCCGCGTGGTTCAGCTGTGCGGAAGGCAGAAAGCGCTGGTTGTAAAGAGAACCAAATGAGAGGTGTTGGTCGATGGAACGCAGACGCAATGAATCAAGCATATTTGACAAACTTGCCGTTGCAACCCCTGCGAGCGTGTACGGGATTCAATCCCAAAGGTGGTTCGTGTTTTCTGCCGCTCACATGTGTTGGACACATCCGCGTTCAAGAAATGGGCGGCTTCCGTTGTTTTGCATCATCAAGAAAATTGCCGTGCTGTTGACGATGAAGATCTAATTCTCAAACTCGTCCCCCAGATTGACGCTAGATTGCATTTCACTCAGTGCTCAGATTCACGTATTGGAGTAGTTGTTGCGTTCGACGAGCAACGTCAGCAAGGCCAACAACATCACCAACAACAGGCAACAGATCTGCAACAAGCATTGCTACCGTCCCGTTACTGACAAATTCGCAGCACCCCCACTTTCTTCAAGGCGCTTCGTCCGATCTCGAACTCAATTCAACAATATCACCACCTGGTCGTGGATGCTCATCCTCGATAAACGCCATTGCCATGAGCCTGCGTCTTCGACAAGTCTCAATATGGTGGAGATGTCCCATCATCCAGCTGATGACACCGAGACAGCTATTGCTGCTTTGGTGCCATCGCTTTTACAGCGGTTGTGAAGGCTAATGAAAAACGTTCCCAGCTGGTCGTGGCCCACCAGGCGTTCTCCGAAACGAGTTCTCGGACGCTCGCGTGATCATCCGTCAATATCACGCGATTGCGTACTTGGAAAAGAAAGTAAACAAGCTCTATCACAAGCCCAACAAGACTGAGGAGAAAGCTGTGATGACCGCGCTCGTGCAAGCTGCGTCGAGAGAAGAGTGCAACAGCACGCGAGAGCTGCGTCTGAAGCTGTGCGGCGGCGACAAGATGCACCCATTGTTTGCATACTACGACGAAAACTGGAGCAATATGCCCGAGGCATTCGTGACGTTCGAGCTTGATGATCTTGCGCATCTTAGCAACCCGGGCATCGCCGCGCACCAGACGAAGACTCTGATGACTCTGAGCTGAAGTTGCTGTTTAACACAGTCAGCGAGTTTGCGTACAAAGTGTGTGCAAAGGAGTACAAGCTTTCTAACGAGAGGTTTGTGTTCGATGATATTGGCGGGAGTACCGTGGAAGTCCAGCGCGCGTTGGGTAGCAAGCGGTACGTGGTGTGGTCCTGCACGAATTCCAAGACCAAACACGTATGCGTTATTGAATGATATCAGCGACCGACACAAGCAGAGGATCATCCAGGATGTTAGATGTTTGCCGCTAAAGGTCGTCCACATCCACCCAGAAAGTCTCACAGCGTACCAGCGGATGGCGTTCGGCAACAGTGACTGGCTGAACACCAGTTGTGTCGTCGCAGTTCTCGTCGCGCTACACCGTCAGTTTCCACGCGTCGGATTCGTGAACCCTGCGTTCACGACACTCACACATGCCGAGAAACGTCAGCGCATGGCCCGGTCATACGGAGCCTTTGACAAGTCAGCAGATATGATTGTTGGGGTTGTCAACATCTCCAGTACGCACTGGACTGCTTTCTTAGCAGACGTCAGAACCAGGAACGTCACTTCGTTCGACTCACTCGACAAAGACAACGGTTACCAGCGGACGCAAGAGCTTTTTCTAGAGCTACTGTCACCGTACTTCGACGAACCATGCGAATTCGAAAGGGTTGCTGAACGTGTGCAGCACGATAGTTTCAGTTGCGGTGAATTGGCGTTGGCTTGGGTGGAAACGCAGCTTCAAGGTCTCAAATTCAAGCCCCACTACGCTTCAACTTGCACCTACGATACCTAAAGATCGCGCTTTCACTGCTGAGTAATTAAAGCATTTGTTCTGTTTAATCGGTACTAGTCACAGAACATCAATGAAGTGCCGTTTGATTGCTTGCGTTCATGCAGCATTTTTATCATGGTCGCTGTGACATCGTCCGCGGGCAAGCAATGATGTTGGCTCTAAATGCCAGTTCCTGGCGAGTACGCAATTGATCATTTGTTTGCCGCAACCCGTGGCGTCCTGAAAGCGTACGAGTGTTGCGTTTCCCTATATTTGTGAAATCTAATGGCAAGAAAAAGCATCGGCGCTATCTAACCAAAGCAGCATCTTTTTTGGCTCTGACGTCAGTGAACAAAGCCAGTGCGCAAACGCCTAGCCTCCCGATTTTTGTTCTGATATTCTGTGAAATTATCCCGATTTTTCAACAAAACAAATCTTTGTGAAACAGAAATGTTCGGGAGCTGTAGCCACAGCCCTCGTCATGCACTGATCATTCTACGCGGAACCGTTGACCTGCACTACAGCTTCGTTGTAATGCGCCGCGGCATCGACTTTTGGAGTGCATTCGATAAAAAATACGAAACGAACGGTCGCGTCGACGGTCCGCACGAGCATGCGGTGGGTTTCCAGACGACGACGAGATGCAGTCCCCCAGCAGCGTTGTGAGGCAGGCAAGATGAGCGCACGGAAGTATCGCTGTGAACGCGAGGCTATTGCTGCCTCAAGTCGTGCACCAGCGATGGTCATGACTACCCTGACCGCGTCATCGCTTGCAGAGCGCGGATCCACCCCTGTCAGCAGGAGATCGCAGCGCAATAGACGACAGTGGAAATCCGCCCAAGCAGCGACGTTCGAGAGATCCCACTTATTCAACCTCACGCTCGATCTCCATGCACTGCGGCAGGAGGTCCAGAGCTTRCAGGCACAACGAAATATGCTATATCAGCGTATGCGTCTGGAGTCGACAGCAAAGGATGAACTCGCGTTGCACACTGCYARGWCATTTTGCCATTTATTTCGCCATGGGTGCCACGACCTGAACGAGACGACACCGGAGCAGCAGCTCGCGTTCTTGAGGAGCGCGATGGTGGAGAATGTTGATCTTGGCGATGGTGTAGCAGCGGTCGACGTCGTGCTGCAGCAGATCCGCAAGTACTCGAACTGCTTCACTGTCTTTGACATTGCCATAAACRACGMAGAGATCATGCCGCTTGATGACGCCTTCCGCATCGTAGYSCTACGCGTGACGACGCATCTGCGCATTGAACCAGGAGCTATCGGCGCTTTCGCTCCTCACATCGCTGCGAATATGCAGCTGGTCGAAAAGATCGTGGGCACCAAAGTCACGGACGTCACCATGCTTACGCTGCTCCAGTTCATGGCCGAGAACGCCGGCCTGCAACATTTTGGATACAACAAGTCAAGAGGAGAAGGAAACAGCAAGGGCGTCACTGCTTTGTATCGCCACTGGGAATGGCTCAAGTGTGCTTTCCACGTGATGGAATTCAATGCGCTCACTTTCACACAGCCACTACAAGTGACTCACGACACAGCTGCAGCGCTGCAGTGGTGCGTTCGCGTCCGTGGGTCCTATCACCTGCTATGGCGTCGAGGTGCCATCCACAACGTCTTTCCCAGTCTACCCTCCAGCACAGACGGCGGCGTCATCGTGTGCCCCGCTGACCTTCAATTCTATTTCGACAACTCGAGTCGGATCTTGCTGGTGCATCTTGATGAAGTGCTGAACATGCGGCATGCATTGCGTCGCTTGCCTGCGTCCGATGATCGAGATCTCGAGTGGATACTCGAAGATGCGAACGTGCCAAGCCACGTGCGTGTGCGTTGAGCTCTCCGTTCTGATATAGGAATAAACATCAGCAATCAGCATTATAAAAAGACAATGATCACGGAACAAACATCAATCAAGAGATTGGTGCAGAACCTACACGTGGTCGGCGATAGCCAACGGATCATTGGTGTCTTCCGGCGAGGG
>NSDO01000102.1:237980-248189 GCA_002286825.1 Lagenidium giganteum
CGGCCCAGTACGACGGCACGGACACACCGTTCCCGCCCAGTGTGCTAGCCCACCTTGGCTCCGACCACGACGCATGCGGCCCGCATCCTCGCGAGCCGGCGTCACCCACCCATGGTCAACCCCCGCAGCGCCTCGCGACGCCAACGTAACTTTCATATTTAGCTATTGGAGGGATCTTTAATTAGACACACACAATAGACGTCAACTTCACACACACGCTACAAGATCCTCGAGTCGAAGACGTACAACGTCGAAGAAGGCTCCAAGAAGTTCCTCAGTGTGAGCAAGTACCCATTCAACCCACAGGCTAAGAAGCTCCAGTACGTGCGCACGGCATTCAGCTGGATTGTCGAGACTGGTGAGGACGGCGTAATCGTCGGCACGTCACGACTTCAGCACTACACGAAGGTGCAGGAGTACAAGCACCTTCTCGAACTGGATGCATCGGACAACATCATCGGTGGTAAGTGGCTCAAGGAGTCCAACAAGAAGCACCCAGATTTCCTCTGGTTTCCAACTGGTGTGCCAGCAGAAAACACGATCACGAACGTTGGTCTCAGCTACAAGAACGTCAAGGAGCTGCTCAATGAGTCCATCAAGGGTCGCTGCTAAGCGATGGGCGTAGCACGGGAATACTACATCCACTAAATAGATACCAATCAAACTCGCTTTCATTGCCCAAAACCCTTTCACTGACACAACCACTACCAATTCCAGCTATTACTTCTTTGACCAAACCTTCCGTCGCCACCAAAGCAAATCATGATCTCGGAGGAACGGTTTCCATTTTTCAATACTAGTCTACTTTTGACACCAAACAAGCCCATGTATGTATACCCAAACTCAAAACAACCTATCACTTCCACTCGAAAACATTAAGCCTTCAGCTCGATCTCGCACGCCAACCCAGAGTAACCGTCCTTGCACTTGCAGCCGTTCAGCGCGCACTCTCCGCGGCCACCACAATTGTCCGGGCATCGATCCGTCGTGGCCAGACACAGCTCCGATCGGTCTTCCTTCGCGGCATCCTTCGACGCAAGCGTCGTGTTGGCGTTCAGCGCGATCACTGCGTCCACCTGGCGACGGCACTCGCGCAGATACACCAGCTTGGCATCGTCGATGTTGCTCATCTGCTGCAACACCATCGTGTCCTTGGCACACACGCTGTCGATGAAGAACGTCGGATCTTCCACGTACTTGTCGCACTTGGGGATCGACTTGATGACCTTGCTGCACAGTGCCTTCACGGTCGCTTCGTCGGCTTCCAGGCGGCGCTGCCGCAGATGCCACGTCGTCGATGCCAGCGCACGGCTACTCAGCGTCGAGCTGCGCGCTGGTACCTCACTTTCCGGCACGGCCTTGTATCCCTGCGTCAACACCGCCACCGGGTCCAACTTGATGCTGTCGGACGGCAGCTTGGGCTTCTTCACGTCCTCGCACCCTCCGCCGCACGTAAACAGATTGGCGCCGCTCACCTTGTGTGCAGCAGCCAGCTTGTCGGCATTCTTCTCGTCGTCCGCAGGGTTGCCGTTGCCGTTGCCCAGCACGCCGTTGACGCCATTCAACATCGCCGGAGACAAACGGCACGTCACGTCAAGGTACGCGCCGCCACCAAAGCTGCCCAGGTTGACGTCGATGTACGTCGCAGGGTCCGAGACCGAGAAGACGCGATAGTTGTTGGCGTGGCCATCCTGCCGCGTGATGGTGATGTCGCTGAGCGACGAGGAGCCTCTGGCCAGCTGGATCTTCTTGTCGTCGGCCACGAGGCGCGCGATCGAGTCGCCGAACTGCACGGCGATGCCGTACACGCACCCTGCGTTGGCGCACTTGCGGATGGCACCGTGCACCTGGAAGTTCTTGCCCTCCACAAACTTGAACACACCCGTGTGCATCAGGTCGAACGTGGCGCCGTCCAGTGATTTCACGTGCGGGTCACCGAGCGTCTGGCCCGTGCAGCCATTGCGCTTCTTGACCGTCATCGCGATGGTCTGTGGCGTTTGACGGCACGCCGGGTCACTCGGGTACGACCAGTCCAGACCGATCGTCACCTTGGCGCCGTCCGCGACCTGTTCGGCCGGGTTCAGCTTCGCCATCACCGTGTACTTGTCCTTGTCGCCCGCACCGTTGAACGAGAACGTCGTGCCGCTCAAGCGCACGCCCGCACCAGGCTTGAGCGTCACGCTGGCGGGCTTGTCCTTGTTGGCGTTGGGTGGCAACGAGATGTCGAACGTCGCCACGCCGCCCTCGACCAGCATCACGGGTTCCGCTGTCTGGTGCGTCACCACGACATTGGCCTGTACACACTGCGCGTTTCCGCCGCCGTGCCCGCTGCCGTTGCCGTTGCCGTTGTTGCCGTTGTTGCCGTTGTTGCCGTTGTTGCCGTTGCCGTTGTTGCCGTTGTTGCCGTTGTTGCCGTTGTTGCCGTTGTTGCCGTTGCCATTACCATTGGGCTTGCCACCGTCGGTCGTGTTAGTGTTACCGTTCCCGTTGCCATTTGGCTTGCCGCCGTTGCCGTTTCCATTGCCATTGTTCGTGTTAGCACCGTTGCCACCATTTCCACCTGCGTTCGGGTTGCCATTGGTGCCAGTGTTGCCGCCCTTCACTGGGTCCACTGCTGGCTTGTTGTTGTTGTTGTTGTTGTTGTTGTTGTTGTTGTTGTTGTTGTTGTTGTTGTTGTTGTTGTTGTTGTTATTGTTATTGTAGTTGCCAGGCTGACCTGCGGGAGCGCCACATTGTTGTTGTTGTTGTTGTTGTTGTTGTTGTTGTTATTGTTATTGTTGTTGCCAGGCTGGCCTGCGGGAGCGCCACATTGCTTGTCACACTGATCGCGCAGTTGCTGGCACTCGCCGACACGAGCCTTGCTCCTGCAGGCGTCATCCCGAAGGCGAAGCAACGACTGGCACTTGTCTTGCGCACCGTGAGCCGAGAAGGCGTCCGCCAGGAGGGCCATGGCGAAGATTGCGCGCAGGACAGTGGATACTTGAACCATGACGGAAGGTGGTCGATGGCTAGAGTGGAGATGTGGATGCGGCTTGGAGCGTACGATGAGGAATGAGCTGCTTCAGCACGCAGGTTGCTGCCACCTCCCGTGGCGACGGCCATATCCGTGGAGAGTAAGTACACTTCATGCACTTGGGATGGGGTGCTGACAACTCGCTTGATCGCTTTCGGCGGACTGGCATCAGGGCTCCCAATGTGCGGCGTTGATGGTGTTGGGGTGACAGACAGAGAGTCACGCCAGCAGCTCTGCAACTGCACTATGCCCGCTGCCGTCACCTGATGGAGCTGATGGATGGTGTTGTGTGGATCCATGGACGACAGCTGGTGGGAGCATGCTGCGGAGTCAACGAGAACACCGCAGCACGGACACAGCACCAGGAGCATCATGGATGTGAGCAACACACCCAAGCTTGGACACTACGCTGCCGGAGCGACGCATACACTACCGCATCTGGTTGATGCGCACCTGCCGAGAGCAAGCGTGGAATGCGCCACGCTCCTTGTGCTCTGCGGGTCTGCGGGTCTGCGGGTCAGCAGCAGGCACGGACAACCATATCGCTGGTGTGTGGGCGGCACACGTCACGGCCGCTAGCTCTATCGACATCAACTTAATATCACTGCGGCAGATCCTTTCGTCTATGTTCAGCTTTCTCCGTGCTTCACAAAGGCCGTGCGTGATCCTGAACACTTTTGTTGCACCGTTTCGTTTCGCTTCATTTTGTACCTGCAATTTACCAGGTGTCAATACCGCGCGATATTTTCGGGGTGCTGGTGCACTAGCAAGGTAGATGCAGTCATGCGTTGGTGTGTTGAAAGATGACCCCGACGACAAGTGTGAAACTTCGTTGTACTAGTAGGTGCGATAGATGGTGCATGCCTACGCTCTGCGGTGACCACCTGTCAGCCTACTCACTCAAATCGTGCGAGGCTACAAGGAGACGTCCAGGACGCAATGGCTCAATTACTTACGTCAGTCTACGGTTGGCCATTAACCTGACGTAGTATTTCTGCAAGAGACATACACACGCCATGGAGAAGAGGAAGAACGGGCAGTCCAATATGCGCGAGCCTGGGGACTCGTAGATACAACTAGTCACAAATGGTCACACTGGACAAGCAATCACCATCCAGCGGCGGGCGTAGCCATTCTGATTAATCCAAACTCAGCGATTTCCACCGTGGAGCCGTGGGAAAGAGAACGGTGGACGCCATACCGGATGGCTGTCACATGCACATTCTTGGATGTCAGCTGGCTGCTGGTCAACGTGTACTGCCCGTCCACGCGGGCCGACAAATCCGCGTTTTATCAACCTCTCCAAAGCCTGCAGCTGCCCGAAGGTCCAATCCTAACTGGTGGCGACTTCAATGCGTGCGCACATGACTATGACCGCAGTCATGGACTCACTTCTGCCACCACCTGCCCGGATCTCATCCGGTGGGAAGATTGCTGGGACATCGCAGACGGATTATGCTCGGAGCTGAATGAAGAAACGAACGATGACTCCCGAGTTGTGTTCGCCGCGAAGCATCATACCTATCACTACAGTGTCGACGGCCAGCTCCGTTCAGCACGCTTGGACCGCTGGTACACTTCAGTGCAACACGCGGCATGGGTGAACGAGGTCGTGACGCTGGTCCCAGGAGCACCATCCGACCATCTCAGCGTTCGCGTGGTCCTGCAGCATCCTGACTGGCGCCCCACAACCAAACGAGCACGGCACACACTCGCTCGCTCGCCGTGCATCATAGACCTGCAGACTGCAGTCGTTGCAGCATTCCTCGTACATGCTTCTCCTAGTTTCCTGGCGATAACCGACACGCAAGAGATCATAGATGCCTGGGAAACCATCAAGGTGGCCGCTAGGACTCTATGTTTCAAGGTCGCGGCGCAAGGCAGACGGCGGCAGAGACAGTCGTACAGGCATAGACTCAAACAACTGGAACGTCGCTATCGTGAGGCGGTTTGTTTTGCAGTTCGACAGCGAGACGAAGCTGGCACTGTACAGGGTATCACCAAGGGGATGGCGGCACTGGCGCTAGTCGAGCCGGGGGTCATCGTGTCAAGGATTCATGGCCGAATAGTCGCTCTCAAGCGGCAACGAGCAAGGCATATGACCAGACGACAACGTGCACGCTACAGAGGGTCCGGCACAAGCAGCACCAAGACATTCTTCGCACGATTCTCGGTTAAATACGCCGCTAAATCGGCAGTGGTGATGCCTGGCACATGCGATGAACAAATAGCGGCGGCTGTGGAGAAGGCCTGGAACCATCATGGATAATGCTCCAATCGAGGCAAGCCAGAACACGGCTTTCCTCCGACGGTTGCAACCACGTAAGGCCCTTGGCGTTGCTGGCGTACCCCAACAACATGCAACGGAAACTCTTTGCGTCAAACTTGGTGCGCTTGGATTCATCGATGTGTGCATACCCGAGATCCAAATACTCTCACGTGGTCCAGCTGAGGCTTGCATTTAAAGCAGAGTTCAAATGGTGTGACGGACTGGTTGTTGCTGTTCGTGCATCTATTGATCAGATACACGGCACTGCTCACAGCTTCAGCCCACCACTGCTTGGCCACACACTTAAAGTGGAGCATGCTTCGGGCCTTGTCGACAATCGTCCTGTTCATCCTCTCCGCAACGACGGTGGTTGCTGCAACTCCGTAGAACGTTTTTTTGGAACAAATGCTGCAATAATGGTAAATAATCGAGCAATATTGTCAATGTGTGGCTTACACAATTTTTGCGTTGTCCACCAATTGTGTTATCTTCGCCTCAGCCAGTCGTTGACAACCTGAAACATAACAGGCCCCCGGCTTTCCAGCGAATATTTCATTGGGCCACCGGAGATGAGCAGCGTCGGTTCATGTTTCAGTGGCCTTCCACACAACCACTCACCCACGTTCTGTGACCCACCTTGAGGCAAGGAGGCGCRCAGCTGRTTGCTTRAKACTTTGGCGGGAAATTGGCGACTGAGCGATCAAGATGAATCGTGAAGACCAAGTGCRTTGTGYCGCCAAGCGCGCAATCTGGGCGCGTGTCGAGCAGCTGCAAGAGCTTGACTCGAAGCTTGATAAGGCGAAGCAGACAATCGTGGAGCTCGTCGAACAGCTGGAAAATGCACACAGCCAGCTCCGTGACGGCCTGGATTTGGCTTTGCGCTTTGTTCTCGAGAGACAAGCAACCCATCCTGCAGTCTCTTTGAACAAGAAGTTTGGCATGTATTTCCGAGAGCTACTGCTTGAAATGGGCAACTCAAGCGACCACACGTAGATATTTGCCTATTCTCCACAAGAAGTTATTTGCCTATTTTCTTTAAGTACACATCCATTTGGGAGCGCAAATTCATCAATTCCACGGTTTCTGGTTTTGGGCGAGAGCTGTTTTCGACCATGATGCATTCACTTGTGGCGCTGGACATGCTGCACAAGATCTTCCAAGCGATGCGAAGACGGACGACGCTGAGTTGTTTTACAGATATTGAGCGCTTGTTTTTCCGGTAGTACTCGTTCGACTCGATGTCATACTCCGCATTGATAAATTGGTGCGCGAATAGCAATACCGTGACACCACAACTGTTGGAATCTGGTTGTCGTGGCTCGAATAGCCAGGAAATCTTTGGGACTGGAAAGTTGTTGGGACCGTGATCTCGCGCGTGCCACCGGTGCAACATCGGAAGCGTGAACGTATTCCATACAACAAGCATGGCCTGCCGATGAGCCCCGTCATCGTCGACAAGTGAGTCATACATCAATAACTCTACTGACAGAAACTCGAGGCTGACAACTTGAATGACCCAGTGAATGCGATCGATATTGACTGGGACAACGACATATTCATACTCACCGATGCCCGTATCTGGGATGAACGAGAAGTCTTTGTGAGCATCTATCCATAATGAGTCAACCACAAACACTTCTGGAGTTCCTGCGCATAGATGGAGGAGGGTCAGGTTGATGATGGTGTCGTTGAGCCACTGAGACTGAAGGACCGCTCCAACCAAACTAGCTAGTGTTGCTGGATCATGATGCTGGGTGCTTGGCGAGAGTAACTTCATCCTCAGCGATGCTGATCTCAACGCGGCGCTGACATTGCGTGCGATGTCACCAAGTGATGGCATATTGGTCTTGAACATTCGCAAGTCATCATGTTTCTCCRACGAACTCCACTTCGTCTGTTCAACCCAATGCAAGTCGCGCTCCCACAACTTCACAGCATCCGAGTAGCGAAAGAACGACTCAAGTTGCGACACCGCGGAGCTACCAATATAGCAGTGCGAGTTAGTACACTACAACAACACTCAGCGACACTCAGCGACATTCAAAAATATGCAACAACTTCCAGCAACACTCGACACTCAACAACATGCAGCAACTTGCAGCAACAACATGCAGCAACTTCCAGCAACACTTAGCAACATACCTTGTAAATGCGTAGACGTTGTCGAACATGACCATCGGCCCGTACGTTTCTGAGAACCTTGCGTCGAGTGGAGTTTGACGTTCAAATGGCGGTGCTTCAAATTTCGTCAGTGCGGATCGCATGCTTTTCACGAGCAAGCTGGGAACAACAAATCGCAACTCGTGTTCCTCCTCGCGATAGACTGTCGCCTACACTTTTGGGGGTTTGAACCCAAACGCCAACGCTGTTAGTCGCCTTGGCATGCCTTCCAGGTAGCGACGGGCCGATTCCGGAGAGACAGAAGCGACAACGAGTCTGTTGACATCGTCGACGGTCAATGGACTAGTGATCGCATCCAACCGAGCTCCGTTTCCTCGACGAAACCTTCCGTTCAAGGCTTGAGGAAGCTTGACGAYATCTGGCTTGTTTGGGGGTGGCCTTATGCTAGTCTTTGACGTTCTCGGCTCAATGTTGTCTTCAGTGGTCGTACTATCTCTTTTGTGGCTTGTAGTCGTTGTGACACTCGAGCGGTTCAGGCGGTCAACGACGGAGGTCTCAGGTTCAACGCCAAGTGTACACTCGTCATCAGGCTGTGTCATCTGCAGCAAGTCGTTGTCTTCRATGAAGTCCCAGTCGTTGCASAAAGTGGCATCATCGTCGGAATCTTCAGTCGTGGTGTCCACGTCACCGTCACTGGCGTCGCCCCACTTTGCTTTCCACGCGGCTAATGTCGCTTGAAGATCTTGGAAACATGCATAAAAGTCGGTAGACGATTTGCTTGTAACCAAGCTGACAACACCCCATTGCTGAAATACCAGTTTCTGGAAACCGCTCTGAATGGCAATGCCGCACGTCATACCCCAGTTTGTTTGAACCAACAGCGCATTGTAACCTTCACCCATTGCAGCAAATTTGTTGAGCAGGCTCGTTACTTTAGTCTCTGCGCTGGCCGAGCCGAGTCGACGGCGAACGAGGTTCTTGATCTGTTGCTGCGAAACATTTAGTCCTGCGCAGATTATGTGTAAGAATTGAGTGAGCGCTTTACATCCAACATCGACCAACCTGTCTTATCCGCGATGAACTGACCAGGCTTCTTGGTTCCAACATCGGCGTCAATCAAGGTGCCCAGCTGTTTGTTAGCGATTTCGCCGAGGACTTCAGCGCTGTCTAGTTGGTCCGAGCGCAAGTATGTGCTAAATCCATCCGATGTCGCCGTATGGTTGTGCATCCTGACCTAAACCAGCACATTGAGCATCCTGACGCCCGCCGGAGTGACCCAACACAACAAATCGCACAACGCACCTCTTTCGTTATGGCAATGGACCATTCACCAGGCGTTACCGCCACCACAAACAAGTCGAGGCGTGCACGGCAACCTGTGAAACGGCTTTTTCGGTTCGGACGCGCGCCAGACCTGCGTGATGCCTGCACGCATGCATGAGTGCACGCCAGTGTTTTGAAAGCCCACTTAAACTTTGTCGGGATGGGAGTCTTTTTCCTGCGTAACACTCAACACAGTTAGGCTTGCCATATTATCGATCATGAATGGCGTCGCATCAACCCACTTATGATTGTCCTGATTCTAGGCCTCACAGAATCGGGATGAGCGTGTGCGGAAGCACAGGAAGTTTGCTCGCTTGCATTCTGTGAAGGCAAGCTCAAACGCATCCCACGACGCAAAGGTTCGTGGCAGTAGCGGCGGTGCACAGGTTTTCGTTGTGCGACTCGCTCGCAAAGCGGAACGAATCGGTTTGAAGGCTGTCTCAAGCGATGAGGAGTCGTTGTCGGAAGCGAATGCGATGTGTTCAACGTCAGCGCGCTTGTTGCCGAGGTGATCTGAACTTTTCACCCGCTTTCGTTTCCTTTTTCGCACTTTAGAGGTGTTAGATCATCCATATTCTTGCCAATACGCTTTGTACGTGCCTTCAACGTCCACGACGTCGGAAAAGTCGTCGTCACTCGCGCTATTGCTGTTCATGGCCGATTGAATAGCTCCCATCGCATGCGCAAGCCTCGATTTCATTTGCCTGATTTCAACAGACCGTAGCAATTTGGTACCAGCAACATAGCGCAACACTGCGCAACTTTCAGCGACACAAAAGGCAACAGATTGCTTACATTATGCCATCTTCAGACGCATCTGCGATCATTTCAGCTTCCGAATGTGTTTCATGCGACGGCACGGCTGTTTTAGCGTCTGCAGCGTCTGCGTCAGCAACGTCCGCTGCCGCAAGCTTGGCAGTGGTTGTAGCATCCAACAGGTTCGAGGAAGACTTGGGCTCCCTCACGCAACTGCAAATCGTTGTCAATCGCCGAGCATCCGTATTCCCCTGTTTCCAATGCAATCTTTGCTTACCGATTTTCCAGCGAGTTGTTTCCAATTATGTCTGTAGATGCTTGCGTGGACGACCTCTCTGATATTTCAGTGTTTCTGCATGCGCTCGTCATTAGTAAGATTGCTGGGACCGGTTCTTCTGCATCACATTTGCACATACCCATTTATTGCGATCGTTGACCAGCGCTTGCTGCCGCCGCTGCTGCTTGAAATGGCGATGACTGGCATCATACCGCACAGCCGTACTTTGTTGGAGATTCTCTGTACCATCCTTGTGTTTCACGGTTGGGCCGCGCATCCGGAGAGACAGTTGGATCTTCCATTCGGAAAGGACGGAAAGCAATACAAATGGGGTGTCGAAGCTTCGGAAAGTATTTTTCAAACTTACTGTTGTGTACATAGCGCAACACCATAAAGCAACTTCAGCAACATTCACGTACGTTTTATGCACCATTTTGGCACTCCACGAAG
>NSDO01000103.1:156320-169873 GCA_002286825.1 Lagenidium giganteum
CTTGTCTTCGTCCAGTTCCAACGAGATCTTGCGGAACAAGGACATCCAGGAAGACGACCTCACGGCCATGAACGCAATGCTCGAGACACATCATGCCAAGCTAGAACAACACCTCAAGCGCATTCGTCTGCAACGCATCCCTGCGTTAAAGGCCGTGACACACCCGCTTTCTCCATTGCTCATAGTATAACGCCCCACGCATGAATCCTACTGGTGCCTGGGCCCTACCTAGGACGTCTTGGTACGCAACTCGTTCGTGATCTTCTTGTCTTCGTCCAGTTCCAACGAGATCTTGCGGTACACATACGGATACACAAAGCGTGCCGTCACGAACAGCAGGAACAACAGCCAGGCAATGAGGATGAGCGTGTCGTGTGGAAACGCCGCGAAGAGCATCTCCTCCACCACAATGTTGTAGACACACTGTCGCTTGGACAGATCCAGCGTCGGCGACACGCCTTCCACGTCGGCGCGGACGGCGATTTCCACGACAAACGACTGGCTATCCAGCGTCTCGAGTCGGTACCGCGCTTGCGTTTCCTTGCTCGCCGTCGCGTGCCATTTCCGCAGCAATTCCGACGGCAGAAGCCGCAATTTCGCCGTATTGAGACGTCGACGCGTCGATTTCGGTTCGTTTTCGCCGTTCACAAGCAGCTGCTGGGCGTCAATGGTGAAAATGGTGGGGATACTAGCGGGATACGAGATCTTGACGTCGTAAACCTTGTGGGAATCGAGATTATGCACGTGATACACTTGCGTTGTGCCGCACGGCATCGTCTCTTTATCGCGCGATTGCTCTGGATACAAGTCGATTATACCGCTGTTCCCGGTCGTTTCCGACAGTGCAGACACAGCGAATGCCAACGTCATACTCCAAACAACGAGAAGCCTCGTCAGAGACACACACCATCGCCGCAACGTCGCGCCATTCCGCTTCGTCATGGTGGTTTGCTTGACCAGATACTGATTGACCCCGTATAACCCCTAGTGTAACCTGTATCCCTCTAAAGTACGATTCGTACTTAATGTACATTGTTAAGTACGTCTCGCCTCGACATGGCTACACCGACTCACGTGAGCATCTTGGCGCGTAGATGCAGCGTCACTATGCGCATTTCGCTCTCTGTGTTGGTTGAGGAGGCCGCTGACTTGCCTGTAACTGGTGGTGGTGCTTGGGTGGGCATTGGGCGCCATAAGAAGCCTCCTCGGAGCGTACAGGTGACTTTGACTTGGATCCATTGGGCCACCGTCAACGCCTCGTCCTCGGTGGACGACGCTGTGTGTGCGGGAGGGCTGTACGTGAGCTGGATGGGGATCTGCTGGCCACTGATCACGGCACCCTTGAGCGGCTCGATGGTGAAGAGCTTGGCGTAGTGAGGTTTCTCCTGGTTCTCTTCGATGGTGAGCTCGAAGCTGCCCACTGGCGCACCACCCGCAGGTTTACTCGCGTGATGGGCTTCGTCTCCTGCTTGTGGGGGCAGTGTACTGCCAATGGAGATCGTTTTGGTCAAACCATCGCTCTCTCCATCGAAGACGACAGTGAGTAGTGTCGACGGCTTCTTGATCCCGGGCGGAGCCAGCAAGCTGACGAGGTTGGTGCCCTGTAACAGCGACGACAGACTCACAGAGGGCGGCACGTCGAAGAAGTCCTCGACCGGCGGTGCAGCGAGCATCGACGGTGGGTCGCACAGATTAAAGACGTAGATCTGGTTCTCCCAACACCTCGCGGACAATGTGAGGATGTGTCGTTCGGATTCATTCGGGACCTGGATGAGATACTGCTGATGGTAGTGCTCGGGTCGCTGATGATCGGCGAGGAACGATGCCTTGATTGTCAGCAAGCCATGTGCTGGGATTACGCCTTCACTCGGTAAGAAGGTAAACACAGGCAGACCAGAAGTGGTGACTGGTACGCTGGTGTTGTCCAGTGGCAAGACCTTGAAACCCAATGGAAACGCACTCGAATTGGTGAACTGGAGCTCCATAGACGCTTGGTTGCGTGCCAAGACGTCCTTGAAGTCTACGATACCATCGGACGGCTGGATATGAAGGCTCGGATTGATACCTTCACCGCGTAGAGGAACACGGACAACACCAACCTCAGGGCACGCGACTTCGAGTTCGTCTTCGTATATCAAAGGGGCTTGCGGACGAAACTCCATGAGTACAACGCGCTCGCCACCATTGCGAGCGATCTTCCGCTGTAGACTGTTGATCATACGGAAGCCCCCGAGCACGTGTAGCGCTTTGGCAGCGAGTTGGACGTCGGCAGCACTCTCGTTGGTGAATCGGAGCTCTCGAACCAGGGCCTGACCGATCGCGACCTGACCAAACTCGAGTGTCGAGGGCGTAGCAAATAACTTGGGGTCGATGACTGTCGTTTGGATTTGCAGCGCAACTGGAGAGGAGGTGGACGTTGATTTGATGAAGCATTGGACTGTCCAAGTGTGATGGATGCTTCGATCTTCACGACGGACTCCGTCAGTACTCCATGGAGGTGATTGACCACTCACAGGAGGGATGACGGGAGGTGTCAAGTCCTCTGGAGCGCTATGATTTACAAGCACTTCGTCTCTACCGACAGGCTTGGCTGGTTTTTCTGTCTCTGTCTCTTGACTATCTTCTTGTGGTGCTGGTAGCAGCGTTTCTCTCGCGTCGAATTCAATCTCGATACGTAGTGAACTTCGAGGCGGGATTGTGGCCACTGTGGGGGTGAGCTGAAGGATCTCYTGGGCTTCAACAGGGAGTACAAGCTCGAATGTCTGGGGTTTCTCGGTCGTATTCGCGCACATCACGTTGCTCACTTGCTTCTGGCCTAGCTGCGTCGCGCCTAGTAATACCACCGAGTGTGAAAATGCCAAGGGTGTTGAGGCGCACTCGCCGTTGACACTAAGTGAATAGTCTTCGTTGAACGTGCTACGACAAAGCAACTTCCCTCGAAGCGAAGTCGTCGCTCCTGGCTGATAAATAACTCGAATCGTCTTCGTTTCCAGCGGAAGTAGCGTCGCAAAGCCATCGTCCGCTGGATTAGCCGATGAGTTGGTTGCGTTCTCGATACGAATATCTGATGGCACTTTGACAAACGCCAAGCGCTGAGAAAGTCGAGAATTGTTGGTCACTTCCACGATCTGCGCCACACTGTGGCCCAAGGCACATCTACCAAAGTCGAGTCGTCTTGGAGAGAACGTCAGTTCTGCAGGGGATAACCGAGCCGTGAGGATGAAGTAGACTGGGATAACTTGATCGGGCACGACAATCTGGATCGGAATGGCGATGAATCCGACCTCAGGGTCACCCAAACCCTTCCGAACGAGGCGCTTCCACATTTCTGGACTGTTGTGTGGTCGAAACTTGATCTGCACGGGGAAAATACCTGGGTTACTGGTCGGATTGGTGTCTGACTTCGTGGTAGACGCGCCTTGGACAAAACCCATGTTGGGATGAAAGTCAACACAGTCTTGAAGCGCCTTGGGTACGCGGATCTGCATCTTGAGCGCCACTTTGCCACGGTTACATACTATCAGTTGGTGTCGATACAGTCGGTCGTAGAGACAACACCGAAAGTCGAGCACTTCTGGGTTTACAAACATCGGGACTTGAGATGATTGTGCTTGTATTGTCACTGGAATTGACTGAAGTAGTGAGACCCACGTCGCGCTGGCGTGCGTCGTCGTCGCCGACGGAAAATGGATCATGAATACCTCGTTTTCGAGGTTCATCGGAGCTGCGGGCATGAACGTGAACGAGATCACCGCACTGGAATACGGTGCTACGGTGCCTGATATCGTGTGTCGAATCGGAGTGTCTGCTCCGTCAGGTTTGTACACAATTGATGCCTGAGCTGCTTCAAGAATACGTGCTTCCTCTACTGACAGAGGCAGTCGTTGTGATAGTAACTCCAGTGCCTTGGTTTCTTCCGCAGCAGGTGATCGACTGAGTACCTTGTCCACTGACATCGCCACGTCCGCCGACGCTGAAGCGTCATCAACTCCCTTGGCATCTTCCGTATGATTCGCATCGCCGTCACGAGGAAGGCTTGATGCACTACTCGACGGCTGTAGCGCCGAACTATCAAGTGCCGTGATCTGTGCTTGCTCTATCGGACCAGGGTTGACGGCTTCTGTTTCCATGAGCTCGGGTTCTTCCGGTTCCTCGCCGCCATCTTCCTCCGGCCTTTCCATATTGATTAGTGTCTTCGTCCTCGTTGTGGTCTTCACAGGTCGAACTCGGAAATCGAGATGAAGCGCGCCTTGGTTTTCGAGTGTGAGACTCAACACCTGTTTCTCACCAGCGATCACCTCCTTGAAGACGAGCGAGCGCTGCTGCAGCACGGGCACTGCTTTTTTGCACGTACAACGCACTGGAATGCCAAACGGACCTGTCTGCGCGAGGGCAGGCATGATCGTCTCGATATCCTGTGCTCGTATTGCAGTAAACGCGACCTTGATTCGACACGACATCCCTGCAGACATTCGACCTGGTCGCTCGTACGTCACCTCAAAGAACACTCGGATCGACTCGTCAAAGTCCAGGAGCTTGAAGTGGTTGAAGGTGTTGGAGACGTTTGTCAGCGTAAAGTCGATCGCCATGGGCACACCGATGTCAAAGTCTTTGAACCAGAGCTCCGGTGGATCGGCAAGGAATGCGCTTCCAGTGAACTCTTTGCCCCACACGACTTGCTTCTGGAAAATGTTATTCTTCTGCTTCTCTCGGGCATTTTCCAGCATGCGCTGCTCCAATACACTCCGCTTGGGCTTTCCGAATCCTTTTTTCGACGAGGAACCATCCTCACGCGACTCGCTCTTGCCGGTTTTCTTGATCGGAGGCAGTGTTGGCTTACTGGCACCTCCATCCGGCACAACGGAGTGATTCAGATCTCGCATATTTTGTCCAGGGATCGTTGTTGTAGCCGATTTCCATTGCCTTGCGTCTATTGCTGCACCTGGTGATCCTATTCGTTCATTCGCGTTGTTGTTACTTCCTGGTTCTCTTGGCAGTAGCATCGGACTTGGTGCAGCATCACGTAGCCCCCTCTTGTGATGCATTTTATCGACAATAGCGTGTCGCTGGGCTGGGTCATGCACCAAGTTTTTGCCCGTTCCAAAGCTCCAGTCGGGTAGCGTAGTTTCTTGCGATGGATAGATGCGAAACGCCTTGCCTGTGGGGCCGAGTGTCTCCTTCCCCGTACGAGACAGCAAGTATTGCACCCTACGCTCTTCCGTTTCTGCCCGACCCATTTCCTTCTGGTATTTGCGCTCGTAGGCTCTGTGCTCTTCGGCGATTCGCTCCTTCCGTTGCATCCAGACCTTCTCGACCTCCAGATGCTTGAGGATCGTCGACTGCTTGTCTTGAATACGCTGTTCGATCTTCTCTCGCTCTTTTGAAGCCGCCTCTTTCACCTGTCGCTTGCGGGAAACCTCGTATGGATTCTGCCCTTGGTTCAAGAGACCCTGGAAGTCGGCGGCTTCTTGATCGGCAATCTTTTTGGCTCGACGGTCCAGCTGGGCATTCTGCGACTGGATCTGCGTACTCGACTTGTCAATCGACGATTTGAGCTCCACAATGGCTTCAATACGCTCTGTCCGCTCGTTTTGCTCGCGTCCGACCATCCGCTGGAGATACCGGCGGTCATCTTTGTACGAGTTGTGCAGCCGCTCTTGCTCACCACTACGTGGCGGACGTGTTGGCTTCATGGACACAGCCTCCGCATTGACTGGAGCTTGATCTGGGCCATCGATGGAGCTCATATTCGGTTTGGTGTGACTGGAAATGGATTCGCCAAGAGACGCAGGAAACGACACGCAAAGTGCGACTTGCTCGAACTTAGCATCAACTGAACGCTAAGCAGACACACAACGGTGAGCAATGCGGACTCCACAAGCGTTCGCAAGCATAACACGAAGGAAAAGCACCTGCTGGAATGCATTCTGATTAACTCACGCGACAAGGAGTTCATGCATAGATACATAGATACATATACATACAAAGCTTGAACAATAGAACAGGAGTGTAATGGCAACGGCACACTTGCTGGAGTGGGGTGCAGGCGACGATCGTGATGGTGCAGCACTTGCACGACAAGCTCCCCCAGTAGCGAGCTCAGGGAAAGGAATGAGTAGCTTCTATACCTGCCTGACACCCCACTGCAGTCCGCACGCGCGCCTGCACTCAGTTTAATAAATCATCGGGTTGACAGAGCACGGTGGATCCCAGCCTGGCTTCTTCGAGCAAATACTCACCGCCCTCAAGCATTGCTCCAAACAGGATGGGGTTCACCGAGCTCTTGTCCCCGCGAAAACTAGGGTCAAATGGCTTCTAGGTAAGATAAAGGTTAGTGAACAATGCCGATTCACGAAGTAGAGACGTACGAATACAATACATACCGCAAAGGTTTGAGAAGTATGTTGTTTGTCCGACCTCCACAAATGGGCGTCCAAGGACCCGATCTCAATGTCATCCATGTAGAGACCCTGATCAAGATCATTGGCAGTGTACACTTGAGTCCCCTGGATGTCCCTCGTCCACATCAGCTGAGATGTGAACGTTGACGACGTGTTGTGCACATGCTCAAGCTCTGGGTAGCCCAGTGGTTGGTTTGCCTTTGGTAGATCCAAAGTGTGGATATTATCCATCGGACTCAATTGCATTTCAGGGATGCGCTCAATCGACATATCCGGGTATAACTCAGGCAAACCATCTTTGTCGACAGTCTTAGGCTCCTCCTTCACGGGATCCATCACTTGATCACCATCTGCCGTCTCCTGGAGCATCGTCATCTTCTCGAGGTGCGTCGAAAGGTACATCGCATCCGGGTTCGTGACCCACTCCTCTTTGACACCATGCGGCGACAAATCATCGCCATGCTGACCGACACCGACTGCTGAGGCAAAATTCTCTATCGCTTCTGGACTAATCAGCTCCATCGGGTCCTCAGCATCGGACGTGTCGTAATCAGCAAGCACGGAGAGAATGTCGCTGTCGATAGCGTCGTCGCTACTGGATGGTGGTGACGCGCTCTGACCAGGAGGTAAAGCCCACACCAGAGCGTTGCAAGCATCGAAGCCTACCGAGTCGCTTAAGCTGCGGTCGTTCTTGGGTGGCTGAATGTCTTCGTTTGGAATCACCAACTCGATCTCCGTCAAGGACTCGGATTTGGAACGACATTTGTTGCGTCGCAGCGGATGGCGCTGACGTGGCGCAGTGGCAGCTCGTCCATTCTTACGCACGGATTGCGGGCGTGGGATCTCACTCCCAGGGACGGGTAATGGATATTGAGACAAGCTTGCTGGTCCTGGCGCCACAACACTATCAGCCAGGGTCGCTTTGCACGCCGGGAAAGCATGTGAAAAGCCTACCTGGGAAAGAAATGGGCATCGAGTTGGATCTGGCACGCAATGGCGGCCTTGAGTTGATTGAGCGCGATGCACCAACGCCAAATTCACCAGTAACTTCATGTTCACTGACCAATGGTGGTGACTGGACGTCGAACTGGATGGGCATCACTGCGCTCGCACAGGTGACGTCAGAGACGTCAGGATTGTATGCATGTGTAAACCAAGTNACGTCAGAGACGTCAGGATTGTATGCATGTGTAAACCAAGTGGGCTGTGTATGTACCTTCCATAGTGGCTGGTCGGATGCTCACAGTTCGGGTTGCCATAGGATTAGATCGAAAAGCTCCCGGTACGTGTCCAGCTGCTGAACGGTGTAGAGGGAGGAAGAAGTTACCAATCTACTCAATAAACACGTGAGTAAACGTCCTTGTCCCCCGTCACGAGACACAGAGCCTTACTTGAGGATTTGGGACATTAGGATCAGACACGGCCTGATTACGATGTTTGAGCCGTTGATGCTGCGTCAGAGAGCCTTCCGATCCATAAGCCTAGACCACGCACGAAATTCGTCAGCTTCTGATACAGCCATAGTGTCTCGCGTCACGGCAGTTACCTTGGTACATCCAGGATATGTACACGCGAACTTGCGGTCAATTTGAGCCGCCGTACGGCGACGACGCTTCTTCCCGGTGCTACAGGGCGGAATGGGTGTCTTGGGCGTCGCACTCGTCGCCGAAGAGCTCTTACTACTGGTCTTGGCACTGGACGACAGACTCGAACATGTCGCTGGCTTACCAGAGGCTTTGACTGCTGGGAGATTGTCCGTCTGGATCCGAAGCTACACAACACCCCCCATCCAGTTAATCTCACGTGAACTCAATCCACACAAACACACACGCACGCACGTACATCCTGCGCGGCCTTGAACTTGGCGAGACTCGACGGCACGATTCCGCCGCCCTGACTCTCCTCCTCCTTCTGGTTGTCGGGTCTTTCTTCCATCACGACATCGGCCGCCACGTCCTTCATCGCGAGCGCGGAGAGACTTCAACTTGGTGTCCACGACTTTTCAAGATCGCTTCTCCGTTGTCGCGTCCCTGTCGGTCTACACCGTCATATACACGCAGAGTGAGCGCTCTGTTCTCGATTTCTCCATGTCGCCCCTCCCACCCGCCGCGTCGCGAGTCCCAACATGGGAGAAGGAGAGGAGGGACGACCTCGTCTCCCCTCCTCTCCTCTCCTCTCCTCCTCCCCTTCTCGAACACACTCATGACTACTCTTGCTTACCTTGGCTGACCCTTTCGATGTTGTGACGTGGTGGAGTGGTGTGGCCGCGAGCCGGTAGGTTGGCAATTGGCGTCGGTTCCAACCGGCGGGTCCGTCGCTCACTCGCTCGCTCGCGCGTTCGGTCTCCTCGGCGCTCTTCCTTCACACAGAGATAGACAGAGTTGTTCTTTTTTCTCTTTTTCGACACCGGCCGGGAAACGTCTTCTCAGGCTTTGTGTTGAGTTGTGTGTGTGTGTGTGGAATGAGCGAGAGAGTAGTGATGGCCAAAACCCAGTCACGCGATGGGATGCGAACAACTTCAAGTGAGGATGCCAGTGACAGGAGCTCCCCCAAGAGGAGAACGGAGGCGGGGAAGGAGGGGAGGAGGAGAGGAGGAAGAGGAGAACAAGTCCATGCGCAGGTCACGTGCGACTGTCTTCTCACTGGGTCTCCACAGTGGTTTTTGAAGTTGGGACTGACGCCATGACGGATAAAACCTCGAAAGCGAGGTGTTAGCCGTTTCACACCCCGCCCGATCCAAAAGAACAGACCGAGAACACATGGCACGGATGGGGATGCCATTCGAAAAATGCTCAGTATTGGACTGCATGCGAGGCTGTGTAGGTGCTTGGGGCGCTGTGGTTGAAGAACGACGCGTCTGTTTCAAATCCGAGCGCTTACGTACAGCGAGCGGCCACTTTCTCGCGCGTGGTCAACCGGGGGATCCATCAGCTCCCAGTGTGCGTGTGGAGCCGAAACGAAAGAGGCGGTTGGGCGTCCACACGCAACATGGGAAGGTGTCATCGCTTGAGGGATCTTTCTGTCTTTGGAAGCGCGAGTCAAACATGACAGAGCCTGCGTCGATTGTCAGCTACAAGCCGGATTGTCCCGCAGGCAACCTGTGATCGAACACGCGACGAATGATCGCTCCTTTCTCGTCAAGAGAGCTACGCTGACCACACCCAGTTGATGAGAGGGATTGCAGATGCCTCTGTGTCCAGGCCCCTTTCCCAAAGCAGATTACGCGCTTGGGCTCCAGATCAACACAGGATTCATGTAAGTTGGCCAGCAGCTTCAACTCCCTGGCATGGTCGTGATAAGAGATCTCTCATCTACACTGGTGACTGACACTGTGACACGGTGAGCACAGCACCTGATAACCCAGACATGAACGCACATAGACGTTGAGGGTGATATGAGGACGCCTGTGGGCTCTGATATTCCGTCAAGCCATCCACGAGCTCACATCCACATCGTCTTGGTCATCATCTTTTTGGTCACGACCTTCATTCTCGAGGTGGTACCATGAACACGGTACAGTACCCACTTCAACTTGGGAATGAGAGTGATGGTCTACCGCCTTTCGTATTTATAGGGCGGCGAAGRGGTACTCAACTAAATGCGCAACGCGTGCTTAAGGTCGTGGCTGTCGTGACGCTTAATGGATCACACGGAGGCCTCTGGGCTCGCGTATGAGGGCTCGATGGATCCGCACGGGTCTTCGCGTCGCGCTGATGTGACCATTCTCTCGATCGACCCCGATCTCGCAGACTTACACGCCGCCGACGCTGAGGAAAGCGAAGCTGTCGCACTGGCTGTGCTGGAATGGCTCTTTATTGAGACAAACGCGTGCTACAAACAACACTACTACTCCCAGAAGTCGGTAAGAAATCCGCTGATCGACATCTCCGTTCTGTGTACCGTCTGACGGCGTTCTCTTGTGTTCAGATCTCTTTTGCTGCTTCGTTCTTGAACGAGTGTTTATTCGATGGATTAACAGGTGCCATCCTCGCACCGGAGACTGAGGTGGAGGCACAGATCTTCCAGAGTGAGACAAGTCCTGTACCAGAACCGAGAGATCGACACGCTGTCCAGAGTCTGCCGCTCCGATCTCTCGAAAAATCTGCGTGTGGTGTTGATCAATGCTCGACGACGTCTTCGATTCAACGGAATGGAGCGCGAAATCGACTGACGACAATTACAACCACCAAGCGACGGAGGAATCCTGATCGAGGTACAATCGCAGTGATACCTAAGACAGCGAGTGTTGTCTCGCTTCCAAAGGTTATTGTTGTTGACGAGAAAGAACCTGATGAGAAGCCGGTACGAATTGGCGATCGTGGCTCAACTGAACATCTCACTAAACATCTTCGGATGAATAGGACGTGAAGGCATGGCGACAACGCTGTCTTAAGGAGCTGTCAAATGGAGGGAAGCGTGGATCTTGTGTGACGTCCAAGTGGGCATTGTTATCGCGGTCCAGAGTCATCGAGCCACAAATATCGATGCATGTCGAAGTGATAGAAGCGGCCTCACTGCTCGGTCGAGCTGAAGCGCTCAGATCTGTCGAGATGAAGAGCAGTGTGAGCACATTCTCAGCCATTTCCGACTCTTCCAGGCATAGGCGTGGAACCCGCGCGTCATTCGCCAAGATCGACAGTACAGCGCCCGAAGTGACTTCAGGTCCTAGTGCTCGGAACCACAATTCCGTCCAGCTGCAGGACAGCTTGTCCCGCGCTCGAGGTTCCCACCAGGCAAACCCAGTCACATATCATGGAGCTAAATCAACTTTATCGCCACGCTATAATCCCTGGAAGTATGATGAAGGGCAGGCTGAGCGGTTCTTACCCGACACAGCGATAGCGAGCGCAACTGCGATACCGGGCGCGATAGCATTATCACCCGGTGTGGGTATATCCCAAGGTGAAGAAAGTCTACGCGGGCCAGAGCGCAAGGACAACCCGCAGACTATGTCTCGGAAACGGTTTGAGGTACGCTCGAGCAATTTAGTTTGATTCTTCAAGGCCGTACTAATGCCTTTCCATATCCTCAGCTCCACCAACGACTAGCAACAGACTACCTCTTGCAAGAGAGCCTTTATTCGAAATCTCCACGTGGGAATCCGGCACCTGGATCTACATCCCCATCGTCACATAAGCAACAGTCTCCACGGCCATATAAACAAGTACCGCCTGATCCTATCCCGCCGCCATCGTTGTCACCGATTGGTAAAGGCGCTCTGGTTGTCCCAAAAACGGTAAGATCTTTCATAGTGTGTTTGCTACAGCAAGAGCTAATCTTCGTGTMCTCGTCAAGCAGCATCTTGTTCAGTCCTATTCCACACCTTCTCTTCGTATCCGTAGTTCGGGTGCACTTCGCAGAGATAATCCTCATACAATGACGACGGGTAAACTCCAAACGCTTGCCTCACTCGATGCAACAAGAAACTCGCGACCGAACACTGCACTCGGTGTGATACCAGGCAAGCGATCAAAGGAGGCTCTTCTGCAGTACGGAGGTCACGCCCACAAATCGTCATCCACTGAGTATTTGCGAGAGTTCCCACAGCCACATCATGGTGTGATCAAGATCATGAAGAGTCGAGAGAGAAGTGCGAGCAATACTAGTGTGGGTGCGGCAATAGAGAGCGCACGGCAACGGCTCGCGTGGATATCCTGAGCCACATATTTATAATAGCTCTCAAGGTAAACAGGTGTGAAGATACAGACAAGAACTCTATTGTGCATTCGAGAGAGCAATCAATGTACACTAGAAGTAGAACAGAGATCTACGAGGTCTCAGCCGTCTTGAGATGTACAGACGACCAATTGTTCGTTAATGGCGAGCAGCTCGCGGCCAAGACTCCCGACCCGATTTGTGAGCGATACACCTGAGCTTCACGCGCTCGGTTCAACGCCGCACGACTGGTCCGTTCGGCGTCCCGCTGGGCGTAGAAAGCCCTCAGAGCTACTCGAGCCTTGCGAGTATTCTCCTCTCGAATCACACGCTCAATTACATCCACACTATATCGCTCTGGGGCCTTCAACGGGGCGATCTTGATCGGCATCACCCCGGTCTCCGTCTGGTTTCCTGGTGGAGAGTAATGGCGATACCGCTTGCTCTTCTCCTCACTCACCTTCGCTCGCGCCAGATAAAAGTCTCGCAACGCCTGGAAGGATATCGACCCAACGTATCAGCAAGGGATCGCATGTCACAGGTTCTCGTGTGCATAACTCACCTCTCGCGCGCTACGACGACGAACGATCGGAGGAGAAACAGGCTCGCTCTCTTCCGCTTGGATTGGCACCGTCGGTCCAGAATGGTGCAGAAGATCTTCGCTGTTGTTCTCCTCTGATCGTGAGCTCTCCGTCGCGTGGTCCATCTCCTTTGACTGCGGCTGGAACGCCACCGTCTCGACTGCCATCGCCATCTTCATGGCCTCCTCAAAGCCTTCTTCTTTGATCACCTCCGGTGACTCGGGTCCATCCTCCGATGCCTCCACCTCTTCCCACTCGCCCTCCTGCTCGTCACTCCCCACACTCTTCACATCATCGGCAAGATCTTCTTCGAGATCATTAAAGGACACGACATCGAAGCTGTCGCACGAGTCGAGGCGCTCTTTGAGCGAGTACGCGACATCCATCGTTCCCTCGGATTCGCAAGTGCGCTACGCACGCAGAGACACGGGAGGCAGAGACACAGAGACAGAGGGAGTGGCTGGCTTCCGTCGCTTCTTCCGCCCAGCTGGCCCATGCACCCATTTGCCACGCTTGACATGCATCGGTCTCACAGTATGGACTACTGTGGATACCCTCCTAAGTACGAAGTATGAAGCATTCTCCAACAATTACACTTTATAAACATACACTTTGGGAAGAATGACGCATATAGATAGTTGCGGGTTGACCGTGACATGGAACGCCTTGGCGTTGATCTCACCACGCGTGGGTGGTCAATATGTCACGACAGCGATCACTTCTTGGCTTCTTGTAACAGTAGGACGTCCCTGGCATGGCCGCATAATCTCTTGGCGTAGGCCGCAGGCAGTTGTATTATGCATCGACAAACAAAATCGCTGGGGCCGTCCATCTTCGATTCGCTTTCTAACGTTAGTCGATGAACTGTGTGTCCTCGAGAAACTGTGGCAACTCATGCCTACCAATAATCCTGGTT
>NSDO01000103.1:292947-303017 GCA_002286825.1 Lagenidium giganteum
TCACACCAATGCTCTTTTATTTTGGCTAATATTATATCACCATATCGAATAATATATTGTTTTACACAGTCTGTTGTAGGCATCCTATGTTAAGGCCGTAATAACTAAACACCAAAACATACGAAATGAAAGGTTTCATTTCAGTGATCGCTTCTTGTGGATCACAACACGAGTATTAGAAGACCTCGGATGTCATGGCGGTCATGTGCATGCACTGGGCTCCTAGGATACCGCGAAGTGCCCGAGACGACGCACCAGCAGCCGCCAGCCTCGAATGCGACACTGTGTGTATCACTCGAGGGTTTGTGATGGCGCAGGCCGCGGTGGTTTGGAGAAACTCCAGCAGACGAGGGCGGAGGACTGTGGTGGGTGCTCACTTTCAGAGCAAGGTTGAGCATGAAGATCAAGGACGGCATGACTCAGATCGACGCCCAAGACATGGCGGTGGCCGCTGTGGCGGATCGTGCCATCCACCACGAGCGAGTAGCGGTACAAGCCATTGATACAACACTGGCAACGCATGGCGTGGTGACGGATGAGCTGCGTGAGGCGCTAGTGGCAGATATCGTGTCGCTCGTCGAGAGCATGTCAGCCGATTGGGCCAATGACGTGGTGGCAGCCGTAGCGGCGATGTGGTCGTCGGGTAAATCGACGAGGAGTCCAAGCCCACGTCCTAGTGTACCGACTTCGGTTGGATCTCCTCTTCCTCGCGACACAGACTTGATGTGGAGGGACTTGTCGATCGACGCTCTATCTGATTCAAGTGCTTCCAGCAACGTCGTCGGCATGGATGACTTTGATGACAGTGGTGTTGATTGCTCCACCAGTATCCTTGTGCACCCACTGACCGTGCCAGCACAGGGAAGCGAGCAATCGAATGTAACGAATGTAACACCGGGTCGCTCGAATGCAACCGCGTCGACGGTTAGTTCGGGGATGACGCTGCGCGGTCAAGAGCGTTTCGCTCGTGCTCGCGCGGCAATCCAGGAGCGCTATGAACCTGAGATGAAGAGGCAACTCCATGCCCACGACACTCAAGCCAAATGTGCTCACAATGGTTCTGGCTCACGTAAAAAGACAGGAGGTCTGAGCCATGAGAGAAACCCATTGAGCGTTGGCAACCTCCCTCCTACCGACTGCAAGGCCCGCAACCACATGGCAACACCTCGTGTAGCGGTGTCAGCGAAAACGACGAAAGATAGAAGCCGAAACCAAGTGTGCCACGAAGCGGAATCTAATAAAGCTTTGTCAGCAACAACTGCAAAGGCAAGCCAGCGTCCATGGGATAAGACACCGCGTCAAGCCGTGCGAATGACACGTGCTGCCCTTGTGCGAACGCAAGCGAATGCTAAAAATCGGCCATGCAACGTGTGTCGACATTTGACGGGATTGTGTCTGGCATGCCAATCCGTGACTGCCAAGCAACACCGAGCCAAGAATCGTGCTTCGTCGAAGCAGCCACATTGAGTGCATCATATGCAGTGTGCGTATGTGCTCCAAGATCAATACCAGCCGTGTTCGCACTCGCCCAAGCTCAAGATCTAGTGCCGCCAAGTTTAGTTGTTTTCCGTCCTTCGTATTCCTCACGCAACTCCCAGTTCTTTTGTTTGTCTTCTTCCCACGACACCCAATGCTGTCATCAGTCGCTGGACTTGTTATCAATGATAGTGCCAACTTGTAGTGGAAATCCTTATTGTCCACATTTCATAGCATGGCCTTATAAGCCGTCGATCGATGATATACGATGACTGATGTGAACACATGACGCGGTTGCCTTGACGACCAGCTTTGAGCACAAAATATATAGAAACATAATGCAAATTTGTTCAAAGATTCCTAACTAAGTGATTCTCTATGTTCAGTTGTGAGGGCTTTCTCTGCCGGAACTCCTATGTTGACTCCAAGGGAATGCTGTTCGAGGCCTCTGCACCAAAAAGATCCCGCCACCATCAGTCGCTACCACAATCGTGTACTGACGCACCAACTGTCCGAAGAGTAGCTCCTTGATCGTGAAAGACGCAATCTGACTGCGGAACGGGCGAATGTTTAGCGCACGCACGTGTCGACGTCGATGCCACCGGTGTAACCTCGTAGAAGACCACATCGTCGGACGCATGGAGAGTCTATACTCTTCGAGGAGTTCACTGATCTCTCGGTTTCTGGCGACTTCAATGCATCTTTCCACATCAACCATGACCATGGACGACCGCTTCGCGAGGTACATGACGATGGTTGTGTGACCATTTAGACTGGCTAAGTAGAGTGCAAACGGAGAGCACCGGCTGCCCCGCTCAATGAGGTACAACACTACATCGTAATGCCCGTTGGCCGCCGAGAGATCCACTGCGAAAGGTACCCCTCTTCTGCTGCACCTGTCTCTTATACACATCTAGATGTGTATAAGAGCCATTGGTAACCCCATGCTGGTTGCCGTAGAGACACGATAAAATCTGATGATGCCCACCTTTAATGGCACCATATATCCCGATGACTGTGCAGGAAACGATCTGCTTCTTTTGCAGATGCGTGACGATGTTCAGATAACCTCTGGTAGCCGCCATATCAAACAACGTAGTCGTGACAGGGATGCCTTCCAGATCCTTTGTGACCTCGTCTCGTCGTCCTAGACATAATACTGCACGTTCGTCGAAATCCATCAAGGCTTCTCGAATCTCTAGCTCGGATGAGTACCGCTCTTCGAGCACAGTGAAAGGCGTTTCCACCGATGGAGAAATCACGTTTTTACCGCACCTGGGACGACTCTTCTGACTCCGAAAACGCCGAATATGTAGCCAGTCGCGACACACCCAGTTGATTACGTCTTGGCGTCCGATCCAAGTCGCTGCGTACACGAGATCTTCTATCGAGTGGCATGGACACCTGAGAGCATGCCACTTCGCGAACTCAAGGTCACCGCTCTCCAATGTCAGTTGAAGGAATCGCTTATCACAAGCGATTTGATCCTCTCTTGCGAGCTTCTTGTGCAACAGAATGGCTTCATCAGGGTTCACGATTTCCATCTCCGAGTACCTGAAATCCGTCTCACTCATGTCAGACATCCTGGGTAGAACAGCATCTGAGTCGTCCAAAAGGGGCAGGCGTAGCGTAGGTGACTCATCATCATCGTCGTCTTCTTCATCAGCTTCACTGTATACTCTGCGCCATGTGACTTCTACAGCGCCATCGTCTTCATGTTTTTCTTCTTCCTCGGTGTAAACTCTGCATCAAGTGGCTTCTCGAAACCTGGGGAATATGTGGACACCACGGGCATAGCGCGTGGACCTGCACTTCACTAAATGCTCCAAGAAAGCTCGATCGTCCGGGTGGCTGAAATCAATGAGGTCAGCAAGCATGCGTGCGTCGCCAGGTGTTGGAAAGCTTTGTAGTTCTGGGTGATCATACAACATCTTGGCAACTTCCAACTGATGACTTCGCACCGCTGACACTAAAGCTGAGACTGTGCAACCTTCGTCGCGATGCTCGAGAAGCCAAACCACGACGTCCMAATGGTTATTTTGTGCGGCTTTATCGATTGCGAACCTCGTGCAGTCTTCAGTACGGTTTTCATGAAGCCATTTGAGCATCATCAAGTCACCGTTTGCTGCCGCCCAATCCATCGCATCAGTAGAGCTTCCTTCGGGTCGATTCGCATGAAGCCACGACACCATGGCAAAGTCGCCATTTTCGTGGCCCAGTCCATCGCCTTCACTGAGCAACCTTCACGTCGGTGAGTATGAAGCCACTTGACGATGACCAAGTGTCCTTTCCTCGCACTCCAGTCCATTGCAGAACGTGAGTATCCTTTAACCTGATTCTCATGAAGCCACTGAAGCAACAAGAGATGACCATAACGCGCCGCCACGTCCATGATTCTTGCTGAGTACCACTCGAATCCATTCGCACGCCACCAGCGAAATACCGACAGGAACCCATGACGCGCTGCTTCGTCCACCAAACCAGCCGTCCGATTACGAGACCAGTATGCTCGAAGCCACTGCTGTTCGGTGGGGCTACCGAAGCCAGCAGCCCGCAAATACTCAGTATCTGGTATCCGCAAACGACAAGCTTTAAACTGATCGCTGTGTATCCACTCGATTATATCTTGTTGGCCAGTCCAAGTCGTCGCGTACACCAAGGCTTCCGTCGAATGGCAGTGACAATTGCTTGCGTGCCACTTCACATACAGCAAATCACCGTTCTCGATCGTCAGTTGCAAAAACCGCTTGCTGCATGTCAGTCGATCTTCACGTGCGAGCTGCTCGTGCATCCAACGCGCTTCGTCTAGCTTGCCGTGCTCGGCCGCGAGATCCATATGTTCGTTTTGAAGGATCGAGAATCTGTTTAACCAGCAAATAAATCCGTGAGATGCTGCCTCCATATCGCTGAAGCGCAGTTCTGGCGTGGGGAGAAGGAACCTGGAGATGAGGTCGGCCAAAACGTCAGCAATACATTAACGCCGGTAATGATGGATACGCTGGTGGACACGTGATGGCTTGTATCGCTGCGGCCCCAACGGTGCAAGGGGCTGAATCGCAGTCGTCAGAACGCTGGCGGGGCACTTTTGGATACGTTTCATGTGAATCCACTCGACGACATCCAGCGGTTGTTCTGAGCAGCTACTTTCATTGCCTTCTTCCACGATGTCTTTGGTGCGTTCGCATGGAGCCACTCAAGGACGGCCAAATGCCCGTTCTCCGCAGCCCAGCAACAGAGTTACCCGAGCATCCATCGTTTTGATTGGCGTGGAGCCATTTCATCACCTCCAAATGACCGTTCTTCGCCGCCCAATCCATTGCATCAGTGGACCAACCTTCGAAATGATTTTTATAAAGCCATTCAATCGTCACAAGGTTGCCTTCTTTCGCAGCTCGATCCATCGCATTCGTCACACACTGGACACTTCTATTGTCATGCCAAGACTGGTGTACTTCGAGTTGCCCACACCAGAGCTCGTCATCCGATGCAAAACTTCTACGAAATGCGAGTGTTGGGTCGGCTTCTTCAGACACAACGACTTCTGCTGTCCATTTGGTTGTAGATCCCACAAATATCGACTCGTGGATATCGGACAAGCCCCGGCAAATGCTCCACATCATATCGACCCGTCCAAGAACTGTTGCCGCATACACCCACTCCTCTAACGTATGTTGTGTGCAGGCATGCATGTGCCGTTGAACATACTCCAAGTCGCCCTTTTGCAGCGTCAAACACATGAAGTTCTTGCTACACTCCAGACGGTCTTCCTTCGCGAGATGCTCATGGATCTGCCGCGCAGCGTGAAGCTCTTCGTGCTGTGCTGCCAGTAGCATATGTGCGTTCTGAACCGTGTCGATTTGCCGTAGCCAGTGCACGAACCCGAGCTTTGCGGCCTGGTTCAAGCTAAAGCGCTGGCTGGCGTCTGGAAGAAGGACATCGGAAATGATCTGGTCGAGTTGGTCAGGAAGACACACGGTTCCCATCAACTTGCAGACACTTGTCAGGACGAACTGCTGAGAAGACTTCCGAGGTGAGTCGTCTTCCGGAGTTGGGAGCTCTACCACATCCGGCGAATGCGGATAGCGCGTCGCTCGGCATGCCACAATTTCCTGTAAAATCGTCCAAAATGCTGGGTCCGTTGACCGGAAGTGCAAGACCGCCGTCTTCTCCGTAGGCAACCGTTCAAGAGGCTGCTCGAGTACCAGCTCTTGGACAACATGCTGCTGCTGGTGGCAAACAGTGCCGTCGTCCGTGGCGGGGCCTGAGCGGGCACACGGTACAAGCTCTCGCACCCAGTTGGTGATTCCCAATCCCCCTCGTTGCTCCGCGCCTTCGAGAACTTGCTTCCATCGGATGATTTCCCACTGGACTTGCCGTGAAACCTGTCGAATCGCCTGACCCAGGCCTCTCCTCTCACGCGTTTCATCAACTGGCCCCGATTCGTCGCTCCCCTCTTCTTGCGACTGGTGTAGTGAGTCAGCTGCACGCTCGCTAGCGCGTTTCCTTCCGTCTTCCGTCGTCTCGTCTTCTGGATGCGGCGACGTGACCCCGTGGCGTTCTTTCATCAGCATTCTTGGTTCCTCACGACTAGTCCGACGACAGGTCTTCCTGAGCCACACACGGAAAGCGCGACGCTTCCTCCCCATTAATCCCTTCCTCTTGTTCTTCCTTGGATGGAGTGTCGGTGTGAAACGACAAGTGCAGCCACCGCGTCAAGCGTGACGCGTTGGAGTTGTGTGACACGTTGGAGTTCAGTGCCTTCGTTCTTGCGCGCCATCCGACGCCTCGATACGCCAAGCGATTGGCCGGAACCAGAGTTCCTTCTTCCGATCGATGGACAGTCCGCGAGCAGCACCCTTTCAGGCACATGCGCAAGGGAGTGACGCCAATCAATGGAGCCCTACATTAACACCATGATGCAGAAGATTTCGTGTGGCGTGGTGGTTGAAGTAGCTCGTACTGGTTATCAGACTCAGACGTGCATTCGTGGCTAGGGTTCATTGGTTTTTACGTCAACCACGTAATTACGCTGCTTCCATACGGGTCGGTCAGCTTTTGAACATATGGGTTCGACCCGTTTCGAACAACCCGCCCATGTTATGGCACCGAGATCAGGCGCGACGTGAGTGAGCGGCTCATCCAGCTGGCCAGCAGAGAAGCCGGCGGCGACACGCTGACACGACAGCGCAGGACCCGTTGCTCACTTGCCCGGCGGCTGCGAGAGAGACGGACAATATGGGTGCGTGCCTTGCTGGTGGAAATGCGAGGAAACGAAGCGCGACGGAAGACTAACGGAGCTGTCATGCGTAGCGGATGTGATTGCGTACGTGGAGCGGTGACCGCAAGTGCGACACGGACGGAGGGATGCTGACGTGGGATGCTCGTTTATGTTTGTACGCAGCAAGCGCGAGCGACCGGATGACGACGACGTCACGTTGGACGGCTTGGACCCGAGCGACGCGCAGCGCGTCAAGACGGCCGAGGAAGGCGCGGCCGGCAAGCGCTGGACACCCGAACAGGATGACGCGCTGCGTGCCGCGGTCGAGGAGTTTGGCCAGAAGAACTGGAAGGTGCGTGATGCTGGATGAGGGCAGTGCGGATCCGTTCTGAAATGGGGGAAATCTAGTCGATTGCGACGCGTGTGCCAGGCCGCAACCACGCGCAGTGTCTCCAGCGATGGAACAAAGTGCTCAAGCCAGGGCTCGTCAAGGGCCATTGGGGCCATGAAGAGGACTTGGCGCTGCAGGAGATGGTGCTGCAGGGCTGTCACTCGTGGAGCGAGGTCGCGGCGCAGATCCCAGGGCGAACGTAAGAGGGGACCTTGAAGTGGAGTGCTGTCAATGGACGCGACTGACGGCGTGATGAATCTGTGAGCAGGGCGAAGCAGTGCCGTGAACGCTGGAGAAACCACTTGGACCCAAGCATCAACCGAGCGTACGGCTGTTTAGGATTGGCGGCGTAAACACCGACATCACTGAGAGYGTCTTTGTGTTCGACAGACCGTTTACTCCGGAAGAGGACAACATCATCCAGCAAGCGTACGAGCGTCTGGACAACCGCTGGACGCAGATCGCCGAGCTCTTGCCCGTACGTACACACACGTGACCACAGCGATTCGCATTGGATACTAATCAACACACCAAACGGATCAGGGACGGACAGAAGATGCCATCAAGGCGCGTTGGAAGACATTGAACCCAAACCAGAAGACGCCGTTCGGACCGGGTCGTCCTCGCCTCAAGCAACGCAACGCTGACCTGGACATTGCCAAGATGCAGCGCCCGATGGTGGACGGAGTGCAGCCTCAGGCGCAATACGTCTACCAGCCCATGTACGACACGAACGGAGCGTTGCTCCCAGGTGCGGTGCCTGCTCCAATGTACGCTTCGGCCGCGCCAGCATCGTCCGAATACCCTGAGCCAAGCATTGAACCGCTGGGTGATGACTTCCACGATAGCATCACGGAGAAGGACGTCGCGTTGCTCAAGGAGTTCCTACGTAGCCGATCCAACAGCCTGCTCAGCTTCGGCAGCTCGAAAGGCATGGGCTCGATCGCCGACATGTCGCCCGACGAGCTCCTCGCGAGTGGGGAGTTGGATGAGATGCTCCGTGCTGTCTCGCTGGTCAACGAGGGATCCGTGACACGATCGAGTCTGGGTTCGTTGCGTCTGTCCAACTCGTTCTCCAACGCGCAGTCATTATCCGAAGCATTAGCGAGCATGGACAGCCAGGGCAAACATGTGTTCCAGGAGCTCATCGAAGAGCTACGAGCCGGCGGAGTGATTGCTGAGGCCGGCCAAGTGCCAAATGACCCAAACGTGTACACCCACAACGCCAACGGTCAGCCCACCACCATCTCCATCGACCAGGACTACACACAGGCCGCTGCCGACACGGATGACGACCTTGACGACTTGCTGGACCCGAACCTGATGAAGGCGTTCCGAAAGGGCAAGCGATTCTAACCAACCCGATCGAGTCCAACAACAGCACGAGTCATGTGAAAGTGTGCACGGAGTAGTGTCTATGTCGTGTGATAAAGAGCGTGAAACCAAAGAATGCAAGGCTATACATTTTTTTTCCCAGTCGTCATACATAGGACCTTCGGAAAACCACTGCCACCCACATGTCAGAAGAGACACTGGGTACGGGTTTATTTGTTCCACATGGGTTAATACCCATATAGGGAAACCCGTATCCGTATCTTGTCGACAAGTCCAATCGATGGAGGATGTTCCCAGCACCAAGTGTCGAGGCGAATGTGATCCGCTTCCGCGTCTTCTTCCGTACSCCCCAAGCATCCCCCGCGTCTCTAAATGCGTCCACTACCTCAGGAGATGACGCGGCGTTTGTAGAGACTCGCTGTGCGGCGTATCAGGTCTTTGTGGACCACGAGACGCAGGCGTTTGTCTGGCACAAGCACCGCATGCACTTGCAAGTAACGGCGCTGCACGACACAGTGCACACGCAGAACGATGCGTTAGACAACGTACTACGTACGCACTGTCTTGTGGGTGAGACAGCAGTGGGTGATGCCATTCAGGACGAGTGGGTCGTCACATGGCTGCTCGTCCGACTGACCAAACAGTTCGAGCACGACGACCTCGTGGTGCAAGTGACGGATACCGACGGCGAGTTCCTCTTGATCGAGTGTGCCGATGTGCTCCCCGACTGGGTTTCCCCAGAGAACAGCACAGATCGCGTCTTTGTGCGACGCGGACAAGTCCATTTGGTGCCCTTGACGACGGTGCCGGATGGCAGTGGCTTCAGTTACGACGCCTTGCGTCAGCCAATGCGCAAAGGCAGCAAGACGCAAGCGACTTCGATACTTGCTCCGTGTCTCAAGGCAGTGTGCGACGAAGGGATCGATACGCGAGCCAGCTCGGCGATCCAGCGCGTCGTTCAGCACAAACTCAGCGAAGTCCCCGAGTATGTTCGAGAGAACCAGCATCGACTGCGGTGTATTTTGCCCCTCCGAGCCGCACACGTGCTCTCCAGACGTCCCGAACTGCTTGGTGGTGTGGTTGAAGCATTTTACTACCGAGAACCGACGCAGGCGTCCGCTGTTTGCCGGCAGATGAAGGTGTTCTCTCCTATCAAGACCACTCAGCACATGGTCACGTTCGCTCGATGCCAGTATGCGCAGCTCAAACAACAGCAGTTCCATCCGCCCAAGCCGTTCGATGACCTAGCTGCAGTGTCTCCGTCCAGTCCAGACGTCCAGGCCATCGAGTTTGGAGTCAAAATTGCTTGTGGACTCGAGCTCTTGTACGCGAGTGATGACACTGACCAGTTTGATCGACACTACCGGTCGATTCTGGACGAGCTACTCAGAGATTTTGACGAGAGCAAGGCAATTCTTGAGTTCCAGAACGCGGAGAAGCAGCTTGGTCCAGACGACGACGAATCCTGGCTTTACATGCATCCGGATTCGCTTGAAGACAAGCTCCAGCGCCTCACACTTCAGTCAGACCCACTCAATCCAAGTGAGAAAGCTCCTCTCGACGACCCAGCAGGGGGCGCTGAAGCACTGCAGGAAATGGCGACTATGTTCAACGACTTTGTCAGTGGTATCTCGGGTTTGGACGGCGTCG
>NSDO01000104.1:20663-37512 GCA_002286825.1 Lagenidium giganteum
CCCTTGCGCGTGCCCGCAGCATGCAGCTGCACCCACGCCTTCGACTGGTCCTCCGGCCATTTATCCCATTTCGTGGGCTGCGTGGTAGTGGCGGCTTCATGGCTCGCTTCCTCGACGTTTCTCGCTGATCTGCTTCGAGTCACCCTGCTCGTGGGTGGGTTGGTGCGTGCTTTCTTCTTGCCTGACGCCTTCGTCATCTTGTCTTCGTCCAGCAAATCCTTGCTCCTTCGATCCTTTTGCTTCTGCTTCACGTCGTCCAGAGGCAATTACTCTTCTGTCACTATCCTTCTGACCATCTCAGTGACCGTCCTTATTTCTTCCTTTTCCACTTTTATCCGTTGCTCGACGGCCCATCGCTTGCCTTCTCTTCCATCGTTTCTGTTGGCTCGACTTGGCTGTGTTCCACAATCGACCTCCTCTGGCGTCCCAGATTCCGTCTCATGATGTCCCTTCGATGTCCTCTGGCGTCCCAGATTCCTTCACCGTTCCACCCAGCCTCACATCCGAGCCTTTTGCCCTGTTACACAATCGACCTCTGATGTCTGCACCGTCGTTGGTCGATGTGCTTGTGTGCGATCCGACGAACGTCATCGTTCCACCCATCTGTTTTTTGGGTTAAAACCTCATGTCGTGGTCCCATCGCCCCTTCTCTTTCCTCATTCTTCAACCTCATCTTCTCTTCGACCTTGACGACGTTACATCTCAAGGTTTCATATCTCTTTCATTTTCCAGCGAGACATGCCACGAGCTTCTTGCGCTCGTGACCGCTTCCAGCTGTCATGCTTCTTGTCCAGCTTCATGTCTTGCTGTCCAAGAGCGCCTCAGAGGCACCATAGCCCTACGCCTCCGGCTCAACCACGTACGTAAACGGTCGCTTGGCGATTGAGACTTGTCTTTTCACTCGCAGTATGCATCCTGCCGAATGGTGAGCAGCCAACTCGGGCCCGCACCTTCACACATGCAACCAACTCGGGCCCGCATGGTGGTTTGGGTTTGTGGCAAGTTTCCGTTCAAATGTGTGCACCAACGGGGGAATGTCGCGTTCTTCCACCTGGCCTCGTGATGCCTTATTTCCATCGCACCTCCAAGGACTGGCAGCCTCAGCATGCTCTTGTCGTTCGGCATGCGTTCTTGGCCATTGGTGCTCGGAGGATCCTCGCGTTCGTCCTCCGGCTTCATGGTGCCTTATTTCCATCGCACCTCCAAGGTCTGCTTCAATGCGCTCTCACATTTTGCGCTGTTTTTGTAATTGTTGGGTCACGCACTGCAACCACGGTCGTCGTATTCTCGTATTGCAACGCCTGGTTCTTTCCCAATGTGGCGTCTTCCGCATTGTTCTTGTTCCATCTTCCATTCTCCTTCTTAATTCCATCATCTTCTTGAGTGCAACTCATCTCCGAACCCGGTACACAATCGACCTTCGCCCCAGACGACTGGTGCCACCATCCAAGCCTGGTACACAATCGACCTCCGCACCAGCGCTTGGTGGCATCCACCGTGCTCGGTACACAATCGACCTCCACCCAAGTGATGACCACCGACCGCCCCGCCGGTGTTACATAATCGACCTCGTGGTCGGATATCTTGGCCTCTCACCGCACTGGTGAGACTGCTCTTCCTCATCCAACTCCACTTCACTTTCATCTGCATCTTGAGCGGCTTCCCGTCGGTTCTCCCATGCACGTCGCGCATCAAACTCGTACAACAACGCGGTACATGACAGRTCCTCTTCTGCCACCCATGAYWGTTCTTCATAGCCGACCCATTTGACCAAATATTCTCGTTGACGTCGTCCATTCCTCACACGCGGCATGTAGCGACAATCCATGATCTCTTCCACCTCATGCTCACCTGCCTCGACATCTTCGTCCAGCCACGAATCTTCCGGCAACAACGCCTGATCAAATGCCAATGAGCCTTCCACTTGTGCCCTCCCAACCGGGCGTCGGATCCGAGACACGTAAGGCTTGAGCCTTGAAATGTGCACCATTGGAAATACTCTGGTGTCCCGCTGATCAACCTTCAACCGATAAACCACTTCATTGACACGTTCTTCGATGGCATATGGTCCATGCCACAGGTGCGCCAACTTCCGTACGAGCCCAATTCGTGGTATAACCACACCAATTCACCAACTTTATATTCACGCCTGGTTGTACTGGCTTTCGGGTTGGTTTGGACTGACCTTTCTTGCTTCCCATTTGCCTGAGGTCTATAGGCCAACGTTGGACGTTGCTTTTGATTCAGCATGCGATTGAATCGTCTGAACACCGAGCTCATGAATCTCGGGTCACGATCGTGACGAAGCACTTCCACTGCGCCAAAACGTCGGAACACTCCTGCGAGGTATGCTTCCGCCACTGATGCTGCCGAAGTGTCACCCATGGGCACCAAGATGATGAATCCTGTGAATAAGCAAATGAAGCACAGCATCGCCGTTTTTTCTCCATGTGTCTTGGGTAGCGGGGTTGCAAAATCTATGGCCAACACTTGAAATGGTCGACTCGCAACAATGTTTCCTGGTGATCGCCCCTGGTATCTTGGCTTGCCTTTGGCGGACGCGCAATCTTCGCATGATCCGACGAACAACGCCACACTGGCAAACATACCCCGCCAGTAATACTCGCTCTTCAGTCGTGCAAACACTCGACCCACTCCTTGATGAGCTCCTCCGCCTAGCTCAATGAGGTATGCATGCAGGATGTCTTCTTAAAGTACCTCTGGCACCACCAACCGCAAGACAGAGTCGTTCGAATTCTGATGAGTTGGGCCATAGTACAGCTCACCCCTAGCGTCCAGCACATACAACTTGGCCACCTTTGCGACCTTCTTCACCGCTGTTGACGATGGAAACCAGTCAATGTTGTTTCGCAGATACTGAATGATCGCTTGACACCACGCGTCTTGCTCTTGAGCTGCTGCAATGCGTTGGAATCTTTCGTCTTGTGCGTCTCGCAGCATTCCATCATTCACTCGTAACGCTTGTTCTGGGGTGATATCAAACTCAGGGCTACTTCCTTCCTCCTCCACACCTTCGTGCGGCTGCCTGGGACTTGCTTGTGGTTCATCATGTGCCATCTGTTTACGCCGACGCTGGTTTCTGGTGACCGCGACGACCTGAGGTTTCAGCTTTATCTTATCCCCTTGGGCCGTCTCTTCATCAAGGGCGTCGCTAGTCCGATACAGCAGTTCTGGCAATGTGTTGAGCAACTGGAGATCTGTTTTTTCTTGGTCTGTCTGCTCTTCACCATCTTCTTGAGAGATTGCAGCTTTTCTGGTCAACAAGTCGGCGGCTTGATTGTACATCCGAGCCACGTGCACCAGATGTACACTGTTGAACAGTTCCACTTGAGCCTTGGTCTTGTTTAACCAAACTTGCAACGACGGCTGGTTGCAGCGTAGATCTCCGTTGACTTGACCCACCGCAATGCGTGAGTCGCCGCAACCAATCACATCCTTGATGTTTCGTGCGCTCGCCATAGAGAATACCAGAATGAGACCATTGTACTCGCTCTCGTTGACTGTGAAGTTGGTCAACACACCATATCGCGCTTCAATCACCGTCCAGGTCGGCAGCGACCACAGTATTGCGCCAAACGATCCGAATCGCTCTCGATTGCGCACACCACCATCAAAACTCAACAGGAATCCCGCCGCGTCTCTACGAAGGTCAGGTAATGGTCGAATCACAGGTGTGCTTGGCATTGCTTTCATTGGAGTAATGCTGGCAAGGACTTCATCCAGCTTCTCTTGTGGGGCAAGCGAAGCTGCCAGAATCGCCACCAAACCAACAGGAGTCTTGTCTCTGCGTATGATCGTCATCGTCCACGGTGATAGCATGGCAGCCCACTGGACTGCTTGACCTGTCAAACGCTTCGATGTGAACAGCCACTTCATCAACGAATACCGGGTGTACACCGTGATTGCCTGGCCAAGGAGATAGTGGCTTGCCGTGTGTAGGGTTTTCTCCAGCGCCAAGACTTCTTGTTCCGCACCGGTGTAACCAGTCTCTGTGTCCTTGAACACCTTGCTCACCAAACGTACAGGGTGCAGAATTCCGTCATGCTCTTGACACACCGCCGCACCGAATGCCCACGGGTTGGTGTACAGAATGATCACCAAGGGTCGATCACGTTCCATGTGCCTCAACATCACCAAGGGTCGATCACGTTCCATGTGCCTCAACATGGGTGCTTGGCTCAGTTTCGCTTAGTCTCCGTTTTGGCATGTTGTAATTGCGTTCCATCGCGTAGCTTGACATCGGTGATCTCATACAACGGCGCTGCAAACGTCGCAAAATTGTCGATGAATCGGTGATAGTACATCAGACTRCCAAGAAACTTYTGCATCCCTTTCTGTGTCGATGGGAACGGCATGCTCATAATGGTTGTCAAATTCCTTGGCGCACTCTTTAATCCTTCTCGGGTGATCACATGACTCAGAAACGCCACCGACTGCTTTCCAAACGCGCTTTTCGGCAAACTGATGGTGATGCCCCAGTACTCGAACGACTCCAACAAGCAACGCAACATCTGGCAAAGCTCGCGCCACGTGTTTGCACCGAAGTTGATGTCGTCTATGTACGATCGCCGGCAAATGACAGGGTTCACATGTCCTTCTTCTGCCACCCCACGATGGAGAACATCATCCACCAAAGCGATATCCGTTATAGTCCTCGCTTCATTCTCTTCCGTCTCAAGCTGTGTGATCTCAGAATCCGTCGGCCCGACCACCAGCATACAACATCCTTGGCCCTTGAGTCTTCGCACCATTCCCCACAAAGCATTGTCAATGATTCGTTGATATATCTGGGGTGCATTCTTTAGACCTTGAGGCATGCGAAGCCACTCAAAATGCCCAAAAGGACAGATGAATGCTGTGATCAATCGCGCCCGCGCTGTGAACGGAATAGCCCAGTATCCACTAGCATTGTCCATGGAGCACATCCACATGACATGTGCGAAATTGTCCAGGAGATCATCGATCAGTGGCATCGCATAGACCATGAGCTTGGTCAAACGATTTACCAGGCGGTATTCGATGCACAATCGTATGTCGACACCATTCTTCTTCAACACAATGACGACGGGCGACGCCCAAGGTGATCGCGAGAACCTGATGAGTCCCGCCCGCAACAACCCTCGCAGCAGTTCATACAGCTTTCCAAGCAAATGAGGGGGAACGCTCCTTGCGCGCTGCGCCACGGGTGTGACTCCTCCAACATCCACGTCACAGACGACTCCCTTGGCGGGTCGTGGCAAAGCATTGCCAGAACTGATGAAGCAATGCTTCTTGGCTTCCAGGATGGCTCTCAATTCGGCAACTTCTCCTGGTGTGTTTTCGGCTTCTCCGATGTCAGCGTCGGCCATATCAACTGGTACTGGAGGGTTCTCACTGATTTCTGGGATCATGGCCAGTTGTTCGCTCATGCTCTCGACTGACACCATTGACGCCTCCTGCTTCTCTTTCTCGTTTTCAGTTGTGTCTTGCGCCACATAGAAGTAAACGCAGTGGCTTTGATATGCATCTTGTTTATCGATTGCTTGATTATCTGTTGTTTCTGACTCTTTGTTTTCTTCACACGCTCTACTTCTCAGTTTTTCTTCTTCTTCATTGTCTTCACACGCAACTTCATACACCATACTCAAAACATCTGGGGACGGACGCCTTCTCTCTCTTTGCGCACGCCACTCCTTCTTCTTCCTCCTTCTCTCCCTCCTCTGTAGCTGTTTGTTGACCTCCCTGTCACGTACAGCGTTGTCATCTCGCTGCAGGGCTAGTCTTTTATCTGGGCGGCAGCTTCCTCCGCCGTCATCTCGCCTCCCTTCAATCGCTGTCGATTTTCCATCAGCTATTCGATCAATTAACGACAATACTTGGACGTGTGGCCAACCTTATCACAATAATCGCACTTGCGCAGACGGAAACATTCGCTGACATCATGCCCAGATTTACCCCACTCAGAGCAACGTGCGCGGTCATCCTGTGACTCACCGGAGCCCCATGTGCCCCGACCACCATTGTGTGGGCTGTTTGGTTCGCGCTTCTTCTCAAACTTGTTGACGCTTGGCTTGTTCTCTCCTGAAGGGTCGTTGTTCTTCTTGGGCGCCGGTTGCTTCTTGCTTGGCGTGACCTGAGCCGTCTCGTACTGAGTGAGAATGTCTTCGAGCTCGTCGATGCTGTTGTATTGCCGGAACCTGAACTGCATTTGCAGCACCTTGTCATGCAGCGTATCGAAGAATTGTTGCAGGTGGTCTCGGAGATCCATTGGTCGGCGCCTGTAATCCATCCCTGCACGCAATGCAGCGCCATTCAAGCGGTACAGGTAATTGGTGGCCAACTCATCTGTCTTCTGTGTCAACTTGTAGTATGACAACCACGACGGCGTGGCATCAGTGAATACTTCTTGAACGCCTGCTTGGTAAGATACCAGTCTGCTTGTACCTCGGGAGTTGCTTGAACCAAGTCCTGGCAGGATTGGTGAGGCTGTTTTCGAAAGTGCCCAGGCGCTGTGAAGGGGACCAGACGGAAATGTCAGGACAACCAGATGCGTGCTTCTTCAACACTTGTACGTTGACCGTCGAATGACCGAATGCTGACATTTTGTAACACAGTGGTCACATGTCGTGCTGCAGCATCCGTTTGCCATGACGTTGAAGCTGGGGGTGTTGTGGTCGGAGCATACCGAGCAGGTGCAGATGTTCCTGCGGGTGACTTGCTCATTGCGGCTGCCACCTCAGCGAAATCACTGATATTCATATGGCCTTCCCGTACCATGGTGAGAAGCTTGTCCATTGTCGTTGCCATTGCTCCTCGGTTCGGTGGTGTCAACTCCATGTCTTCAAAATCCAGCTTCTTGGATGTCTTTTCAGGCTGTGAAGAGGGCTTGACTGGGATCCCGGTATCGTCTTCAACTTCATCTTGTTTCATGGCTTGGCTGACGTGCTTAGGTGCATGTGATACCTTCGTCCGTGGTGTGTGGATCACATCGGATACGATGAGGTACTTTGGCTTCTCGTACTGCTTCCCTTGTGTCCGATATGACAAACGGATGTCTCTCAGTCGTGTTCGGCTACCAACCGGGACACCATGTATCCCATATCAACAGCCAATTGGGGCAAGTTCAGGGTGGCGACTTCCATAAAAGTAGGCCGCCGGATGGCTTCATATCCTGTTTGCTGGAATACTCGCTCAATGAATGCGATTGCTTCTTCACAAGATGTGAATCGCACCTCAGTCAAACTGGTATCCAGTCTCTCCATGTTAGGATTCGGTAAACCAGTTTTCCTAAGCTCGTACAGCGAGAACCAATTCTCCGGATCTGCCGCTTGCCGTAGTACTAGTTGTTGATACCGGATACCGATTGCGTTCGCTTCCGAGAGCGGATATCCTCGATGTGTATCATGAGTTTCTCGCTGTATCTCGAACCTTATCATTGGCCCCGATGCGGGCGCCTCTGTCGCTGGAGTTTCTTGTGTAGTATCCATCTCTCTTTGGGAAATTTCTTCAACTTGGACCGCAGCGTCGTCCGCAACACTCTCTGTGTTGCTGGCTGACAGCTCCGATCCGGGCATACGCACCAGTTGTCGTGGAGTGCCTCAAAATCGCGTTGGCGTATGCGATCGACTCTTGGACACGCACGAACAGCAATTGAACTTGTCTTTTCGTTCTCTTCTTCTGTGTCTCCCTCAGTTCTTTGAATCGGAGTCCCGGAAGCTTCGCACACAGCTGTGGACTTTCACACAGTTCACTGTTGAGTTGTTGTCGACGRCTCGCTCGCTTCTTGCTGGTTGTTGGAAGTGATCTCCTTTCAATGTTGGGATCTTCGAGCCAATTGCTATGTTACACAATCGACCTTCCTTCGAACTTAATGGTTATCCGAGCCAATTGCTGTGTTACACAATCGACCTCCCTGTCGTACGTACTGGCCTCAACGTGGCCAGGAACTTCTCCAGACAGGAATCGGATGTTGCTTGCACCGATGTCTTCTGCAGTAGCTGGTAGATTGAGAAGTTATGAGATCACTGTCGCTTGCGCTTCTAGTTACCTCGAGGGGACGCGACCTTTCACATATCCGCCCCCTCAACAAAAGATCCAAAGTCCCTAAGATACTGCCTACTCGTTTCTAATCCCTGCTGATACCAATGCAACCTAAAAATTACCAATCATTGCATCATACAACTACAATGAACTTGGTACACAATCGACCTCCGATGACTTGACTTGGCCACACCCGTTACACAATCGACCTCACATTCGACAGTGTGGACCCAACCAAAGCTTGTTTCACAATCGACCTCCAAGCACTTGAGACTTTGCCACTCGAAACTTGATCTTCCCGGTGATGCACAATCGACCTCACAGAAGCTTGAGTGACACGTCTGGGAAAACGGGAGTGCTTCACCACACGACTGCAGCAGATGCCAACGTTGACCAACACGTCGAAGACACGAACTCCCAGCATCGCCAGGACGACGTCGACAGTCCAGGTAGCAAAACAGTGACTGGAACATCCGTCGTCGTCCGCAACGCAAGCAGCACGAGCCGAGATACTGCCTTGATCCCTGTCGATGCCAATGAAACATCCGTCAATGTGCCAAGCTCCAGTGAGTAAACGTCATCTACACTGTCGGTAGCTGTAGCCGAGATCCCGATGATTTTCTCGCGTTTCTTCGAGACTCGCGTCGTCGAGGCTCTCATTGGCTCGGCAGGCGGACGCCCAGAAACGCCGGCGACTGGCAGCACTTGAACGCACGAACCTCACGCTTCAACAGGCAATCCTATCCACCATCGATCAAGTTTCGTTGTTGGAATCGTCATACCAATCGAATCTACTCCAAACACGTCGGCTGCAAGATCGCCTTCGCGAGACCAGAGCTGAGTTGCGTACGTCCAAGTCCGTCCAAGTCGCGTCGCATTATGCCAATCCACCACGCGAGACTATCGAGGGTCAAGCCTGACTGTCAAGTGAGATCAACACCGCTACACCATTGCGTTTGGACTCTGCTCCACCACTGCCGAATCTGGACGCCATTGACCATCCCCGTCCGAGGTAAGCTTGCGGTTTCTACCCTTATTCGTCAAGCTAACATCCATGCTCAATGTTGTGCAGCGAAACGGCAACCACGCAAAGCACTGAGCATGTCTGTTCGTCCGCCAAGTACGAAACCTTGATTGCTGACCATGCCGACCTGTCTGCAAAGCATGACGCCCTGATCGCTGATCGATCGGCACTGTGCACCCAAAACTCAGATTTGGGTGCACTGTGCTCAACCTTGAAGAGCCAGCATGCTGACTTGACCACGAAGTCCGACGACTTGAGCGCCAGGCATTTGGCAATGAACAAGAAGTACACAGAGACGGCCTTCAAGTTGCAGAAGACGACTCGAGAAGCGACTTCATTGCGGGAACGTGCCCTGTCGGCTGAAGACTTGACAGCGTTGCTGGGCGCCGTCGACGTACTTCAAGTGTATGAGACCAAGAATGCAGCCCTGCGTGCCGAAAACGTGATACTCCAACGACGTCTAGACTCGATGGAGCTGCTCCAACACGACCGACGTCTGGGGCAGCTGTGTGGGCGTCAATAATACCGATGGATGCACCTACGAATGTTTCTCGATGGAAGCTGCGATCCGAGATCACGGCATGCTGATACATATTTTGGGTGGCAAGTACAAGAGTCCGCAAGAGCTGTGGAGCGAGGTGCACGACCCGGACTGGGATACCAAGATCGAGGAAGCGGGCAATGCCCTCGTGAGCACGGACGAACGGCGCGCGGATCATCTTTTCTGCTCATGTTGTGCAGAGTCGTCAAGGGCCGTGAATCCGATTATGCTGTCAAGGGACGAGTTGCCAACGTCTCGATCACACCCAACATGGTTCCATACCACGTGAAAGCAGTGGCACTGGTAAGCCTGAATATCGGTGCGCGATTAGAAGAATCACTGGCCAAGTACATGCCGACCACAATCACTGATCTCGACATCTCCAACACGATGCTGACCAAATTCCCCAGTGACTTTGACGAGTTCACGTCCATCGCATTGCTGTGAGAGGCAAAAKATACTGCAACACTTCAAGACCAAGTTATTGACGCCCTCGTTTGCCTTTTGATCATTCACAGGGTTGCCGATCAGAATAACATCACGAGCATTCCGGCATCCCTGACCATGACAAGCATTCGCAACATGTACGACCGTCATTCGAAGCAATTTGYTGTGCTCSGYGATGTGCTCACAATGCAGCTGGATTCGCAGGTCGGTGGCAGATAACAATATGGTCTCGTTTSAAGGCAMCTTTCCGAACTKGGARGGCTTGTGAGTGCACATGCGAAAATCGCTGTGAGAAATTCGATTGCTGACATAACATGACTTGGGACCAGGTACTTGGACAACAACTCCTTCACGGCCATTCCCCCTGTGATTTTCACGWTGAAAAGACTTCGAGTTTTGTAAGGAACCCACAGTGTCCGTTTGCTACCGCAGTGAACCCGGATCTGATTGATCTTGAATTCCACAGGAGCTTGAGGTTCAACCCACTCGAGAAAGTGACGCTCAACCAAACTGAGTTCGACTTCCTCAACAATCTTCCATATTTGCTTATCTCTGGAAAATTTTACTCGGACTGCGCTAGCCCAGCGGCTCTCCGTGATGTCGAGACTCAAGCCGACGTCAAAGTGTGCATTCAGGACCATCCATCGAATGGAATACCTTCGTCCAACGGCGCCGAATCGAAGTCCCCGGTTGGAGTGATTGTCGGTGTCGTCGCTGGTGTTGTCGCGCTCATCGTGATCGTTGCACTGGTCGTCTGGAAACGGCGCAGATCCTCKACGACGGAGCTGCCTYCTAGCCATTTCACCGCGTCGTTGAAAGATGGGACGAACACAATGCCCACCACGGACAATCCGACGACCACGGAACCTAGCACCGGCAGCGGGATACTTAGCAACGACCCACTGCTGCGCATGCACCGCGTGGAGGTGGACGACATTCGTGACCTTCGCCAGCTTGGCGCTGGTGCCTTTGGTGTTGTATGGCTCGTGACATATCGTGGCAAGCAATCACTGGCATCCAAGCGACTGAAAGGGTCCGAACTGAACCAAGATCAAATCGACAAGTTTCTCGACGAAATCCGCCTCTCTGCACGCCTCGAGCACGCCAACATCGTGCGATTTGTGGGCATCGCATGGCCCCGACTGAGTGATGTGCCAGCACTGTACGAGCACATGGAGAACGGCGATCTACGCAACTGGCTCAAGCAGATGAAATCATCGATCGGATGGTCACACGGTAAGGTCAGATGGCAATCGACGTGGCCGAAGCACTGGTGTACGTGCACTCGTTCTCCCCACCGATCGTGCATCGCGATCTCAAATCATCGAACGTGCTGCTGAATGCCAACATGACAGCCAAGCTGTGTGACTTCGGCGTGGCGCGCATCCAGTCGACCCTGCAGACGATGACGATAGGCGTGGGTACGTCGTTCTGGTTGGCGCCGGAGGTGATCACAGGTGAAGGCGATTACGATTGCTACTCGTTGTCGTCGCTGTTGAGATCCTCCTTCTTTTGTCGTCTTCATCTTCTTCTCGCTGTTGTTGTTAAGTTCGACCTCGCAACCGCAGCTACTACGCAACGATGAAGAATGGCAACACTGGAATCGACGTCTGGATGAAAGATGTGGTTGCACGAGCATACAACGTTTGACCATGTCGTCGGCAACAACTATACCACTTCTTTTGTCGATAACGAGGTCGTCTTTGATTTGATACTCGCGTTCGATCTCCATCGGCGGTTCACAGACAAACAAGGAGACAGCATGCGCATCGCACTGCATGGTTACATGCTGCACAACCACACTGACGAAGCGCGGAAACCGTGTGTCGTGTGTCAGCCAGCAGCACACCGCGATGTCGTCGCCATGGTTGCCACGATGATGTCGGTGGGGACGCTCGCACATTCCCTTGTGGCGCATGCCCTCCCGACGTTGCTCGCACCCTTCATCGAGGATCGTCCCAGCTGCGGATGGATCTGTCTCGTCGCTGATTACGATGGATGCCGCCAAGAACGTCATCGGTAACTACGGTGCCGCATATATGATGGGATTGGAATTCGGGTGGTAAACTGAGCGCCAATCTCGACCGCGACGAACATATCCGCTCCAAACTCCGATCCGTCGACTTATCAATCACCAATCTTGGGAGACTATACCATAAAAGCCCAATCTCCTCCCCCACGAGTCTTGGCAGGCTGAAGTAAGCACGCCAAAATCTCGGGTAATCGACCCCGTTGAGCGCCAATGTTGTCAGATTGTCGTATTTACATCACAATCGCCGTTCTGACAACCCAGTCAAACACGAATCTTGGCAGATTATGGCATACACACCCAAACCTCCAGCAATCCGCTCACCCGCGACCCTGAGCATCTCTTGAAAACCACGCAACAACACCAATCCGCATCAATCGATCACCAGAGATCAGGCCAGGGCACCAATCTTCGTTGACTAGAGCATTTATGCTCCAATCGTGTGCTCTGACCACCCGCGGCTCTAGTCGTCCCGTGGTACCTCCATCTCGACCGCACGTAACCTGTCACGCCCCCTGTTCCGCTCATGGAACTCAAAAGTAGGGCACCACAGTTCAGGTCCGTCTCGGAGACCCAGCTCGGTTGAGAGCCTGCCTCGGCCCAGCGTACCAAGTATTCGCGCTTGCGACGGCCGAATCTGGTCGGATTGGACACTCGCATGTCCAAAATCTCGGTGACTTCATAGACGCTTGAGGCAGCAAGGCTTCATCGAAGTCGAATCGTCCATAATCTGGCGCGATTAGAGCCTCTGTTGGACGGTCTAGGTATTCCCGCCGCAGTTTGACCTTGGACAAGTGCTCAACTGGGTATAATCGATACTCTGTGCCCGCAATCTCGAGTCGACATGCGTAATCTTCGACCATCTCCGACACTCGGAAGGGACCATGCCACGGTTGTGCCAATTTCTTGGCAAATCCCGGGCGAACTCGGTCCAGGAAGACCCACACTTGACTCCCCACCTCAAGCTTAGGATCTGGAGAGGCAACGTGCATAGCAGCAGCAGCTCGAGCATCGGTCGCATCTTTGATTAGCTTGTTGGCTTGAGCACGTGCATGCATGTACGATCGCTGGATTCCGAGTCTCCATCGACGTGATTCGGCATCTTGAGTGTCGGTCTGAGCGATTCCGAGCGTGGCTTCAATCGTAGTACGAGGATCCCATCCGTGCACGAGGAAGAACGGTGTTTCCTTGCGCGTCGAATCCACTGCCGTGTTGAGCGCAAACACCAGGCGCTCAGCGTAATGATCCCAATCTCGCTGCTCCGGGTCCGACACATATATCTTCATCGCGCGTGTGATGGTTTGTACCTTCCGTTCAGCCATCCCGTTGGCCTGCGGTCTGTAAGCCAACGTCGCCCGCTGCTTCTGGCCCATGAGGCGGTTGAACTCGGTGAAGAAATCGGACATAAATCCAGCTTCTCGGTCATGTCGAATCTGCTCGTTGGCACCAACGCTCCGGAAAACGGCTTCCTCGTAGATGGAGGCAACCGTCACTGCCGTCCTGGACGCGCTAGCGTGGCATATCGCAAATCCCGTGTGCAAATCCACAAAGAGCAAGAGTTCTGAGTTGCCACGATACGACTCTGGGAGCGACGGGATGAAATCCATCGCGATAATCTGGAAAGGATACACCGCAACGAGGTTGCCGGGTGACGGAATCCGCAGATTTGGTCTTCCTTTTGCAGTCTCACAATCCAGACAGCTGGTGACGAATCGGTAGCAGCTCTGATACATCCCACACCAGTAGAAACGCTGGCGTAATCTCGCAAACGTACGGACGATGCCTTGATGTCCTGACTCCAAGCTGGCGTGGTAGTGATGAAGCAGATCTTGCTGGAGTGTCGTAGGCACAACCACTCGAATCTGCAGATTATCGGCTGAATCTTCAATTTGTCCACGCCGTTCGACTCCAATGTAGTTGAGGAAATCTCGCTGATCGATCAGGAATGCATCGGAGGTCGTTTTGCACGCCCGCAGCTGATCCTCAGTCAAATCTTCCAAATCTCCGCGCAGGAACTTCTTCATCGTGCAAATCCACAGTTCTTCGTCCTGAGCGACGCGGATCTGCCTCCATCTTTCTTCTACGAGGTCGAGAGGGCCATTATTTTGCTGGACCCACGTGTCACTTGCGTCCTCGGCCTCCATACCTTGAGATTCAACCTCGGGAGTCTCAATATCTGGCGATTCAACGTCAGACATCGTTGTATCTCGGCCACTTCGAGTGACAGCCATCAATCGAGATACAGAAATCTCTTTATCCACATTTGGAACTGGGGACATCTCAGTCGAGACATCCAACGTCACACAATCTGGCGAAATTTCATCACCTGACGTGTCTTCGCCAACGAGGACATCTAGAATCTCTGGCAAACGGTTTAAGGTCACGAGATCGGAGACAGTATCTTGGTCCAGGACTTCCAATCCTTGAGCCCGCTGCATCGCTTGACCTGCCAACAAATCGGCAGGCTGGTTGAACTCACGGTTCATACGCAGGAACTGGATGGACGAAAATTTGCAGAAGAGCTGCTCGACTCGAATCTTCAACACCTTTAACGCAGGCGTGTTGCACGCCATATCTCCGCGTAGCTGCCGAATCACCAGATTCGAGTCTCCACAGAGGATTACGTGCTTGACTCCTCGTGCCACAGCAAGCTCCAGGCCCAGGAATGCACCCCGGTATTCGGCCTCATTCACCGTCGCTTCTTCCACGAAGGCTGAACGTGCATCTTCCAGAAGCCATCCGTCCAATCTCCACAAGATCCCTGAAAATCCGCCGCCTGCACGCTTCGGCTTCGCTGATCCGTCAAACGTGACGACGAATATCGTCGCCCCCTGTACTCGTCTTGGAATCAACGGCGCATTATGCAGTCGGGCAATCTTCCGAGGTCGAATCTGCTCCAAAGCGGCGTCGGTGACAGATCTTGGCGAGATACTGGCAGCCAATATCCCCAAAATCTCGTCTTCGCCCTTCTCAGCCCTGACGACGGTCATCTCCCACGGAGATAACAACGCCGACCACCGGCCCAGGCGACCTTGGAATGCCTTGGTCTTCAATATCCAGCTCAGCGTCGAAGTCCTAGTGATAATCTTGATCTTGCGGCCGACCAACATGGTGTGGCACTGATCTAAGATCCGCAGAAGGGAGATTATCTCCTTCTCCGCTGGATGATATCTCAGCTCGTGGTCCTTCAGAACTCGACTGCAGAATCGCACTGGCATATAGATTCCTTCATAATCTTGGGCCAACGTTGATGCAACCGCCCAATCGCAGGCATAAGTGATGCTGACTGGTTCGGAATCTGGCAGAAAATGTCGCAATACCGGGGCGGCAACAATCTGGTCCTTCAACACTTGGAACGCCACCTTGGCCCTCTTGATTTGCTCCATTTCATCTTCGGTCCTAGTAATCTGTACATCTGTCGACAAATCTCGGTCCCTGAGCTCGTTCAAGATTGCCGCATGAACGGCATAGTTCTGGATGAAGCGATGATAGTAATTCAACGAACCGAGGAACGACTGGAGAGCCTTCAGCGTCGTGGGGAACGGTAAATCCCGAATCCCGGCCAAATCGTTGGGCTTCGTAGCAATCCCTTCAGGGGAGATTACGTGCCCGAGCTGCTCTACCGATCTTTAGCCCCAAGCACTCTTGGGTACAAATATCGACAGATTCCATCAATCACAGGCACCCATGAATCGATCCACCTTGGCGCAGAGCTCGTCCCATGTTGGAGCTGGGATGACGATATCATCGATGTACGATCTGCGTCTGAGGATTGATGGTGCGTTTGGATCAGCTGGAATCCCGCCTTCAAACACATATGGACAATCTGACGCTGGCGGAATCAGCAAGAACCCGTAGAGCGCGTTATCGATCAATCTCTGGTACAACTGGGGCGCATTCGTGAGCCCAAACGGCATCCTCGTCCACTGGAATAACCCCAAAGGCGTGATGAACGCGGATATCTGCTTCGCGCGCTCGGTCATGGAGATTACCCAACATCCGCTGGCCATATCCAGGGAGCAAAACCACATCGCCATCTCCAGATTCTCGAGTAAATCTGGACCAGCGGCATCGGATATACCATTAGACGCGTCAGGGCGTTCACTATCCGGTAATCAATACACAAACGGATATCAACTCAGTTCTTTTTGATCACAATGACGATGGGTGAGGACCATKGTGACGTTGATATCTCGATAATCCCAGCTGAGAGCAATCCCTTGAGTAGCTGAAAAACCTTTTCCAGGTACTGTGGAGGCACCTTCCGCACTCGTTGAGCAATCGGGCGTGCATCTCCGACATCGATGTCGCAAATCGCACCCCGGGCTGGAGGTGGCAGGGCATTTCCCTTTCCGATGAACAAGTGCTTCCTTTTCCACAAGATATCTCGGAGTTTCTGGATCTCTGCTGCAGTATTCACCGCTGGAACCCCCACATCTAGATCTTCTGCCGTCACATCTTCAGTTAGCTTGACTGGTTCAACGTCTGGAATCACGGCCATCTGACTTAGGATATCTTCAGCGTGCAAATCCGATCCTTCGTGAACAAACACAGTATCTGCCGCTTGGTCTTGCTTCGAGATCACTGCAATCCTTGCTTTATCGATTGAGGTCAGCTTCATGAGGTGTAACGAATGTTACACATTTGAGTTGATCACACATGTGATCAAAGGTGTTCTTTACATTTGTTGTTGAACACCACAATTGGGTTGTTGACATTTGTTGTTGAACACACAAGATGTCAAGAATTGCATTGTTTGCAATTAAAG
>NSDO01000104.1:59772-84460 GCA_002286825.1 Lagenidium giganteum
TCATTGATTGGATAAAATGCACAAGAAGTGACCGTTCGACACAAATTATTGGCTGAAACCGCGCTCAACCGAGTATAGTGACACATACAAAATCTAAGTAATGTCGGCTCTTTCATCATATTCATCCACAACACGCTGTTTAGTCCACAAAGCCAGCTAGCCGTTGAACGCATCTGTTGTCGATTACACGGCTTGCGCATCGTGATTCTTCAGCAACCATTCTGCCATCGCCATCGCTCAAGCTGCCAGCGAGAATTCCGCTTGCTCTTTCATCCACGGCCAACTCCCCTCGTCCTATCTGTAACATCTACCACGTCGCCATGGCATTTTATCTTGTATGACCGCCGCCGCTAACATAATTCACCTTCATTTTCACGCAACACATTCCCATCTCCTGTGCTGTTCTTGTTGGCCGCACACGTCATTTGGAGCGCTCACGTCACAGATCCAGAATCGTTAATTCCCATAAATATTGGAGGGAGTTTACTGAGTGCAAAATTTTAAAAATATGCGTGAGTTCGGAGGCGTAAATCTTAGGTGCGCTGGCAGAAATTTGCTGGGAAAGTAAATCGGAGCCTTGATATGAACGAATATGATTGGGGGAGCTTGTCATGGAAAATCGTCGATAAGAATTCAAGGTTTTTTCTTATCGCTGATTTTCCACGTTATGGCGCTTGGTGGGTTAAGGGGGAGACCTGGACTAGGTCTAATACTACAAGTGTTTGTATGTAGTAGTTTGTTGAAGATGTACGAGGGAATTCAACTAGTGGTTGAACAAGTTCATAGAGAAAACTCAGTTTACCTCAGACACCAAATACATGTTATACTGCAGGGAATTAACTGTGGTGTGCATTTGCATTCACCTAGATTACGTTTCCCTTCACACAAACGAAGGTTCAGCAATCCAAAATAGCGGAGCACGCACATTCCAGGTCAGCTGCCTACCCAGAAGTGGTAATAAAGGCCTACACACGCGTGACATCTACCAACGTACGGTCTCACTGACGCTATTCTTGCTTCTCTTCTTCTTTTCTTCGTCCATGTTCTCGGTCTTCTTTTCGCAGCGTGCTCGTTCTCCAGACACTGGAGTCCAGAGCGCTCGCGCAAGAAACTCTGACTTCCAACGGGTGTGTCACTGTTGGTTTGTAATAGTAGCTGGCCACTATTCATTCATTCACATTCAATAGTATGTCGCATAATTTAGTTAGTATGTCGGCCTTCATGATAGTGGTCGAGCGGTGCTTGACAGTGATATGCCCGCGTTTGACGGAGTCGCGTACGACATGGAGCTTGATGATTATGTGCTTCATTCTTGTGGTCGTGACGTCATTTTCCATGTTCCGGACAGCGCTTTGGCTATCCACCATACGTTTTATCGGTTCTGTAGCCTTCCAGAGCCCCATTTCGATCAATAGTTGGCGAATCATGTGTTCGACTTCTGCGGTCGATAAAGCCCCTGTCTCTTGCTGTACCATCCAACGAGCATTTTGTTGATTGTCAGCAGCCCTCCAGAGGTAGACTTAGCGTCCTTGTCGTCTGCCCAGTCTGCGTCCGTGTAGATGATAGGCTCTAGATTGCTGCTTGGGGCTTGGGGGTACTTGTAGGTTAGGCAAATGCTCTTTGTCCCCATCAAGTGGCGGAAAACAATCTTGGCGGCCTTCCAGTGATTTGTCGTCGGTGTGCTTACGAAACGTGCTAGGTAGTTGACGGCCATCGTTACGTCGGGTCTGGTGCAGTTACTGATCCACAGTAGCGATCGATTGCTTCGCGCATGCGTTGAGTGCCTGTGAATGGCTATGCGTCGTCGGAAGCAAGTTCCTTGGTGGACTCCATTGGTGTCCTGACTGGTTTGCAGTCATACCCATGCGGTCGAGCATGTCTGTAATTGTGTGCTCTTGGTGCACCTTGATTCCGTCCTTGTCGTGGATTATAGGAGGCCCAGGCATTTTGGCCCCATATCTTTCGCTTGAATTTTTGTTGCAGTTGTAACATCGCACTGTCACTATGCTCTGCCCGTTGGCTCACGATGAGGTGTCGTCGACGTATAGTCCAAGGACGGTGAGGTGACCACTTCTGTTGTGTCAGAAGTACCGGCATGGGCCAGTTCGCTTCTGGTGAAGCCGTAGTCACTCAGGTGCGCGTCCATGGTTCATACGTGAATGCGCCACACCCGCAACTGCATACATCGTCGTGGAACAAGGTAAATCAATCACAGAACCAAAGGCATTCGCTGAAGCAACCAGAGGACCTTATGCACAACAGTGGAAGCAAGCGATAGAGGAGGAGCTACGTGCAATTTCAGCGAACGCCACTTGGGACGTAGTAGACCAACCAAACGATGAAAATGTCATCAGCGCCAAATGGGTATTCAAGGTGAAATTTGACAGCAAAGGACAACTGGAGCGCTTCAAGGCGAGACTGATAGCACGCGGATTCGACCAAAAGCATGGGGTTGACTTCAAAGAAACGTTTGTCCCAGTCTTGAAAATCAGTAGCTTGAGGCTCATGGTCACGTCGAAAGTCGCGCCGAATCCGGCCAGACCATTGGCCAAATCTGCGCATTCGGCGCGCTCATTGGCCAAAACGGCCTCTCGCCCATTGGCCAAAATTTATTTCGTTTGCATTTTGCGTCATCTGATTGGCGCGCTCTGTAAATGTTGTGATTGGTCAAAATCCGCGCAATGCACTGCAACTCGGTTAGGTGCGGGAAATACATTGACAATGACGGTTCTTTAAAAAATCACTGCTGGCCGCTTCAAGTGCGCGCGCAGGCAGACGGCAAGACCGCGCCGACAGAGAGGTCGTGTGCGTGAGGTGCGCTGCGTGTTGCGAGGGCCTGGGTGCATGTTGCGTGTTGTGTGCTTGCATATGCATGTGTATGACGTATATACAGAGTCTGATGGGCTTTCAGTGTGCATATTCTTAGCCAAATGCAAACAGGGGCGCAATGGATTGGAAATATTCAATGGAAGCACTTTAGAAAACTCAATATATCAAAACAGTATCTCGAATGGTAGTGACATATATTATCATATCCAACGTTTCGTTACCGAAGTGCCCAAAGTGATGATTGGGAATGGTTCAAGCCAATGTGAGGTAAGTTTGTGATTGGGAAATCCACGCTCAACCGCATTTCCCAGAAGCTCAACACTACGACAAAGCAAAAACGATTGGCAATCATGTCAATTGTAGTTGCACGGCTTTAGCTCATCCGCCGATTTCTATTACGGTCTTCTATTAACATGTAGCCGCACGCTACAGTTACCATATGTCGTATATATTGAGCCATTGAGGCGTTCTCAACAGTATTGCTGCAGAGATCGAAACAGTAGGCACGATCCTGTCAACCGGCTGGGTCCTGCTTAACGTGCTGTCACCCCGTGACACGCAATTATCGCATACGTACCAATCTATCGATGCCCTGGCAGAAATCGAAGGGTTAACGGGCACAGGTGCGTGGAAGCTCTTTCGATCAGCAAACAAACACAACGAAAAGGTTGGTATTGCGCTCAGTAAGGATGGCACCGCCGACACGGAGCGCGTAGTCTACATAGCGCTTTAGTTCAATACACGTTTGACTTTCTATCTGAGGGTTACTTTCCCAGACACCAAAAGTATAATCATACAGAGGCAGGGTTGGCACACACAACAGTAGGGTAGGCACATCACAGTAGGGTAGGCACATCACACAGAACAGTAGGGTAGGCACACACACACAGTAGGGTAGGCACATCACAGTTGGGGAGAAACATCACACAGAACAGTAGGGTGGGTACATCACAGTGGGGTAGGCACTCACACAGAAAAGTAGGGTAGGCACATCACACAGAACAGAAGGGGAGGCACATCCCAGTAGAGTAGGCACATCCCAGGAGGGTAAGGACATCACAGTACGGTAGGCACACACACGACACTAGGGTAGGCACACAGAGAGCACAGTAGGGTAGGCACATCACAGTAGGTTAGGCACATCACACAGAACAGTAGGGTAGGCACCTCACAGTAGGGTAGGCACATGACACAGAACAGTAGGGCGGGCACATCACCGTAGGATAGGCAGACAGAATAGTATGCGAGCCCCCGACAACAACGACCGTTGCTTCTTCTTGGATGGTCCAGGCGGTACTGGGAAGTCCTTTGTGCTCGAGCAGAATCTCGCGCGCGTCCGTTCGGATGGTCGCATTGCTAATTCTGTTGCATCCAGTGGCATCGCCGCACTGCTTTTAACCGGGGGACAAACCGTTCACTCTCGCTTCAAGTTGCCGTTGGGACTCACCGAAGTATCAATCTGTAGCATTTCCAAGCAGTCCAATCTCGCGGATCTGTATCGTGAAACAAGTCTTATCATTTGGGACGAGGCGGCGATGGCTCATCGTTTTGCACTAGAAGCCGTGGATCGGCCGTTGCGGAACATTACAGGTGTTGACTGACCGTTCGGTGGTATCGTCATGCTTCATTCTGGGGACTTCCGGCAAATTCTTCCCGTCGTACCACGTGGCGTGTGAGAACCAGCTCGACAGCAACCGACGCGGCATACTTCGAAGCGTTCTCAACTTTCTTGCTAAAGATCGGGGAAGGTAAGCACGATCCTGTCAGCCGACGTGGTTCGTCTTAGTTCCAGGTGCCCGAAGAATATGTGGTGTCGCCCGGTGACACGTCACTACTTCAAGCACTCATTCAACACGTGTACAGCGAGGTCAGCGATCGATATTTGGAAGAGAATTACTTCGCTGAGAGAGCTATTCTGACGCCTATCTCCGCGGATGTAAATGTGATCTATGATTTGGTCATGCACAAGCTCCCTTCGGCACCAAGCCATGGGCGTGGAGTTGTGATGAAAACGTACCAGTCTATCGATGCTGTAGAAACACAAAAAGGACAAGACGGAGCTCTACATCAACAAGAAATTCTCAACAGTATTAATTTGCCAGGAATCCCGCCGCACAAGCTCACACTGAAAGAAGGAGCGCCAATCATGTTGATTCGCAATCTGAATGCAGCCCAGGGCCTTTGTAACGGAACAGGACTGCAAGTGTACCGTCTCTCAAATAAATGCATCCACGCGACAATCCTTACCGGCACAGAGAAAGGCAATCGCGTGTCCATTCCTCGAGTTACATTGATCAGTGACGGTAAGTGCTGCCCTTCAAGTTGCGTCGACGACAATTCCCAGTTCAGATTGCCTTCTCTATGATCATCAACAAAGCTCAAGGACGATTCATTCTTTACCTTGGGATTTACCTTCCTCAGCCAGTGTTCGCCCATGGACAGATGTATGTAGGATTCTCGCAGTCGTCAGACAAACACAACGTCAAGGTTGCTGTCGAGCTCAGCAATGATGGCAACGCCTACACAAAGAATATCGTCCACACCGAGCTTTTGTAACTCAATACACGTTTGCATATACATACGTTCGACTTTGAAATGGGTTTATTGAATTCTTTACTATTCGCGTACAACATGTGCAATGACAAACAATAATAGGTAGACACACAAACACATAGCATTAGGGTAGGCACACACACAAAACAGTGGGTTGGCACATAACAGTAGGGTAGGCATACACACATAACATTAGGGTAGGCACAAGACATAGAACAAATGCAAAATCGACAAGACCATAGGAGCACATACCATTATGGCAGGCACATAACGTTATTTATAACAACAACGGTAAACCTTTGGCGGCACCGGCTTGCCGGGGCAAAACAACTTGTGACTAGATAATTACACGTTTAAGTTAGTACGGGCTGAGGTTGAAGGAAGCGACCGCGCAGTTACATTTTGAGCAAGTTCCGTACGTGCAGACGACGCATGAACTGATCGGCACATGCTCAGTGAACCGAATTTCAGCCTATCATATCCCGGTTGCATGCAGGCCCGCTGTTGCAGCGACCGTAGTCAGCTAGCAGTGCTGGCCCAGCACCCGAGCGATCAGCCGCCATGGCGCCCACTCTATCGACTCTTTCGAAGATTGATGCCAGCGATCTATCTCATGCCTTGGAGCTACACGCGAGAGCCTCCGCTCTCGATCTTTCACACAGTGGAATCACTCCGAACCTCGCAGTTCAGATTGCTGACTTTTTGGAGACTAACATTTCGATCCGAGAGTTAGACCTTTCAGGTAATCCCATCGGCGTACATGGTGCAACATGCTTGGCTGAGTCGCTGCGCAAGAATCGCACTGTCGTGCGTGTCAACTTGACTGATTGCAGTCTGAAGGGCGAAGCGCTAGTGTCATGGAAAGCGCTCTTTGAAGCGCATCCGAGCTGTGCTATCAACCATCTCTGGTGAGAACGCAGAGATGAAACACCACATGTTTGCTTCACCGATGTCGTTGCTGATAATGTGTGCAGTCTGGCATCAAACCAGATAGAGGATAATGGTGCCGAAGCTCTTGCGGCTGTTCTTCCGCTCGTTTGCTCAACGGAGGGTTTTACGTTAAACTTACGCCAGAATTTCTTATCAGAAACCGGTGTGCGCACACTGGCGGAAGCGTTGCAATGCAGCCGCTTCATCACCAGATTGGATATTTCCGAGAACGTGACTGAAGATGAAAGCAGCAATATCACGAGCTTACTCAAGCGCATTGAGTTCTTCACTCGCAGGAACTGTGCGAATATCAACCGAACACGGATAATGGCGCAATTTGATGTGATCAAGAGCTCAGCTCCAGATGTGCAAGTTTGTCACCTCGAGAACGTTATCTTGTCATTGGCTGATGCGGACCGACTTTGTGATGCTTTGTGTTGCAACCGCTCGATTACTTCACTCAGATTGCGAAACAACGCACTACCTGCTGACGGCGTGCGTCGCATTTGCCGGGCACTAGAGGCAAATGCTTCGGTCCGAGAATTGGCATTTCAAGACAACAACGTCGGCGACATCGGATTACTTGCAATCGCCCGTTTATTGAGACGTCCAACATCGTTGCGCTCAGTCAATGTCTCCAACACTGTCCAGCTTAAGGTTGCCAGCATTATCGACCCCATGGGACCTCAAACAGCGAGCGCATTCTTCTTTGCGCTATCCAGCGAGATGTGTCTTCTGACTCAACTGTCCTTGGCAATGTGCGCGCTTTCTGACCGAGATGTCGGTGTCCTGGTGTACGCGGTCGCGCAGTGCGGCCGAATGGAATCCTTGGATCTTCGTGGGAACGAGATACATGATCGAACTGCGCACATATTCGCACGCATGCTTCGGCGTTGCTCATTCATGAAGCGCCTTGACTTGGTACGTCTCGACGATTGCAATGTCAGTTTCACTCGGTGGTGGTTAACAATGATGATGATGGCAGAGCCATAATCACTTCACTCTGATGGGCGTCGTGCCCATCGCGGCAGCAGTGCAACAGCACAAGTGTTTACGACGTGTATTCTTCGGCTGTTTCAAGTCGTTTGATGCACGAGCGTTGGAAGAGTTTGTGGTACTGCTGCACGCAAGTCCCTCCCTCGTTCATGTCGATGCTCGCTCTGTAGAAAAGAGCTCAACCGTCCGCGACTGAATCGATAAACTCAATGCTCATCTTTCCGCGGTGCACTTATCTAACCTGAAGATCGAAGAGAAGCGACAAGTTGCTGCTGTGGAGCGCCACCGCGTGGTCTGTCAGCGACTCGCCATCACGCGTCAGCCTGCTGTGCACGTGGTTCAGGACGCACTTCAAGCTGCGATAGATTCCTCCAGAAAGTGATAGTGGTGATGTTGCGCGAAGGTTACTTCAGGGAGCGACCTCGTTGAGTGCGTGGGGCTCGGGAGGCCGCAGATTCCAATCCTCCGATCGAAGTCCAAGTCCTCGACTGCTCATCCGAGATGCTCAACCACATTGGTCGCCGCCACGCCGCTGTTGTCACGCGTGTTAACGCGCTGCAGCATGCGCGCTTCGCCAGCTCCTTCCGTGTCGAAACCGATTCCATTGGCGAAATCAAGGTCGACTCGTCCAAGCTCTGGGGTGCGCAGACTCAGCGCAGTCTCCAGAACTTCCCAATCGGCGGTGAACGCGAGCGCATGCCATTGCCTGTGATCAAGGGTACGTCACGCCATTGGGTTATCGATGCGAGAAGTTTCTTATCGTAGTTATGCCGTTCGCGCAGCCTTCGGTGTCGTCAAAAAGTGCGCCGCCAAGTACAACTTGAAGAAGGGCAAGCTGGACAAGACCATCGCCGAGCACATTGTGCGTGCGGCCGATGATGTTATTGCGGGCAAGCTCGACGACCACTTCCCGCTCGTGGTCTTCCAGACTGGCTCGGGCACTCAGTCGAACATGAACACGAACGAAGTCATCTCGAACCGCGCCATCGAGTACGCCGGTGGCGAGCTCGGCAGCAAGAAGCCCGTGCACCCGAACGACCACGTCAACATGGGCCAGTCGTCCAATGACTCGTTCCCAACGGCGATGCACATTGCCGCTGTCCAGGAAATCCACCGTGTGCTGCTCCCAGGCCTGCGCAAGCTCCATGACGCTCTGGATGCGAAGGTGAAGGAGTTCGACGACATCATCAAGATTGGCCGCACCCACACGCAGGATGCGACTCCACTCACCCTGGGCCAGGAGTTTTCGGGTTATCGTGAGGTAAGGACTATTGCAAGTGCGATGACGTGGAAAGATTGCGAACTGATAGTGGATGTGTCATGTCTAGCAAATCGCGCTCTCTATCCACCGTGTGGAAGCCGTGTTGCCAAACTTGTACAAGCTTGCCTTGGGCGGCACCGCTGTCGGCACGGGTCTGAACACCTCGAAGGGTTACGACGCTGAGATCGCTCAGATCATCGCGGAAGAGACCGGCCTTCCTTTCGTGACGGCCCCTAACAAGTTCGAAGCTCTGGCCGCGCACGATGCCATCGTTGAGGCCAGTGGTGCGATGAACACCATCGCGTGCTCCATCATGAAGATCGCCAACGACATCCGTTTCTTGGGCTCGGGCCCACGCAGCGGTCTTGGTGAGCTCAACTTGCCAGCTAACGAGCCTGGCTCGTCGATCATGCCTGGCAAGGTGAACCCAACGCAGTGCGAAGCCATTACGATGGTGTGCGCTCAGGTCATGGGCAACCACGTCGCGGTGACTGTGGGCGGCTCGAACGGCCACTTCGAGCTGAACGTGTTCAAGCCAGTGATGATCAGCAACTTGCTCTCCTCGATTCGTCTGCTGGGTGACAGCGCCGTCGCCTTCACGGACAACTGCGTCTCGGGCATCGAAGCCAACCGCGAGACCATTGACCGTCTCATGAAGAACTCGCTCATGCTTGTGACGGCGTTGAACCCACACATTGGCTACGACAACGCCTCCAAGGTGGCTAAGAAGGCCCATAAGGATGGCACGACGCTGCGTGAAGCTGTGGTGGAACTGGGCTTCTTGTCGGGCGAGGAATTCGACCGCCTCGTGCGCCCAGAGGACATGGTCGGCCCGAAGTAAACTAGGGTTGGAATGACCACGTGAACCAAGGCTGTGTAAAGTACGCCCTGGTGCGACATCAAGCATGAATATACTGTATTCGTCGTCAATCATTTGATAGCATTAAGATCGAGTTGGTCGCGATCCCGCCGTCTGCAGGGAATAAATAGCTGTCTGGAACGGCAAGTAGAGAGCGTTCTGCAGTGATAGACACAAAGATTGAGGTGTCTGCTGCAGGCACAAACACACACAATTGACGGAGCCACATACCAGCTGCCGCTCCGCAGTTCCCAAGTCTTGTGATAGCTCGACGGCCTGCTGATTGAGTGTCTGGAGCACTTCGTTCATCTTCAAAGAGACACAATATCCATCTTCAGCTTGATATCACCTACAGCCACGACACCAAACAATCATGCTCGCACCTGACGCATACTCTTGGTGAGCGCCGCCGTCACTTCGAGCACACGCGCTTCCTCCGCCGCCGCAGCGTCATCGCCGCTCATCGCCGCTTGGTTTGTTCGTCCTCGCGGCGTCACGTGTCGCACATCCCACGCCTTCGATCGCTTTGTGGAGGGTATGGGTTGCCGCAAGCGGGAAATCTGGAAAGAAAGGGTCTTTGACAGGCGAGCGAGCGAGGACGCCCACGCCCACGCCCACGCGCACGCACGGAGCACGGAGCACGGAGCAGCCGCGTCAGCACATAGACAGCAAGCGCTCTTCCTCACGACAACCAGGCACACAATCAGCCGCGCGCACTGCACGCCTGTGACGACCAGCCATGTGGATGCAAAACTCGATGGAGGGCACGAGCTTCGGCTCGCATGGCAACATGCACTCGCGCAACCAGTTCCAGCAGCGACATGGCAGCAGCTACGGCGGTGGCAGCAATGACGCCCCAGACAGCGGCTCGGGCGACTGGAAGAGCAAGATCCTGGAAGGCGGGCAGTGGATTGGAGGTAAAGTGATCGAGTACGGCGGCAAGCTGGCTCGAGGTGCGTCGCACGACTCGATCCCGGACAACCATTTCCAGCAGCAACCGCGCAATGATGGCCGTGCGAGCTGGATGGCTGACATCCGCAATTCGTCGTCGTCCTTTACGAATGGACAAAGCTTTGGTCCGGCCAACACGTACCAGAATGACTTCGTTACCGAACGTCCCGCGCCGTACAGTGACTACAGCCGAAGCAACAGCAACCACGGCGACAACCGCCCAAGTTACGGTAAGTGATGCTTGTGGTGATGCTCATGTGTGCAAGACATTGGGGGTCATCATGTACAACGTGTGTGGTGTCAATGGTGGTGCCAATGCAGATAGGTCGCGATCATCGTCACTCCACAAGGATGAGAAACGGCATAGCAAGAAGAAATCGGACGTGTCAAAGAAGAAGAAGAAGACCAAGAAGTATGCTTTGTCCGCATCCGAGTCCGACGAATCCGAATCGGAAGCGTCGTTAGCGTCGTCAGCGAGCGATTCCGATGATTCGCTGACCGACAAACGTCGTTCTAAGGTCAAGAGCAAGAAGAACGCACACAAGAAGAAGAAACAGCAATTCTTCAGCTCCGACTCGGAGAGCGGCAGCGACAGTCCTGCGCCCAAGTCCAAATCGAAGACGAAGAAGGTGACCGAGTCGTCGGAAAACTACAAGTATTCCTTCGATCCATCGAAGCTTCCTCCTCCTCCTGCGAAGGAGTCGACAAAGGCTTGCAAGGACTCGACGAAATCGAGCAAGTCGAAGAGCAAGAAGTCGAGCAAGTCGCACCGAAAGCAATCGATGGAATCGTCGGATTCGGACGTTCACGCGCACTCGGATAAGGAAAACCACAGCAAGTCAAAGAAGCGAACACAAAAGACCCGGTCTGAGCAACAGTCCTCAAGTGTGGATCTGCTCGGTGTTGATCTGAGTGCATCAGCAGCGCCTGCGGCACAACAACAACCACTCCAGGCTGTGCAGCCATCAGTGTTCGACTCATGTCCACAACCTATGGGTGTAAACCCGATGCAAGGTACAGTATACGGCTGCTACGTCGCTTAAAGCCGATGAGCTTATGTCACTTTGTGCGATTGACAGATCTCGCGGGCCTCAACTTCGGGGCGTCCTACCCAGCGATGCCGCAGTCACAGCCACAGCCATCGATCTTTGCGCCGTCGGCAGTTGATGGAAAGAATGGCCAAGCGAAGGGATCAGATAGCACCACGAACAAGCAGGTGCTGAAGAATCTGCTCCCAGAAAACCATATCGTGGACCTGGAGTCTCTTGCCAGTGAGAAGAAGCAGGTGAAAACGCCTGCACAGTCACGCACCCTCAACGATCTGCAGAAATCAAAGCAGGGTGAGCAGCCCACGCCCGTGATGCCACTAAACCCTGCTCCAGCAATGGGTGGTAACGTGATGCCACAGCATGCAATGGGCGGAGTGCAAATGACGCCAATGCAAATGCAGCAGATGCAGCAGATGCAACAGATGCAGCAGATGCAGCAAATGCAACAGATGCAGCAGATGCAGCAGATGCAGCAGATGCAAATGCAGATGAATCCGATGATGCAGTTCCAGATGCAGGGCATGAACCCGATGCATGGTGGTGCTCCTCAGCACGGATTCGCTTCCGGAGGTGCCAATGCTCAGCAATCGGCAGGAAGGGGCAGCAACTACCAGTTCCAGTAGAGTCCTCGTGTTGATAGGTTACTCATGTTTTTCTTCATCGTGTCGGGTGCTCGATAATTTATGTCTGTTCCTGATACCCATTACGTATAGTCAATGTTGTGCTGTATCGGTGACCCAGTTGTTGGCGCACTAAGTTATCGTGTTTGTATGATTATGTCCAACGCCCAAAGCCTATTCTCCTGCGTAGCCACCATCGCCTCCGTGGTGCAGGCGATCACTACCTCCACTACCTTTCTTGACAATGGGATCGTGACCTATTCCGACGGCTTTGTGACCGTTTACATCTGCATGATCGTCCAAGTCTGTCGACCTTCTTCTGCTGTTTGCTTTCTGGTGAGCCATCGGCAATTTGTCGACTTCACCTGCATGGGCTGGAGCACGCTCAGCGTGCGATTTCTCTTTCTCCATAACACCCGGACGCTGACGCCCTCGCCCTGCGTTTGACGAAGGGTTTCGCTTGAAGCTCGCGTTGACTGGACTCATCGAAGATCCGGTCGGCTTTGTCGCCCCTGTACCGCTTGTAGTCGGAACTGGTCGTGGAGATCCCTTGTCCAGACGAGCAGAACTCAGTTTGGGCTGTAAAATGTTCTCTGTGATTCGCGGTGGGCGCTGTCGGCCACTGCCAGGTGTGCCCAGAGGAGCCACGGCGACAGATCCAGCTGGGATGGGGATCGCAGAGTTGTTGACAGGAAACGTTTCGTGTCGACCTGGTGACCGCACAATCGAAGGCAGCTTGTCTTCGCCATCGACCTGCAGGAAAGCCGGAGAACCTGGCAACTCTGTTTTGACCGAGTTGAAGGTGATAGCAGAAAAGCTTTCATCGTCTTCATCTTCACCTGATCTCTCTCGCAGAGGCAGTGAAAGCAAATCTGTTGGTAGTATACCCGACGCATTCCCGCGTACCCACGGGTGACCAAATATCTCTGGAATGGTTGCTCTTTCATTCGGGTCTGGTTTCGGCATCTGAGTGACCAAATCTGAACGCAACTCGATGATTGCATTAGTTATTGCTGATGAGATGATGCAAGAATGGAGGACGTACCGGCAAGGGCTGGACTGACATTGTCGTCCAGCTTGTACTGGCACCGCATGATGCGATTTCGGATGACGTTTTCTCGTGGTCGATTTGTACCATGTAGGTCACTGCCCTCGAACGGAAGGCGACCGCAGACAATGGCAAACAAAATAACCCCAAGACTCCAAACATCCAGAGGAGGTCCAGCATTTGATGTGCCTCTGAAAACCTCTGGAGCAAGATACGAGATTGACCCGCAGCTTGTCTTCATCATGGCACCTTTATCATGAACAGCCTGTATCATCAGGCAATGCTATGACTCAGCTATTTCAAGCAAAACGACGTACCTGGCTTGTAGAAATCGCTGAGACCGAAATCAGCAATCTTGACTGATGAAATATCGTTCTTGCTGCAACGTGCGTGAGAACGACTGAGCTTGGGAAAGTGAAGCAAGCAGCCTTACCTTGACAGCAAGATATTCTCCAGCTTCAAATCGCGGTGACAAATGTGTTGGTTGTGTGCATAGCCTACACCGGCTAATATTTGTGTGAAGAGTCCACACTGCTCTTCTTCCGACAAGCCTCCCAATCCTACGTTCTTCAGGTAGTGGAACAAGTCACCGCTGCAGACAAGAAATCCAAATTGTGAGATTTTTTCGTTGATGAAGCCACCCATAGGTCCTTACCCTTCCAGCAACTCGAACACCAGCACGACGTGGTTGGGCTCATTGATCACACGTAGGAGTTTGATGATACTTGGGTGGTTTAGTGCCTGTCATAGTACACAGCGATCGATGAACTAGATGTCTTGAGGGTAGAGTGCGGAGACTTGCGGGAGTATATCTCACCGTCAGGCACTGGATCTCCGTTGTCGTGCGCTCCACATCGCCAAGAGAGCCCATTTCACTTTTCTGCATCAACATTGAATTCTTTCAGGACTCACAGCCATCATGATCGAAGCATGCGCCAGCTGCCACGTACCAGGATGAATTTGAGAGCAACTTTGTCGTTGGTGAGCTGGTGAATACCGAGACGCACTTCTCCAAAGCCACCTCGCCCTAGCAGTGTGCTCACTTTGTATCCACCCACGACTTGGGCAATTCCACTAGCTTTCTCATCCACTTTGTCGTCTTCTTTCGAGTTCGGTGCTTTGAATGGTCGGCCAGTAGAGAAGAACAGCATGTCATTCTCTTCGATACACATGATGTCATCGATCTCCGCGCCGTCTGCATTGAACACACGGGATGCCATGGGCACCATTTCGAGTCGCTGGGAGGCGGCGCACAGGAATTCATCCCACGTCCAGTGATGCTGCACAAAGAGCACTGATGCGCAAGTCAAGAGGTCAGTCTCGGTCACAAGCCGAGTTACTGGAACATCGCTCGTGCAAATACCTTTGGGGTTCTCGAAGTGACCATTGCGGTACGCTTTGATCGGCTTGCCTTGGACAGCGTGGTCGTTGAAGTCGTCGATGTCTCCGAAATCGCCCATCGTGGCGGGAGGCGAGACGTGTTCGCGCGCTTATCTGCCAGCCCGTCGCGGTCGCCGCTGCATGGGTTGCCGTGCGCGCTGCACTCGAGGTCTCGCTATTTCCACGCTCTGTCGCCAGCAACAGCGAAGCACGCACAGGACGCAGAACACCGCCCGCAGCTCACGAGGCAAGCACAGTCCCCACGCCGATGTTGTGCCGCTCGAGGCTTCGAGGCTTGCAGGGAAAGCTTTGCCGCAATACGCAAGCTAAATCGAGGTTGAAGAGCAGCTTTGGGAAGCGGTTTCTTCCTGTTCTCGGTCCCGCCGCGCAGCGCTATCAATAGCGGGTTCTGCTGACCGTCCTCGCGGTTTATCGTGCAACCCGGTGCCGCGCAATCGAAGATATATCCCAGCATGCATTTATGCACCCACACCGAGCCAATTTCGCGTCATGTCACAGACTGCAGCTCTAATAAATCGCAACGGCTTGACTATCCCTTTCAAACTCGATTTTCGTTTGCTATCCATTTGGAGGGGTATTGGGTGGTGGGTTGGTTCTTCAGCGGGGGCGCTGGCCGGCTGCTCCGTGCAATCTGTGTGGAAACGCCGACAACCACAGCGAGCAGCAACAATGGCCCAGGCGAGCGCCCTCCCGCGCCGCATTGTGAAGGAAACCCAGCGCCTGCTGGCAGAGCCTGGTAAGATGAATGTGTATGGAGATGTATCGCGCGGGGTAGTGCTGAGGTTATTGTCCCGGTGCGTGAGCGTGGCGTGTGGATATGAGGGAGCTGATGGAGTGTGTCTCGTGCGCAGTTCCAGGAATTAGTGCGACCCCGTACGAAGACAACCTCCGATACTTCCAGGTTGTGATCGCAGGACCACAATCCTCGCCATATGAAAGTACGTGCGGCGAACAAGGCCTGCGATGGATCTATGTGAGCGCCTCGTTGAGGCTCATCGAGCTGATGGATGTTGGCTGGTGCGGCAGATGGCATCTTCAAGTTGGAACTGTTCTTGCCGGCGGATTACCCGATGGCGCCACCCAAAGTGCGCTTCTTGACGCGTATTTACCACCCAAACATCGACAAGCTCGGCCGTATCTGTTTGGATATCCTCAAGGACAAATGGTCGCCTGCGCTGCAGATTCGCACGGTGCTTTTGAGTATCCAGGTGGGCTTGAGCTTAGCGTTGGGGCAAACTTCTTGGCATGTTTCGTGGTATTCACACGTCATCTTGCTTACAGGCGCTGCTGTCGGCTCCAAACCCGGATGATCCACTCGCGAACGACGTGGCAGACCATTGGAAAACAGACGAAGCTGGTGCCGTGCGAACAGGTTCGTGCTCACACTCTGATCGTTGAGCTCGCATAACTGACTAATTGCTGCTGTGTGATCGATGTAGCGGCTGAGTGGACTCGTCAGTACGCATAAGTTCGTTGTTCGACGCAATGAATCACTGTTCACACGGACCGTGCATTCCCTTCATGGTGTGTTGCAGTGGTGTCCAATCCTCACAATGCGGTTTGATAGCGACTACGAGATACGTATGCTTCAATTTGAGCGTTCGATTTACATGCGTGCTTGTGCCGTTAAGAATTTCACTCACAACTCAAGTGAGGTACTGGCTATTACAGCTCGGTATGTTCGCTGGAAGTAGCTCCGGCACGGTGGTTTGCCGTCGACGGTGGCTTCTGCAACACGAAAACTGGTTGGTGATCCAACGCAAACGGCGCCGTAAAGTCACTCTTCTGGAATCCAAAACTGGATAGGGAGGGGTCAGAAAGGCCGTGAACTCGAACTCAACGCGCCTCAAGGCGACGTACCTTTCAACGAGGTGCCACGCTTGAAACAGCAGAGGTAATCGCAGAGGACCATAGATGCGCTGAGCATTCCATACGACGGCATCGGCACCGACTGGAACTACCAAGAAGAGTGACGTGGTATCTGGTCCACTGCTATCTGGATGTGTGTACTGCAGAAGGTTTTCCATCGCTTTGAGATCCGCTGTTGGGTCCAAACGGTCGCCATATCGCCCAAGTCCATCGTGTTCAAAAGACGAGATGGAGAATATGGCATCATACTTCTTCCTTGCCGTCAACGATTTGCTGAAGTCGGTCACCGTGTACGTTTGAATCTTGGGGTGATTGTAGCGAAGCCGGTTGTAGTCGATTGTGGTGCAGGAAGCAGCCTCAAACGCGATGCAGATAGCTTCGTACCACGGGATCGTGCTGCCCATGATCAATACGTGCTTACCTCGAATCGGATATTTTTCCAGAGCATGGAACAGATATTCGTCGGTCTTTCCATAGTAATATGTCTCCCTCGCTTTCGCCTTGGTGATCAGCCGCTCAATCTCGTCAAGCGAACGCTCCTGGTAGGTCTTATCTGCGTCACTACACGAACACTCCCACCCGAGTAAGCAACGACAGACAAGCGTGTTGCAAGGGTCAGCGACCTGGAAGCGGATGTGCGACTTACGACTGATCATCGAAGTACCACTTGTGCACCGGGATCGTGCCATTCATCGTGTAATCATTGCACAGGTTTGGTGGCATGTTTGTTCGCGGATGGCTTGTGATATGCAAGTCGACCTTGGACGAAGGTGCGCACTCCATGATCTGCGGTGCGGATGGCTTGAGGTCCAGTGTGCGGGCATAGAATGCTCGCAACTTCGCAGCTTTAGCATCGACATCTGTCCCAGCGCGCGCCTCAATGTAAACGCGGAGGATCATGCGCGTCGCGTGTGTGCCGACATCCATACGATATGAGCGTGAATACTGGACATTTGTGTCTGCGATGGCCTTGTATCGACTTGGGTCCTGCTTGTCCGGGCTGAACAGGGTGATACTCACGCGCGCGTCCGAAACGTTGGCTGTTGGCGGCATCACGATCGAGATGTTGAGCACCGACGACGGGATATGCAGTACCTCGAGCTCTTGGTCGGGGTTTGCTCGTCGGGTCCACACATCGTCAGCAAATGGCGTCACAATCACGTCGACAGAGAATCCGGGATCCCGAAGGATCCATGGCTGACTCTCGCTTCCTTCGCTCGCTCTGACTGAGCCACCTTCCAGCGCTGATCCCGACACAAGGCCAATTGCCGTGAGCCTTACGATTGTAACCAGAATTGCCGTGGAAATGAGCTGTTTGATGCCGCGATGGCTTGGTGCGTGGTGTCGTGACGTCCGCATGTCGATAGCGGCGTTTGGTTGATTGCGGATCTCCAAAGACGCGCACGCTTGGGCATCAACATCAACCACTGTCACCGTAGCGTCCCGATTAAGTACGCGACAACGTTTGGCGGGTGCCATGCAAGTCAAACGAGTAGGGCAAGAATGGTGAAGACCAAGGTCAGCGATGCCGCCTCCGCAGGCAAAGCGAAGACAAAGGCGAAGAAGAAGACGCGCAAGCCCATCCATATTGCAGCACCAAAGATGGTACTATGCAAAACGTTGTCACTCAAAAGGTGATGGAAGGCTGACAAAACCCATGTCTTTCGTCAGAAATCGCGCCGACGCGCGCGCCAGGTCACGACGGACTTCCATCGATTGACCCACGAGCTGGACCGCGTGGCAAAAGATCCTTCACTGGATGCACAGCAAAAGAAAGCCAAGACTGCGGAGCTTAATAAGAAGTTGGAGGAGCTGGGTGGTCGTGAAGCGTACCAAGACGCAAGGTACTGTCATCGCTGGATTGCATTTGTGACGGCATTGGCTCTGACGCGGCGACCATCGCAGCATTCTCTCCACCAGCTTCCACCGCACGTCAAAGTGGGTGTTCCAATTGCTCACCAAATTTGAGTTGCGCCCAAAAGCGAAGCAGCCACCGCTCCGTGTGCTGGAAGTGGGTGCTATCAACACGCAGCTTCTCTCGTGCCCGTGGTTGGACGTTCGCGCAATCGATCTCGTGTCTCGTAATGAGAAAATCGAGCAGCGAGACTTCTTCACGATCACCCCGGAAGGAAACATGGACGTCGTGGTCTCGAGCATGGTGCGTTGAGGAATGACTTTGATTCGAAATTGGAGGTAACTCGGATTGTGCTAACGATCATGATGGTGGTGAATTATCAGGTGCTCAACTGTGTGCCCGATCCAATGAGTCGGGGCAAGATGCTGCAAATGTACTACGAACACCTCAAGCCGTCGGGTCATTTGTTCCTCATGATCCCATTGTTGTGCTTGCGGCATTCCAAGTTCATGACGTACGATCGCTTCTGTGACATTCTCCGCGCGGTTGGCTTCGAGATCCGTGAGAAGAAGGACTCGCCAAAGGTTTCCTTCTTCTGTCTGCAGCGCGCAAGCCAAGCGGCACCAGACACGACCAAGCGGTTCCCACAAAAGTTGCTGAACCGCGGAGAGAAGTTCAACGACTTCTCGGTCGTTCTCTGAAAGGCACTGCCTCAAATAAAATCCGTTTAGTTTGAAATCTTGTTCTGGTTACCCCGTTGTGCCAGCGTTGAGAAAGTCTAATCGCGCTACACCATTTGGCGGAAGTGCTCAAGGCATTCCTCTCTTGTACGCGATGGATTGCCAAGTTGCCATTGAACTACCTTCTCCATTGTTGCTTTGACATCAGGTCCAGGCTTCACTCCAAGCACCTTGATGATATCATTTCCCTGCAACGAAATCGATTTAGCCGCATACCAGCCCAGCGCGACGGTATTCACGACTCACATTAAGCAGGGGGCGCATGTCCCAGATGCCATCAAGATTCTCAGTGATGACTGCGTTCGAGAACGACTCGTAGCGTGCCACGATAGCAGTAGCCAGGTCAGGTGATTCCGCGTGGGTCAACTCCTTCACCATCGCCAGATCACGTCCGAGGGGCCACAAAGCACCCACGTTACGCAACAGCAATCCCACATTCACTCGATCGAACGTTGTCTTGGTGGCGTTCTCCAACTCAGCATAGTACTTTAGAATGATGTTGCCAACATCTTCTGCATCGCGATTGCGCAGCTGTCATGAAACACTACTTGAGTCCACTGACAGGGCTGTTGTATTGCTTGTCATCCACTCAATCCTCACCTTCAGCGTCTCTCGGATGATGAACGTAGGCAGAGCCACCTCCCGTTTCTTCACCAACACATAATTCGATGCCAGTGGGAGCAAGAACGCAGCGAACACCCGAAGTTTCAGGTCATTTTGTTCCGCTTCCGTCATTTTGGAAACGTCTACGATACCCGATGCAGCCTGAGACCGAAGCAACTCGTACATACGAGCAGCGTAAACGTAGCCTTTGTCCCAGGTAGCATCGGCAGACAGTGTGTTGTAGTCCGAAACACTACCGTCGGCATTGTAGATATCTTGCGAAAGTGGTGGCAAAAACACAGCCCGACACAATCGAAGTTCGTGCATTGTCTTGAGCGCTCGCTCTGGGTGCGCTGAGCTACCGGTCAGCATACCCAGGAGTTCCTTACCCACGCGTTCACGGCTGACTTTCTTTACCAGTGCTTCCTGTTGTGACAGAGATGCACTCTTCAGTTTAACTCGACTGTAATGAATATATGAATGGTGGTGTTGTACCTTAACTTCAGGGAGGTCGACGGCTTCACGGATCTCGTCATGCAGCTCGAAGTTGAAGCGAGAGGCAAAGCGAACAGCTCGAAGAACGCGCAGTGGGTCGTCCAAGAACGTAACGCGGGGATCCAACGGTGTACGCACAATGCCGTTTCGCAGATCTTCAACTCCCTATGTGTAGAAATGCAATGGCGTCAATATGAACCGTGTCCTATAGCTGCAATGGCTCCTATCATCTCCGCGTACGGGCACTTACTCGTTGTGTAAAATCCTCAATCGTTTTCTCCGAGATATTGTAAAAGAGACTGTTTATTGTGAAATCACGACGCTCTGCATCTTGCACTGGTGTCCCGAATTCCTGCAAATAGCAACCACACACGAAGCTCACCAGTCAAACGATGCCCGCCATCGATTCAAAAATCATAGCACTGCACGCACCACTTCTGGAATGCGGTGATCTTCCGAGTACGTTTCGGCTCGCAGATTGACGAAATCGACCCAGCCGTCACCCAACTGCATGGTCGCGGTCTCCAAGTGCTTCGATTGATCGGGATTGGCTTTGATAATGCCCACTGGGTGCTGCTTATGGCCATGATCGGTCTCGTACGCGTTGATGAGGTCAGCAAACTCCTTTCCGGTCATCGTGTCCAGCACGATGTCGATGTCGTCGCTGTTGCGACCCAGCAGCTTGTCCCGCACCCAGCCGCCAGCCACACGCAGTACCGCCTTGCACCCGTATTGCTTCTCGACATCGAGCAAAAACTCAAACAGCTTCTCCTCGGCCGCTGTGAGCTGGATCTCTTCATGCAGCGACAGCGGCCGCGTGTACTCGTGCGTTCCAGTGCATTGCATCTTGGCTGGTGGCGGTGGCGGCGTCGCTGACGCACTCGGCTCCATCGTCGCCGACGGGATTGGATGACTTCGCTTCCCTGTCATTCTCGCTCTGCAGTGCCACTTTTGGGCCCAACTCAATTTGCAAGGTTTTAACGCCCGGTCGAGGTTTTATTTGTATTTGTCGCAACGAAGCAGCGCGTGTGAAAATGGATGAGCGCACGTCCAAGGCGGCCGCGGCGATTGAGCAGCAGGTGCGACAGCGGAACGATGACCAAGAACCCACCAGACGAGTGCGACTGATGAGCTACGTGATGACAGATTGGGCGCTTACGCGCATCTGTGGAGCAGAATGGCGTTCTGGGATACTTGGTGCGTGCACGTTGTCCCGTAATGGGAGAGCAGAACACGCAGACGAATGACTGACTTCATCGTGGCCAGGCTCGCAGTGGTCCGAGGAAGGACGTGAACAAGGCATTTCTGGCGAATACCATTCGCGGCGTCGACTCCCACAATCGGCGTCATGTACGTGAGCAGAGGAATCATTACTCCATGGCGGTGGCGAATGGCTGACGCGTTGATGATCACACAGGAAGAAGAGAAGTGCTGGAAGATAAAGGAACTAGACGAACGCTTAGAAAGACGACGTCGTCGACGCAGCAGAAGTCGCAGTCGGTCACGTAGCCGGTCGAAACCGACGTACAGGACAAGCCAGCGACGGTCACGTTCCCCAGCGCGATCAAGGCGGCGAACTCGACAAAGTCGCAGTCGGAGCCGCAGTCGGAGCCGCAGTGGAGGAGAGTTGCAAGGTGATGACCAATCGCACGCAAATAGGGACACGGATGGCACATCTGCGGTGGATCACGAAGATGAACGACGCTATTGGGCAGAGAAGAAGGCACAGAAGACGAAGCAAATGTGGGAATCGCTGTATCCACAGCGCCTCGTGTCGGTTGAAAATGCGCCCGAATTCAATAATTCAGATGCATCTTCTGATGACGATGACGTCAAAGTGTCTGCGTCAGTGAGCAGGAGCCATGAAAAGGGCAAGAAGGAGAAGAAGAGCAAGAACAAAAAGGTTAAGAAGGACAAGAAGAAGAAGCGGAAAAGCGAAAATGATGACCATTAGAACGATCACTTGGTAAACACGAACAACGAGAATGAACACGAACTAGCGCTGGCTGGTTATCGTGTGTCATCGAGCTGGATTTTGGATGCTTGCGACTGCACGCTGAGTGGAGAGAATAGGCGAGTCATTTGCGCGGTGCTGTCGGACGCCGCAAGCGAGTGGAAACGACGGAGCGAAAACGCTATTGCAAGAACTTCAGTTCCACGTGCTGATAGCCTGGTAGGACGCAAATACCATGGTGAAAATACCGATCAACATCACGATTGTGTTTCCAACGTGACCGTTGTTCACGAGTCTGCAGCTCAGCGTTGTGAGGTCAGTCATGTTGCAGATTAGCACATCAGCATCCAACGACAACGTACCGCGAATGGAAGACGCAAGGGTAGATGAATGCCAATGGAACAGAGCAGAACCCGCCGATTAAAGCGACGAAGTTGTCGAGCTACAGAACCACGAAATATCAGCAATTATCCGCAAATCGTTTCGAACACCACTATCCTTACCTGCTCTTTGCCGAAGTACGAAATGAATGCCGTGAGGCAGACAAGTGCAAAGCGGAAAGCATTCTTTTGCCACTTCCAGAAGCCCTTGATGCGAATGCTGCGGAACAAGTAGCCTTCGAGGATGGTGATGACCGGATACAGCATCAGTGGGTACGTGAGCACCAGAGCGATCGAATACGTCACTTGCACAGCGACCGTCGCGCTGCTCTTGCTGGCGTCTGGGAGGTTGAGCGTCACGACGGACTCGGTGAGGTTGCCGAAGGCGGCGTACACAACACCAGCGAAGAGCGAGAAGAACGGCACGAGGAACATGATCGTTGACGTCAGGATAGCAGGAAAGTGGTGCTTGACACTGGCATCCATCGCATCATAGATTGGCAGAATCAATCCAATGCCTTCAAACACGTAGACAGCCGTTCCTAAGAACAGTGCCCAGCTCTTCGGGTTAAAGTTTTCCCAGTGCGCCGATGCATAGCGCTCGTCGTGGGTAACCATTGTCGAGATGCTGTAGTAGATGATGTAGAACAGCCCGAAGATGATGAGCACGTCGGCGAACAAGTTGGTGATCGCGAAGTATTCGATGCGGCGCACCCACGACAATGGCGTGTAAAGCGGAATTTGCAGGAGAATAAGCGTCCACGAAGCTGATACAACTGAGTTGCCATCGGTCTTGAACACGTGCGTGATGATGTCGCCAATGTTCTTCTCCACAAAGATCAAATACGAGCAGCAGAACCCGAGCTGGGACAGCACAAGCGAGATGTTTACAGCAACGCGCCCAGCTCGCCCAAACGCTCTGGCGCCAACGCGGCCATACGAGATGGTAGTACCGGGACCTTCGCGCTCAGTGATAACGTTGGCACACTCGGTCAAGCGAAGCATGCAGTACGTCGACATCAGTGCCGATACGCAGAGTCCGCACACAGAGAAGAGCATGCCGCCATTCTGGAAAGCCTTCGGCAGGAAGAGGATACCGCTGCCAATGAACGACTTCAAAATGATGAAAATGGTCTTCTTGAGCGAAGCGCCGTGCTCTTTCTTGACTCGCTGCTCGGCAAAATCTCCGACGCTGCATCAAAGAAGCGTGAGCGATTGACGAAACAACAACATGCACACAATGTCCGCAATAATCCCACCCTTGCTTGCTTCTCCACAACAGTGGTTCGTTCGTTCCCTACATGGAGAACGCATCACAACAGTGAGCACGTCCCACTACCACCTGAGAATGTAATCACCAGCAACTTACATCATTCACGAAGTCTTCTTCACTCATGCCGTAGTCGAGGTTGGCATAGATGAAGTCATCGTAAGTTGTTCGGATGGATGCACTCGAGAGCTGCTTCAGGAAAGAGCGCTTGGCGTACTTGGGTGGACTTTCGCCAACATCCCCCGACGACACAATCACGTGGTCGCGACGGAAGCCTCCAGGCTGCGCAATATCCGACGCACGACCTAGAAACCCCAGCAATGATCAGAGTTTCCATCACCACCGCAATCACACGCATCATGAGCTGAACACCAACCAATGTCTTCGTAAAGGATCTCGCTGACATCCGGCAGCGAGCGCGCACTGCGCCGCTGCTTGTCGCGGAAGAGCGCGACGTAGATGTCGCGCGTCATGTCCGATCCTTCCTCGCTGATGTCGTGCACATTGGCAGCATGGAGCGCTGGTGCTTCCGTGGGTGGCGGCGTCGCGGCCATCGTCGTCGTGCTCACTCACTCGCTCACTCTCCGGAGCCCTTGGTGAAGTGGCAGTCGATCGAATCAGCTGCTCTGCTGCTTGGCTCAATTCGGTCGGTCGCGCGTCGATTTAGTGGTCGGTCGGTACACTGACGCCACTTGGTCATTGGTGCGACACAGGCCAAGCCCCCCAGGCGGTTCCTGCAAATGCACTGGCGAACTGCATCGAAACCAGCGCAAACTGTTGCAACAAACCGATCGACCAACACTCCCGGCTCGCGCAGTCCCAACCCACGATGTACAGTACGTAAAACACGTGGCTCATTTAGGGCCTGTTCGGCCTCATTTTTCATCTTATCTTATTATTGACAAACAATGAGAGGAAAAATAGGCTGCTGTTGCGAACGAAGGTCATCATCGAGCAGCTGCACAGTAGGGACTGGGCAGTGATCCGTCAGTGCGGCGTCAAAGGAGAACGCGGCAGCTCGGCGA
>NSDO01000104.1:85710-124863 GCA_002286825.1 Lagenidium giganteum
AAGAATCAGGCAAAGAAACTGGCGACCGTCACAACACACGATATAATCACAAAAAACACAAGAAAAACAGGTCAAAAGAATCAAGCCGAACAGGCCCTTATCGGTTAAAAACACGGCAAACCCGGGTCTGGTGCAAACGGGTCCAGCCCGGGTTTTTGACCACGAAGGGAACGGAGCACCACACCTGAGGAGCAACGACGCGGCCGACCATGGCGACGGAAGCTTCGCTCTTCGTGGAGCTCAATGCCGCTCTCGAGCGCGAGAACTACACCAAGGCCGTGGAGATCTGCAACAACAGTACGTACACTGAGCTTGTGCTCACTGTGAATCCGCAGAATACTGACGCGTTCGGGTGAATATCGTCAGTTCGATCGCGCAATCCCGACGACCAAGATGCTGTCCGTGTCAAGTGCATCGCGCTGATTCGCCTTGAAAAGGCATGTTCCATGCGACTGATCCTTGCTATTGTGGGGACTGGATTGCTGATGATTACGTTTCTGGTGCTCAGTTTGACAAGGCGTTGGAATTGGCGACCAAGTACGACTTCTTGGCGGCGGAGCGTGCCTACTGCTTGTACCGCCAAAAGAACGACGAAGACGTGCTGAAGCTGGTGGAAACCAGCGAAAAGAACGCCACGTTACTGCATCTTCAGGCGCAAGCGGTATGTCGTAGTCATCGTCATCTTGGGGTGGGATCTGGAGCATCAAGCTCAATGAGTGCACGTGCGAGAACAGCTGTACCGCCAGGGAGCTTTCGACAAGAGCATTGCAATCTACGAGGAACTTCTTGCTAGTGCGCGCCCTGAGGATGACACGATGGAGCTTCAAGCAAACTTGGTTGCGGCGTACGCAAGCGCGGGCCGTTCGCACGAACTGCAACAGCGTGACATTCCGGTAAGATACCGACGATCGTGGAGCGTTTTTAATGAGTCATAGTTCGCTTTTACAGTTAATATTGCACAGATCGACGACAGCTTTGAAATTGCGTTCAACAAGTCGTTCATCGCGATCGAGCCTGGAAACTGGGCTGCGGCTCGCGAATCGCTCGAAGAGTCGGAGCGTACGATCGCAACAACGCGTTCGACGAAGTGCCAGAATGCACCAATATGCTGACGCGCGCATGTCTGCAACAGGATTGTGTCGCGAAGTGCTTTTTGTCGAAGGAACTTCCGCCTCCGAGATTGAGAATGAAGTTGCCGTGATCCGTGCGCAGCTTGCTTACGTGAAGCAGATGCAAGGCGACGCTGATGGCGCACTCTCCGAATACCGCAACATCTTGAAGCTCAAGTACGTGGATTGCGACAACTTGGCGATGTGAGATGGGAACCAACAGTGATTTGTATCTAGGCTCAGCAATCAGGCGGTCGCTGCTGTGGCATCCAACAACATCGTGTCCATCCGCAAGGACCGTGACTTGTTCGATTCTCTCAAGCGCCTGAAGGCCATCGAGAATGAAACGACAATGGAGAAGCTCAACTTCCAGCAACAGGAGGCCGTGCTGACGAACCGCGCGCTGGTTCTTTGTCTGATGAACAAGGTATGTTGACCTGTGCAGTCGGAGATGTCTCCACCGGATGCTAAATCGTGTTATTTCGTACACCTCAGACGGGTGAATGTCGCGAGAGCATCGTGGCATTGAAGGCTCGTTTCCCAGCGTCGAAGGCGCTTGCTGAAATTGCTGTTATGTTGGCGCTGAAGGATTCGGAATCGACTGACGCCATCAGTGTGCTCGAGGTATGTTTGATCATGCGGTGGCATAACACGAGTGTGACTACTTATGTCTTCTGCGGATACTTTACAGAATGATTTCAGCCTTGGCGGTCGCCTTGGTCTTGCCCACGTGTACCTCGCCCAGGGACGGTCGGCGGAGGCTGCTGCTGCCATTCGATCCATTAAGCAGATCGCGTACACTCCGGGCACTGTCGCAACCCTTGTGGCACTCTACGAAGCAGCGGGTGACTCTGCGGCCGCTCAGGATGTGCTTCGTGAAGCAGTGGAATACCACAAGCAGCATGATTTCTCCTCTAGCCACGCGATGAAGATTCGCGAGGGTGTGTGCGCGCACCAGGTGGAGAAGAAGGAGTACGAGAGCGCTGCAGCGGCGTACATGGAGCTTCTCGAAGGCGAGCACGCTGTGGTGATGGAGCCAGATCTTCGTCTTCGTTCATTGGCGTCTCTTGCAATTGCGCTGTGAGTATCTGCTGTACTAGCGTGTGTCGTTGTCATCATCCAACCCCGTGTATTGCATACTATTAGGTCTTATTGTGATGCCAAGGCTGCCGAAGTGCGCTGTGCCATGCTTCCACCAGTCCCTGAAAGCAACTTAGACCCAGCGGAACTGGAGCAAATGGTGCAGCGATCGAACCGTCTTGCTTCGAAGCTTGCCGACGCGGGTGAGAAGAAGAACGGGTAAGTAGTCAACAACCTCGGATGTTCTGGTCAATCGTGTATTCTGACGCCCCTCTCAACGTAGACGCAAGCGTGCCGCTAAGAACCCTGAACGCATTGCTCGCAAGCGTGCCAAGCGCCGCGAAGCTCACTTGCAGAAGTTGCGTGAGCGCGACGACTACAACCCGACAATCGGTCTCGTGAACCCGGATCCGGAACGATGGATCCCTCGCAAGCAGCGTTCGTATGGCAAGCGTGGTCGACGTGGTCGCAACCGCTTCGTCGGTGCCCAGGGCGCTGGCATGTCCACCAGCAAGGACGCGCTGAAGCTTGATGCTGCGGCCCGTGCTGCTCGCAAGGCCGACGAAGAGGAGAAGAAACCTGCAGCGGTCGTCGTTTCGAGCTCGAGCACTGTGCTTCGCAAGTCGAAGAAGAAGAAGAGAAGATAAATGTGCGGCAGTAGGCATCGTCAACGTGCTGCTAGCATGACGGACAGAGCAGAAGATGCATAGGTTTCTGAATGCTGCTGACTATGGGAAGAAGAGAAGTGAAGTCATCCATCCACCTGAGGCCACTGTGGCTGTCTTCCTATATTATGCATATCTTGTTTTTTCATCACATGCGGGCGACCGCCATGCCAACCAACCATCGCAACGCATAAGGCGTCGTGTGCATTATTGACGTTAGTGTCTGTCTATACGGTCGTGAAGCTTGGAGCCTTCTCACGGAGGTAGAAGAGCTTGGCACGACGGACGCGCTTCTTGCCCTTGTGAATGAACGCTTCCTTGATCAGCTTGACGCTCTGCAGCAGTGGCGAGTGCAAGAAAATCTTCTGCTCATAACCGTAGCCACCAACGTGGTTACGGATGACAAACGAGCTGCCGGAGGCGCGGTTGCGACGCGCAAGCACAACGCCCTTGACGCGTTGCACCTAGGCGCTAGTGCGGTTCAGCAGGTACTGCAATCATCATACACGTGCAGACACATTGCAAACAGAGACGTTAGCACACGAAAGCAAGTGGACGTCAAGACACGCCAACGCCTCTTGTACCTGGACTTCGACGGCATCACCAGGACGGAAATCATCGATTTCCTTGGTAGCAAGCGACTTTTCCACAGCCTCCTGGTTCAGCTGCTGCAGCAATGACGCCGCACTGCATCCGCAAAGCACCAATCCAAGCAAACACAGTGAGATTTGAGTAGTCACAAGTGGCCGACGTCACACGTGACGCACCGCTTGGTTGGGATCTTCAGCTTGGTGTGCTTCTTCTCCACAGCAGGAGTTTCGGCAGTAGCAGCCGTGGACAAGAACGCACGTTGCGCCTCCACAAGCGGCTGGAATGGGAACGCGCGTGCGCTGGTACGCGCACATCCCGCGAAGCTCTTGATCGCCGTCGCCAACATGTTCGACACTCGTTTTCCAGCGGGCACTCGCAAGTCAATGGCTGGCTTGGCCCGAGACCGATGGTGATACCGGTATCGACAAGGCAGATACCGACATGCAATACTTTATATTATTTTGTCTGATGGAGTATTTTTTGCCCAACGGACACGAACACACGTCACACATCGTGATCATCGGAGGCGACACCGATGAGCGCGCGCTTGAGCTCATGGCCATCCGGGTCGCCGCCAACGTCCAGCTTCGCTTCTTTCTTGTTGTTCAATGAGATCATTGCGTCTTCCATGAAGCGGTAGACAAACAGGCCCAGCATGATGAAGAGCAAACCGACAATGTCCCGCGTCTCCAGCGGCTGGTGCTCGGGCATGAACGGGAACGTGAAGGCAACGTTTCCAAGTGGGACCATAATTGTCATTGCCTGGCGAAAAAAAAACGAAATATGTGAGATGAACAACTCCAACTAGCTTTGTGTAAGGTGCAACGCTAGAAGACAATACCAGCCAGAGGATGTTTGCACTGCCAAACTTGAGGATGAGGATGATGAGAAGGTTGTACGCGACGTTGAACAGCAGATAGACCGTGACGTAAAGCGTCGACTTATCACAGTCGTCTTTGTGTGGGCCATCGATGATGGTGTTTTGACCCAGGTAGCACTTCATTCCATCGTACAGGTTTGTCAACAACTCGTTCGGCTTAACCGGAGGATCTCCCACCATAGCTGCTGGAACTGTAAGTGGTAGTGACAGCAGGAACTGGAATATGGCGATCCACCCATTGAGGTATACAGCATCCAGCTCAGCTTCTCCCAGGGCTTTTTCCTTGTAAACGCTTGACAAACACATGGGAATGCAGCTCATGATCATGACGATTGACCACACCGCTGTGCCATGCCCTCCGCCACCTCCACCAATATCCGGACCCAATACAATCATAAGCCCCACCGTGACAACCACGGCACCAACGTACTGGTACACCGAGTAGCGAGTGCGCAGCAGCATGCTTGAGATGACCATCGAGATCGGAATGGCAGCTTGTCCGAGCAAGATCAGCAACGATCCTCCGAGGTACGTGGATGCAAACACTTGCATAATGCCGGCGACAGAGTCGAGCGAACCCATGACGGCGAACTTGCTTTTTGGGATATTGCGCTGGTCCCACGCGATGGCACTGCCGTACTTGATCATCGGGATGATGTACGCAAAGCTGATCGGGATCTACAATGCATTTGCAACTCGGTTGAAACATTACCACGGTTGCATGCATGTGACTTAAGCACTGGGCCTTACGTAGACAAACGTCGTTAGGAGATTGAGAAACGTCGGATAGTTCCGCATCGGGATTGTCTGAAGCCTGCACACAACCATCATCACCACCAATCGATATGCACAAACAATAGAAGCACCGCCGTCAAAGACACTGCCACGTTTGACTCCTACTTCTGGAAGACTACAGCGCAAACAGTCAGGCCACAACACCAAGCCGAACACAGCAACAGATGGGTCACGTACTCTTGTTGCCGAGGCCGATGACGACCATCGCCAGGAAGCTCACCAGGAGCTTGGTGCTCTTTGCGTCCCCCGTGCCGCCCATCGGATCGTCGCGCGCTTGCTCTTGAGCTGCGGCTGTTGCTGCTGCTTCAACTCGACTGTGACTCCCCCCTGCCCCCTCACGTCGTTTCACAGAATGATGGTCCCCACTGGACACGGGAACGGAACAGAAGCACAAGCGAGGGAGCGGTCATGGCGGGGCAGCAGAGCACCGTCGTGTGGCAGGGCGTGTGCTTCCTGGCCGCCATCATCATCTCAGGATGGACAGGAGTGACCATGGTGCTTACGCCTGCGTTTGCACTGGCGATGATTCCAGGCACCGCGCCGTACACGCACTTGATCTACCGCCGCATTTCCAATTTCGTGTAGGGTACCGGCGATGTGGACGTTGACCGTGTGCGTGTAGGAGAGCGTCGCTGACGTCGACTTTCTGTGTGCATTTCAGGCAATGGATGTGGATGGCCAATGTGAGCTTCCTCTTGGGTACGTTCAGGCTGTTGAGCTGTGCAGTCACAAGGGCATTGTGACGAACAAAGTGCCATCGTTATGCGTGCATGCGTTTGCCATTGACAGAGTGTCTTTTCGGTATCGACGTCGTTGTACATGGATCACCTGAGCTCAAAGCAAAGGAAGATGAGGTGTTCGGAGAGCGCGCCCTGTGGATTAGCAACCACCGAACGCGCATCGACTGGATGCTGCTCTGGAGCTTGGCGCTTCGAACGGGCTCGCTCAGTCAGCTCAAGATTATCCTGAAGGCTCCATTGAAGAAAGCCCCGATTTTTGGCTGGGCCATGCAGCACTTCCTGTTCATCTTCCTGGTGCGTATTTGATAGGAGCGCAACTGCCGTCAGTACAAGACCCGCTGATTGCTCGTCTACATGCTTTTCTGCAGCGTCGAAACTGGGCTGAGGATCAGGAGTATCTGCGCAAGTTTCTTCCGTTCCTTGCCGAGAAAGAGCCCAAGGCATCGTACTTGTTGTTCCCAGAAGGCACCGATCTCAGTGATGGTAATCTCGAAAAGAGCGCAGCGTTCGCGGAGAAAAATGGACTTCCTCGTCGAGTCTATTCGCTGTATCCGCGGACCACTGGATGGAATTTCATGTTTCCGCTCTTGAAGTCGAACCTTGATGCTGTCTACGACGTCACGATGTTTTACGTCGACTACGTTCCGAATGAGCGACCTTCTGAGAAAGCTCTGGTCTCTGGCCGCCTGCCACGCGCTATCCATTTCTACGTTGAACGCATTCCGATCGAGGACATCAGATCCAGTGAGGAAGAGCTAAAAGCTTGGGTGGAAGCACGTTTCAAGCAAAAGGAAGAGCACTTGCGTGTCTTCTACGAAGAAAATGGCCGTCTCCCGCCAAACGCAGTGCGTTTGTGCACGCAGCCACCCACCGCGATGTTCGTAATTGCCGCCGCATTCTGGGTTGCTCTGATCGCCTTGGCTCTGCAGTGGGCGTGGACTCTCGGATGGTGGGGAATCGTGTACGGCATTGCTGTAATCGTGGGCTACTCGGCCAGCTCCATTGTTTACAATGGCGTTGATGGATTTCTCGTGAACATTCTATAGACGACCTTGGCAGTGATGCAGCCCGTGCGTGCCAATGGCACACGCACCATTCGAACCATACTAGATTTGTAGTCACGAATTCTATGGTACATTAATGCATTCATGCTTAGATACTGATATGCTGATTATCCGCTACAGCGTTGGGCCCATAGGCTTGTATCCACGCGGCGAGCAAAGACGAACTTGTTCTCGCTTACGCGAGGATGTCGGCACCGTTACCCGTTGCGGACTCGCTGGATTGCGCGGCGATAACGATGCTCGCGGGGAATGTGTGGGTGTCGATGTCGTTCCCCTTCGCGGTGATTGCCAGCCATCATTTACCACACTGTGCAGCCACGGGTGATCAAGCGCCTGCGCAGCGGTGATCCGGTCTGCTGGATGTTTACACAACAATCGAGCAATCAGGTCCTTGACTTCTGGCGACGCGACGCAGCGTTCAGGGAACTCCACCGGTGCGTATGTACAGCTACTGGGCGGATAGAACGGTGCGTAGCCGAAGACCATTTCGAAGAGAAGAACACCTCCACTGAACATGTCGATCTCAGGACCGTAAGCCTTCTCTCCAAGCAGTAGCTCCGGAGCAATGTATCCTGGCGTGCCGAACACGCCCGCGAACGGCAAGGTCTTTTGGTTGACGTCGAGGGCACGAGATGCACCAAAGTCGCACAGCTTCACGCTGTCATTTTTGTGCAACAGGATGTTGTGGGGCTTGATATCGTGGTGTACAATGTTGTGGCTATGCAAATACGCTAGAGCCAGCAACAACTGCCCAAAGATCTGTCGGCACCGGGATTCTTCCAGACCGCTGTATCCGATCTTGGACGACAAGCTGCCGTTCGCCGCTCGCTCGAGGATGAAATAATGCGCTGTGTCGTCTTCAAAATCATCGATGAGTTTGATGATGTGCGGGTGATCCAGCGACTTGTGAATGACTTTTTCGCGCATCACCGACTGCTTTTCTTCGATTGTGATCAGCACGTACTTGGGAATGATTTTAACCGCGACTTCTTGCTTGGAAGGGACGTCCTCACCAGCGCAAACGCGACCGTACGACCCATTGGCAAATGATTCGCGGATTAGGTAGCGGCCATGCATGGCCTTTTCTCGCTTGGTCATTGACGATGCCGTTGGTGACATTGGGGTGTCGGCCACAGACACAGGGCTCTGCATTCGTGGACTGGCAACTTTCTGGCATAGCGGAGCTGGAACAATGGTGACGTTTTCCGTCTCCACGACGGGACCTTCAAACGGCTCGTCTTCATCGACTGCGAGACCAGCGACTGCCAAATGCGATGCCGTTCCGCTTGACGTCTCCAGCGCATTCAACGTCGCGCGCATCCGCGGTTCCAGAGCACTCCGCGAGCGCAGAAAGCGCCGGTCGTGCGCGTTCTGATGCCGCAGCCACGTTGGATCGATGCCGCTGCGCACGCGGTTGCAAATGACCACGTCTTCCTCGGAGACGCTGAAGTTGCGCAGGAAGATCAATCTACCTCCGTTCTTGCTTGCACGTCGCCGGCTCTGCTCCTCCATCGCGCGTGCGCCCACATTAGACGTAGGCTGCTCAGGTTTGCTGTGACATCGTCGAAATTGAGCGCGCAAGTCCTGCCCGATTAACGGTGCTATTTCATCGTTGCTGGTGCTTTTGGCTGCCGAGCGCTTGGCGGCGCCGTGCAGCCGCATCCGTGCGGCTTGCTGGGCTGTGATGCGGGCGTCCACTTGCGCGATGCGATCCACGACCGTCGTGTCCGTGAACTCCATGCTTGGGTTGGGTGCTCGCTGCTTTTTCGCTTCTGACTTCTGACCTGCGATGCTACGGCTTCCACTTGCGGCACTCGCCCAGCCGAGCCCCTCAACGCCACCCCCAAACACAACACGCCAAGACACACCCCACCCAGCGAGCGGCCACAGCACCTGGCGCCGCCGCAATAGCAGCCGCACCACCAGACGGACGCCGGTGTCCACCTGAGCGGCGGCAAAAAAGAGTCGCCGAACCCCTTCGCTCCCACGACGAGTTTGCGCCAATCAGGGATAGGCAGCGTTCCGAATTTTGGTCAATGGGCGCCGAGCGGATGGCCAGCAGTGCGTGTTTCTTTGGGCCACGTTGAAGTTGAAGTGAAACGCAATGGACGGCATTACAGCAGTGCCGCGCATCAAAACCACGAACAAAGGCAAGTTGAGGCAACGCAGACCAGCACAAGGCAGAGGGTTGGCCATGATGATGACGGACGAGAATGCACAAGCCATGAAGGGATGGGCGATCATTGTCAATACAAGACGGCGACTCAAGCAGTCACACACGGACATCAGTTGGGTCGGTGGTATCGAGCAACTGGTACGCGTGGTCGTCGAGTGACAGGTCTGGCAGATCGAGCGCGGTGGAGAACTGGAAGCGTGGGAGCAGGAAGAACACGTAGATGATGGCCCAGTTGGGCAGCACATAGCTCACAAGCGAGATCGCCAGACGCAGCGTTTGCTCGAACACGCCAGAGCCGTCCTCGAAGAACATGCTGTTGCAAGTGCGCGAGCCTGCAGGAAAGAGATCACTGATTGGGTTAGTTGCGCGCAATACTGGGTGCATTGACAAGAAGGAGAAAGAGACCGCACCGACGACGCCGTAGGTCACGTAAACATCGACTAGGAGCTGGGACATGGTACTAATCATGTTGAACTGCACGGGAACGTCGTGTCAACGAATGGCACGCATGCCACAATGTAAATGTGTCCGCGAGACAACATCACTCACCAGTAACAGGATCCAGAGCTGGTGGTGCGATTGCTCCAATTCCGCGACAGCACTCGACACGGTAGACAAGAATTTTTGCTGTGACGATTCACATTTGGGAAGCAGATGAAATGAGTCACAATAGTGACATGAACAACACCTTGCGTTACCTGAAGGCGCGAGGTCGACTTGATCTCTTCGAGCACAATGCGACCGGGAAGCGCAAAGCTGACTGTGGGCAATGAACCAACAGTTGCGTGTTAGTATGGCTATCGGAGTGTGGGAGCAGATCGCACACAGAATGACCTGCAAGCACAGCACCCGCCATCGACATGACAATCCACGTGAGATGGTGACAGTCGATTTCGTCTTCCAGCAGGAGCACCATTAACGCGTCGACAGTCATGAGTCCCATTGTGGCGACGACAATAGGAGCGAGGACTCTGTCATACTGAAAATCACACAACCACATTGGAAAATGAGATTGATGAGTGCACAACGAACATTCTGGTGCATGATGGGTTTGGGCACCCACTAGCTTGGATCGATTCATCAGGTCGCACGCGAGCTTGCCGTACAGCATGCACGAAATGGCCACTTGCACACCGCGGCAGTATTTGGTGACCACGAGCAGTTTGGAGCTGTTCTGGATGAAGCACTCGTAGACCAAGAGCGCCATTTGCAGCACTGTGAGCGCCAGCATGAGCATGTTGGTGGCATACCACTGCGTGGCCCAAAAGATCGGCAAGATGCGCTGGCACCCGACGACGGCGACCGCCATCGTCATCAGGCAGAAGATGCCAAAGCTGATACTGCGCGCGCACATCCATATCGAGCTGGTGTCGTCGAACACCTCGTGGCATTCAGGCAGGAAGAGCGGCATCGTCGGCGGACTGCACGCAAGTGTGGAAGCTTTGCCAAGCGCCGCACTTGCGCCCGCATCACCAGCACGGCGGACTCAGGCGCGACTCAGAATGCATATCTGAGGCGGATCGACAGAGTGTTGGTCACTGCGTGGGCTCGTTCGTGGCTCGCTGGGCTCGTGAGCCATGACACGAAAGGGCACTCAATGGCCGGAGCTCATGCTGGCACCGTGCATGCCCGTGGCAAGCGACGCGCCATGGCCACGGCCGCATCGCGGGCTGCAGCGGCGCAAAAGCGGAAGAAGAAGCAGCAGCGCAATGGCTTGGCTCCCCTTGCTGCGCCACCGCAGAACCAGCTCGAGGCGTCTCCGCGCTCAGCGCGGCTTCCGACGCAGCGGCTGCCACTGGCGCTGTTCTTTGTCGACCGACGCGCGCGCTGTTTCCGCAGGCGCATCGACGTCTCTGGATGGGACCCGCAGGACCAGGACGTACGAGTGCTGGAGCCAGCAGGAGCTGTGATCGATACGTTTGTGCTCAGCAATTCGACGCACGTGACGACTGATGGCTTGGAAATGCTGCAGACGTTTGTGCAGTTGAAGACGTTGGCGCTGCGCGGTTGCACGACGCTCACGGCCGACGTCGTTCACGCGTTCCCAGCGTCTCTGACTGATTTGGATGCCGGGTATTGCAACTGGATGGACGATCAAGCCACGCGACACTTGCTGCGGCGATGCCCGGGATTGTTGCGCCTCACGCTGTGCCACTGTCGGCGCCTGACGGACTACGGCGTCGCCGCTGTTGCCGACGTTCCGCGCCCACCGCTCACGTTTCTGGATGTGAGTGCATGTGTCAAAGTGACCGACACCGGGATCCTTGCGGTACTGATCAAGTGCTTGCGCCTTCGAACGCTACGCGCCAGCTCGCTTGTCCTTCTCGATGGTCTCAACTTGGAAGGACTGCCACGCGCCACCAGCGCTATCGACACGCTCGACTTTGCCAACAACTCGAATCTGCACGCCTCAGCGATTATCCATTTGCTTCGTGTGTATGCTGGACCCAAGCTACTCTCGCTCGACCTCACTGCGTGTGCGCACGTGAGTGATGCTGTGTTACGTGGACTCGGCAGGTACTGTCCACAGTTGCAGACCTTGGTACTGGCATCGTGTGCCAACGTGACAGACCTGGGACTTGCACACCTCGTGTCGTTCATGCCACCTGAGAGCGAAGACCACGCTGACTATGACGAAGCAGAAGCACCAGCCGCCCCGCGCTGCACGCGCCTCATCTCGCTTGACCTCACCGGCTGCTTCCATGTTACAGACGCTGGAATTGCATGCATTGGTGCCCACTGCCCACTGTTACAGACGTTGGTGTTGGATGGCGTGCGCCGAGTGAGCGCAGCTGGCATTGCCAGTGTCGGAACGAACTGCCCGCGGTTGCAGCGTCTGCTCTGGAGCGGGATTCTCATACGCAGCAGTCGCCAAGTCGACGGCTTCTTCTCCATTCCAAGCATTGACAGACCGACATTGCGGGCATTGCTGGACCCAGCCAAGACAACAGCACAACTCGCAACGCTACACGTGGGCAACTGCAAATGCGATGTGAATGCCCTGGCAGCGTTGCTGGGTGCTGGTCATGCCCCGGCACTCACCGACCTTAACGTTGTGTCAATTGCCAGCGACGCTTTGTGCCAAAGCATTGGCTCGCACTGCGCCAATCTGCGGGTACTGCGCCTGAGTCGTAGCCGCTACTTCTCTGAACAAAGTTTCTTGGCTGTGCCTCGCGGATGCCACGAATTGCGCGTGCTCGATGTCGAAAACTGCGAACAAATCACGGACAAGGCCTTGCTGGCACTTGGAGAGCATTGCGTGCACCTCGAGAAGCTTGTTGTCGCCAACGACTGGCAGGTCACCGACCGAGGCATCGAGCACGTTGGGCGCCGTTGTGCAAGACTTTTCTCTTTTAACGTACGACATTGCCCCGAAGTGACTTTACCAGCACTTCGTGCAGTAGCAGCAACCAAGCACAACTGCGTGGAAGTCAGCAGCGATGGACTGACACCCAAGACTGCGTCGGTCATAGCGTTCCATTGCCAAGAGCTAGCCCTGGAGCACGCAGCAACCAAGATCAGTCGCTGGCTACGTCGGCGGTGGCTCGAGCGAAGCGATTCGAGTAACGCGCTGCAACGTGCGCTTCAGTTCCTACGTCGCCGCAAAAAATGTGCCGCTCGCATCCAGCGCTGGTTCCGAGCACAGAGCGCTCGACGTCGCGAGTACCGACTACTGCAGCAACTGCTACACGAGCGGGCAGAGCGCGTGGCAGCCAACTGGCACGTGGTATTGCTTTTCTGTCGCCTACAGCGTGCTTTACACGACCGGGTGCGCCGCAAACGCGTGGCGCTCCACGAACGCGAGTTCCGTGCAGCGGAAGCCCAGCGCACCCACAAACATCGAGCTGCCACGCATATCCAGCGTGTCTGTAGGGGCTTCCTCGGGCGCAGGAAGGCACGTCGAGCGCGGGCACATGCAGAAGAATTGCAGCGCCATCGCGAACGGATGGCCACTGCCGTTCAGCGCTCGTTTCGTGGACATCAAGGTCGGCGCAAGGCGCGCAAAGTTCACGAGCAGCAGGAAGATACGTTGGCGGCCAAGGCCATGGCAATCTCTCGTCAGTGCATGGCCGCCTCGCAGATTGTGCGTGTTGCTATGGGCTGCCTCGGACGTCGTCGCAGCAAACAGCGCGCGAAATATCTGGCAGAGCTAGCAGGAAGGCAACAACGTGGAGCATCCGCTATCCAGCGAGCGTACCGTGCACACCTAACTCGTGTGTTGTTCCGTCGTTGTGTCCACAGCGGTGCCATTGCTCTGCAGATGCTGTTTCGTGGGTTCATGGAGCGCCGGCGTGCACGGGCGCTTATCCTGGCGCGAGCCTATCACCTCGAGCCTCGCATTTTGATACTGAACCAGTACGCCATCTTCAACCGTGAGTTTGCAGTCGAATGGAAGGCCAAGCGCGATGCCGGCGAGAAACTGGCGCTGGCCATGCAGCGCTGCGCCCGCGGCTATATGGGGCGAGTACTGTTCAACGCGCACCTCGCAGCCCATCGCCAGCTCTGGTACACTCGTGACCACGCTGCTCGCACGCTGCAGCACATGTTCCGAAGCATGATGATCTGTATTCGCATAGCACGACTCAAAGTCCGTCTCCACCTGCGCAATACCAGCGCACTCCAGATCCAATCCACGTGGCGTATGTTCCAAGGCAAGGTTCACGCGACGGCAGTCGCCTTACGACGTGATCGCCATCGCAAGCTCCACGATACACGCGTAACTTTGGCTGCGAGTGACGCCATGGCGCAAAGCCAGTTGCGGCTATTACAGCACGGTGCTGCCGCTATCATCGTCTGGGCTTATCGACACACTCTACGAGAACGGGGGTGGCTCTCACCCACGCAACAGCGATTCCTCGCGCGCCAGGCCGCGAGAATTCAGTCCATCGTGCGTGGCTTTCTTGATCGCCGCCGTGTTCGTCGCATGCGAGAAGAGCTCACGTGGGTCGCCCTTCAGCTACAGCGTGCTTGGCGAGGTAAGGCCGGTCGCATCCGCTGGCGAGAGGCAATCACAGACAAGAAAAAGCGTCAACAGCTGCAGGAAGAAGACGATCGCGCAGCGCGAGTGGCTCGGAAGCTCACGGGCCAGTATGGACTCGACGCATACGCTCGTGACACCCGACACGCTGTCGTGTTGCAGCGCTGGTACCACACATTGCGCAAGCGTCAAGTGTTTTACGATGCCAAAGCTGTCCGAGCTAAGGCCATGCAAAGCAAGGCAGCCGATAAATTGGCGCTTGTGCTGCACTTGTCGACAGAGAGTGTCGTGTTCCAGGCACGCGTTTGGCGTGATTGTGTCGAACGCAAGGAAGAACTGACGGCTATGGAGGACGATGCAGTTGAAGCACTCGAGGCCGAGTTGACCCAGTTGAAGCAAGAATGCCAAGCCGAGCACTTGCTGTACTCACAAGCCATGATCGAGCTCAACGAGCTGCAACTCGGAATGAGGGACCAGCAGCGCACCAAGCGGTTGCTGCAACAGCGATCCGAGACGATCAAAGTGCGTATTCAGCCCTTTGCGTTGCAGGCCAAGGAACTCACACGCGAGAGTGCGCGCGTGCATTTGATCAACCGTCAACTCCAGAATGAGCTCCAGCGCGTCAGCGAATGCATGGAACAGTTCCACGAGCGACTGCGCGGCATGCTGCTGTACGAGCCTCTGCTATTCCAGGGCGACGTCACTGCACTGATAGCGATGCTGGATCCGAACGGAACGAAAGGATCGATGGTTGACTGGGAGGCAGCATTGGAGCAGGACGCTGCGATTCAGGCGGCGTTGGCTAGCCAATAGACACCCGACCCATCAGCCCGACGCGGCGGCGGTTCAGTCGCAAAAACCACGTCGTTCGAAGTGCGCTGCATCGGGCTTGAAGAACAAAGCACACACAAAATGCGCCGTCAGAAGTTGCTGGTGTTGCTGCTAACACTCGCATCGTGCCGAGGAGTGGAGAGCACAACAGTACCTGCACCGGCGCCACGCATCATCACGGCCCCTGACAAAGGAAGCGAGCTGGAAGATCGCGCGTATGCGGAAGGCCAAGCCGATCTGGAACTGGTCCAGGAAGCGCTCACGCCGAGCACTGTCATCGACATCAATAAGTACACGTACGTAAACGTTCACAATGCAGGCCGCAAGTCCATGCATGGGCATTTCCGTGACCCCTTGATTGACAGTTTGCGCATATGCTAGGTTCTCCGATCCAACGCAATATGTAATTGGTTTGCTGTTGGATCCATGCCGGAACCGTGCATACGACTGCTGCAGCGACCGCTTTGGTGAGCCCGTACGATCCAGCACAAGTCGCTTACTGCCATTGTTGTTGCAAGAACTGATCGTAATCGTCTTCTGCTGTGTTACAGGCGTACACGACAGCCGAGCTGGCAGCTAAGGAGCGCATCTCACTTATTGATGAAAATGGACAACCTCTCGACACGAGTGTGAGCCGTCTGGGGGATCGGCCATCTCAATTCGACCCAGATTGCTATGTTGACTCGAAGATGACACCGTATCGTCTCAAGAAGACGCTAGTGAACGGCAACCTGACGGTCACACGGCAGTACGCAGACTCGGGGTGCGTAGGGAGATTGAGTGCGCTAACTCCACTAGCGGACCTGCGGATGCCTGCATGTTGGGATCGTAACGACTCGATCAACGCTCTCGCGTCGTGCCAAGGTGTCGACGGCCGCCAGAAAAGCAACTGTGTAGCAGTCGGCTACATGCAAACCGCGTACATCACACAGTGCTATGGCGCTTATGCGCTGGACAACCACTGCGGTACTTTTCTCGAGTTGCACGAGCCCGACAACGAACTGATTCTGAGCCAAACTAGGCTGCTCGGTGAGTACACGAGCGGGTTCCGCACGACGGTGTTGCCGCTCTTTTTCAACGGCGATCGCACACGAACGGTCTGCTCGGGCGACTACGAAATCTGGTGGGTGCAGCGCACGCGCTATAACTTCATCGTGCAGAAGAAGAAGAAATTTTGCGTCGTGTCACCGAGATGCGACTTCGACTTTGCCACCAACAAGTACAAGAACTACCATAGAATACAGACCCCGTAGGTTGGTTGATGACGCACAATTGCACACACGTGTTTTATTATTTAATCCACCCTTCGTCGTACGGCACGGTCTGTACCATGGTGTTGCTTTCGGTGGTGTTATCTACGTTCTTGGTCATGCTATTGTGCCTGTCAGTCGCCGCCGCTGTTGTTGCGGCTCCAGATCCCAGGGGCATCGCGCAGAGCTCACACCGGCCGGCGTTGGCGCGGTTGCGAAACGCGCAAATATTGCACTGCACTAGTTGTTGGAACTCCATTGTCGACGGGTCCTGTGTCGCGCAGATCTCGCAGTGCGAAGTGGCCTTGGTTTGCGTGTGAAAGCACACGGAGCAAGTCCATAGGCTGGACCCAGCACCAGTAACAGGTGGTACCGAAGTCGACGAAGGACTGATCAAACTTGCGGTGCGTACTGGTCTCGTCTCATCTTGTCTCGCTGAGAGATCGAGCACAGGCAAATTGAGGCGCTGAGAGGGAGGCTGTGCGAAGGCACGATTGAGACATCCGGTCAGTGAGATGTCCAACTAACGACTAAATTTCAAGAAGAAAACGCAGCATACCTCGTTGCTCTGATCTCTTCGTGCCGAGGAAGCAGCGGGAGCCACGGCCATGTCTTGCTTGGTATCGCTTGTTATTGATCGTTGTCTTGCTGACTTGGATGCCGCAGATGATGCGTTCGAGCGAGCTGAGAGATTGCCATCATGGTCATTGGACCGCGTACCGCCACATACGACGGTGCAGAACTCAACGTGGTCGATGCGCTCCGATGATAGAGCGCCAAAGCGTGCCATAACGGTGGCCATCAGCTCGCGATCCAGCCAGATGTCGAACTTCCGAAGCACCGAGTGGAAGGCATCAACGCTAACGAAGCCAGAGCCCTTGGTATCGTACGGCGTGAAAGCCTGTGCCAACGCCATGGTAGTAACGCTGCGCGTGTCCAACAAGTCTGCAAAGAATGATCGCAATAGTCTGTCAGCTCGTTTACTTTTTTCCATCGACAAGTGTGGTCGTGCTGGCGCGGATTGTGGCGGTGACAACAAGGCTGCCACTGGGGCAACAGCTGCCGTATGTTCTGGCTGGCGTGTTGGACTGAACAATGGAGGTGGACGCTGCTTGAATGATTGATCTATCGGCGCCGGTTTGATGTGCATAGGCATCGCTGATGCAGGCTGCTGTTGCTGCACGTGCACTTGTTGCTGTTGCCGTTGGAGCTGCTGCAGTAATTGCGAGTACTTCACTTGGGCTGATTTCTCTTGTCCCAACACCGCTTTTAGCTCGTTTACCTCACTCTCGGCGAGAATGCAACCCATCAAGCGGAGAACAGTCTGCAGCTCCAGTAATGACACACTGCCCGTGCGCTCGACGTCGCATTTCTCCAGCAGTTTGCGACCGCTGACGTTACGTTGAGCTGCAGACACAAAGCACGCAAAGATCTTGTCGAGTAGACTCGTGGACAAGGCCTTGGGTTGCTGGGCTTTCGCTTTCTCATCTTTCTCATCCTTTTCTGGGCCGATGAGCTCTGCGAGTTGCTTATCCACAAGTTGAAGCAGCTTCTTAGCACTGTAGCCGCGCTCCACCGTGAGTAGGGTCAGCAGGTCGGTCACGTCGGTTTTGCGTAGTCGCAGCGAAAGCTTGGTAAGTAGTTTGTACACCTTGTCCTCGCCCACGCGGTCGCGATGCTTTGCGTCCAGCTCAGTCACAAGCTGTTTGACACGTGCTCGTAGCGCCGTCCACTCGGCCTTTGCCTTGTGTCCCTTCTTGATGGCTGACTGCAGCGCCAACGCGACTGCCTTCTCCGTGGGAACCTTACGATCCTCATCGCTGCTCCACGATAGCTCATCGTCGCTGCTGCTCAGATCGATATCATGTTGATGATGAGAATCAGGAATAACCATCCGTGGAGCCATCTCCAAGTCTTTGAGGAAGGCGGTGCATTGCACTAATCCATCGCTCGCTTTGTCCTTCTCCTTCCCCTTCCAGACGCTGCTGGTATACTTCTTGATCAGCACATCAACGTCCAGTTCTCGCATGTCGTAAGATACATGCTGCTCGGTCGCCTTGGTCAAGAACTTGTCCAAAATTTTTTCAAATGTGCGTGGTTTGACAGCCAACTCGTTGGATGTTGCTTGGTATTTTCGAAAGTACTTGTCGAAGGGAAAAGCTGGTTTCAACTTACTTTGCAGGCGCCACACATGCCACACAGCCATTTGATGTGGCGCTGGTGCACTGCTCTTGCCGTTTGTCTTTCCAGGGGATGATGCCTGAGACCGTGATGGTGACGGCGGTGCGCTCTCAGCTGACTTCGCTGGTGAATGGGGTGGTGATGGCGCTCCTGATGCGTGCGCTGCAGCGACGGGGTCTGTGACAACAGAATTGTTGAGCTGATGATCGGCATGCTTGGCAAAAGCCAGGAACTCGCTGTAAGCGATGCAGCCATCGCCATCCGCGTCGAAGAAGTTCAGTAGCAACTTCTCGTCGTCCGCTGACAAGAAATTGCGGAATCCTGCGTGTTGCAGCACTTGCAGAAACTCCTCGTGGGAGATGTTGCCGTTGCCATCTTCATCAAACTCCGCAAACAGTCGAAACAATCGCTCTTCAGCATCTTTACCAGTCGACATGTAGAGCTTGAGGTCGTCCTGCAACCGAGTGATATAGACGTCCAAAGCACCAGCATGGCTTGAAAACAGCACACTTGGACCTTTCTCCATGAAGAGCGCAAATTTGTCGACCTCAAAACCGCGCGGACCTTGAGGCTTGTCATGCGAATTATGGTCGCTGTCCGTGCTGCTAGTCTGAAAGCATGCGAGAACGGCGTCCAGCTCTTCGCGAAGGAACGGGTGCCGAATTCCCGCAGCCCACAACAATTGCTTAAGCTCTTCGTTTGTGAGGAAGATAGCGTGGGCGTGGGGATCGTCACGGCGCACTCCGAAGGCCGCGTGCCAGTCGAAGTGGTCTTGCGTGTGGCTCTTACGTCGAACGGCCGCATACTCTTGGAACAGCGTTCGCAGGATATCAATTACTTCGGCAGCCGGGGGAGCACCGTTCGCGTGGTGTTGATCCTGTTGACACACGGCCAACAAAGACTCGCAGAACCATGCGTAACGTACGGTATCGCGCTTCCCATCGTGACCAAACGCCGACGTGAGTACACGTACGTCATCTTCATCCAGAACAATCCCCATGTCAGTTAACGTCTGCACGAATCGCGGTGTCGGTACGGCGCCAGTATAATCTTTATCCAGGATGTCGAACATACGTCGAAGCGAAGTGCAAAACGACGGCGCCGAGCTGATGGTGAGTCGCTCAGCGATAGCAATACTTTGCAAGAGGCTGCGGACATTGCTATCATGCGCTGCGACCGCTGGTCTGTGTTTTGTGGCTGCATCAGCCAGGTTGAAGCGCAAGAACTCGTCGTAGTCGATGCCACCCGAAGCGTTTGGGTCAAAGCGGCGCATCAGGCTTTTAATCTCCTGATTAGTGAGATATTTGTCAACACCGAGCTCGCGAATTGCATTCTCGAACTCGGACAGCACGATCTGCCCGCTGTTGTCTTTGTCAAATAAGCGGAATGGGATCTGGTAGTTGTATTTTCCGTCGGGTGTCTTGGCGCAGCGCTTGAGCTCATCGCGCAGGAGTCGCACACCTTCGAGAAAACGTGGGCTGTCATAATGCGTGACAAACTCACTCTTCATGTTTCGACGCTCACGATTGTCACGGATGCATGCAAGGAAGCGATCAATCAGTACAGTTCCATCGCCACCACATGGCGCCCCCGTCCATTGTACCAAATATACCAAGTCCTTGAGGTCCAGTATGCCAACGCTGCGTTCGAGCGCCAATGCGTTCAGTTCTCGTGCAAACGTTACGAGTGTTAGCTTGCCATTTCCTTCGACATTCAACCGATCAAAGACCGTGTCGGGTGCTGCTGGTGTGGCGGGGCCTCGACCAACGACTTTCTTCATATCATAAACCATCGAAGCTCTGAAGGGCACACAAGCGCATAGAGCAAAGTTAGCAAGTGCCATCGAGACTCACGTAAGACGCAGACTCACGTTTTCTTCGGCAAGTGATTGACAAAGGCGTGAAACGCCACCTGATTGATTTCACCGTTGGTTGCAGGTGCCACAAGCACTTTGAGTTGCTGTAGTTTTGGTGCGTCTAGTCGCACCTTGCGTTGACGAAGCACTAAGTCGATCATTTGCGTGTCGACGATGCCGCGCTTGGGCCGCAGAGCCTTCCATGCAACGCTTGAGTCAATGTTGCCGTCCTTGGCTAGCTTCCGGTTCTGTTTCTCGATAGCCCAGGCACGCAACTCATCGGCAGCGTCGGCCACACGAGCAGCTGTACGAGCCGATGCATCACACACACCAGTGACATACCGGAGAAAGTCTGCATAGTCAACAACACCGTCGCCATTGACATCAAAGCGTTGTAGAACTTTGCCGAGTTCAGCGTTGGTGAAGTTCATCTGGTTGGTTGCGAATAACCGCTGAAAGTCTGAACGACTGAGGCGCCCATCACCCAGCAGGTTGTAAGATTGAAAAATGAGCCGGTAATTTGGATTGTGCTGCTGGCCCTGTGTCGTCATGCTTCGCTGCAGTACTGTCACCATCTCGTCACTGCATCGAATCGCTCGTAAGGTCACCGAGAACTATCCAGAGAGGAACCGGTAGCTCGTACTCACATCTCTAGGTCCGTCAGCTCGAGAAATTGACTAAATAGCTCCACATCTATCACCGTCTTGCCACTGGGACTAATGCGATTCCAAAGTAGGGCAAAGTCCTGAGAGTATGAACAGCATTATGGTGAGCTATTGACGGTCACGTTCATCGCTACTCGTACCTTCTTGCCGATTTTTATGCCGAAGGCCTCGATTCCCACAAAGACAGCTTGTCGCGCAACCGCGCGAGTTTTCTTCACGTCAAACTCATCAAATAGCCGGCCAAAGTTGAGGGCTCCATCTTGGTCAACAGGGCACTTTCTTCGAAGCGTTTTCCGCACATGATTCTCGAGCGCATCCACGTGTGACGCCGCCTGTGCTCTTGCGCGAGGCGACTCGATCGTAATATCGATGTGCGGCTCAACCAAATCGTGCGACTGTGTGAGACGCCTCCGACGCAGCCACAGAAAAACACCTATTTTGGCATTCTTCTCGTTTAGATTCCCCGGTACGAGTTTGAAGCCGCGGTGCAGAGGAAGCCAAAGCTTGGCATCCGTCTTGTCGCTCAATTCACCGCGCGTGAGGGACAGGTCGATGATCTCGCTCGTGCTGGCAATCGTCGACTGCACGTAACTGACCCAAATGAACTTGTGTTTGCCAAAAACACCATTACGATTCAAGTCCTGCTGAAGGCACGTGAATCCCTTAGTGACGAGGTCGGTATCTCTTGAGCTAGGCGCATATCGAATATTGGCAATAGCAGGTTTTCCCTCCTCCTTATGGGCAGTGCGAAACCACAAGAACATGCGACCACTGTCATCGTGAAGCTTTGGTGTCAGCTGCACGTAGCCCTCGCGCTTGAGATTGACTTCATCAGCCTCATTACATGATATTTTGAGGTCAACCACACCATATTCTCGCACTGGGTGCACCAAATCCTCCGACAGACGATCTTCTTTGACAAACATCTCAAAGTCAACGACCTTGACGAGTCCATCGCGGTCGTAGTCCATAAGACTGAGCAGAAATGACAACTCCTGATCAAAAATGTGGAGCAAATAAGCGTTGCAATCATCGCGCTTCACAGCACATGTTCAGATAGATAGCCGCACCCCTGTGGTGAGCACCACGTCCAGCTCGCGCGCAATGCTGGCTTGGAAGAGCTCTGGAGCGATCTCAAGCCGCCCGTTTCCTGCGAGGCGCTTGAAGGTGTCGACAATCTCGTTGTCTGTCAAATGCAAACGCCTGAGGTGCTTCCTATACTTAAACAGCAACACGCGTCTGCAACGAGACGCTCAGTGAGTCGGGCAAGACAGCGATGATCAATGGCACCATGGGCTTGGTTGGATACGTACAGCTGGTTGCAGTCGAGAAGACAGAACTCGACAAAGTCCTGATGGCGAATGACATCCTCATGATCCTGTACAATACGGTGGAACAGTGCGTCCACTTGCTCGGTCGAGATGGCGCATTCGAACGCCGGGTCGCTGGCGATGAGCTTGCGAAACTCGTGCGCTTCCAGCACGAGCTGGTCCGGCCCCAGGCCCTTCGGTTTGCGCTGTGGGTGCGGCTGCGCGCCATACTTCTTCATCAGGTCCTTGAGATAGTAATAGATGCTGTTCTCTCCGCGCATCGACGCCGCCTTCTCCCGGAACACTTGGCGCGCATGGTGGCCCAGCAAGTCGTCCGAGTGTTTGCACAGCATATACGGCCCTTCCTTGACGCCATCGAGCGTCAGGTTCATCAGGAAGTCGTCCTCTCCATGCCCGTGCGCATGCACGGCGCCTTCGGCGTGAGATGCCCCGCTGGGACCGTCATGCGTGGCGATGGTGACGCGCTTCCCGCCATTGTTGCCACTGCTCGAGGCCATCACTGCTTCAACTGCCGACGCCGCGCCCTTTCGGGGCCGCAAAATAACCAACACCGACGTTGCTTTGGCGGAGCTGATAACCAACGCGCGTTAGATTGAGGGAAGAAAGCGAAGAAGCGCGAGATGGAGCTCGAGCAGACGGACACGCATGCGCTGCTGGCGGACGACCGCTGCGGAGAGGGCAGCGAAGACACAGAGCACCTGATTCCGCGTGCATACGCTGGTGGTGGGGAACACCGCGACCGCATCTTCGCGCTCGTGTTCTTCGGAAACCTGGGCGTCATCTCGTTCATTGCGGTATGATCCTCCACCCTTCAATGCCGTTGATCTTTCCCGGACGGAGCCGTGCTGAGGCGTTTGTGACGTGATGCAGGTGTTCTTCGGTCTCCCCAATGCATCGCATATCCACTTTACGAAGCATCGCGACGATTCTGGGCCTGCGATGTCGCACGGGGTTCGCATTTTCCTCGTGTTCATTGCAACGTCGCTGATCGGCGCCATCACGTCTGCTGCCTGGCTGCAAGTGCTGCAGCGTTATGCCAAGGAAGTGATTACGTACACTCTGAACCTCAGCATTGGCATGTTGCTGCTGCTGAGTGGGATGGCGTTTTTCAACTCGAGCACGAGCGGCCGCGCCATTGCATTCATCAACCTGTTCCTGGCGATGATGGTCATTGCGTACTATGCCCGTATTCGCCCAGCCATTGCCTTCGCAGCGTCCAACCTGGCCATGGCCTCGCGCTTGTTGTTCGAGTTTCCAAGACTCGTGCAAGCAGCGTATGTTGCGTTAGCCGCGCAGGCTGTTTGGATTTTGATCTGGAGTCTTGCTGTCATCGGGGTGCTGGCCAAAGCGGTGGACAACCTGCACGATTCGGGGACGTTTGGTAACTTTTGCTTTTTCTTCATGTTGTTGAGGTATGTTAGGAATGTCACTGATGCACTGCTTCCTTGCGGTCGACTGAGGTGACTGTCCTGTCTTGCAGCCTTTATTGGTTCGTGCATGTTGCTCGCAATGTCGTTCACTGTGTGACAGCAGGTGTGGTGGGTGAATGGTGGTTTGGCGCACACGATGAGAACACGGTGGTGCGTGCCCAGACACGTGCTCTGACATCGTCGCTGGGATCGATCTGCCTTGGCTCCCTTGTGGTTGCCGTGCTGAACGCGCTGGAGACGTTGTTGATGTCGACACCACGGCGCAAAGGTTCGCGCAGTGCCAATGCCTGCTTGGAATGCATTATTCGACTTGTGCAGCGCAACGCCCAGTACTTCAATAAGTTTGCGTTCTGCCAAGTCGCCATCTACGGCAAGGACTTCCAAACGGCTGGTTACGACAGCTTGGTGCTCTTCCGTGCGCGAGGGTGGACAGCATTGATGAGCGACAACCTCGTGAGCTCCGTCTTATCGATCGGCTGTCTGGTGGTTGGTAAGAGATCAGCACATCGCATTTCGTGGCGTGGTCATTGCCTAACTTGACGACGATGGTCCAACAGGTGTCACGTCTGGCGTTATTGGCTCGGCCTGGGCTCATGTTGCCCTCCAGTGCTCCGCCAAAGAGGCTGTAGCCTATCCTCATGAGTGCGGTACGTCGTGTAGCATCATTATTTGTTGTTGTGATCTCATGTTCGGATCATTTCACCGTTGTGGGCTGTCCAGAGACCTTCAACGTCATCCTGCTGACATTCGTCGCCTGCTCGTCTATCGGCTACGCGATGTGTGGGCTCGTGTCGTCCATCCTGGATAGCAATGTTGCCACGATCTTCGTGTGCTTTGCGGAGGATCCAGCTGCGTTGGCGCGATCGAATCCGCAGGAGCACACGCGCCTTGTGGATGCGTGGAGTCGCCTCAAGCCGGAGCTGCTCATGGTGTATCCAACGCAGCAAGTGTAACCCGATCAAAATGTAACGCGTCGTTGCTCATTGTGTTAACATAGCCGTGTTGAATGGTTCGAAATTCATGATTGAGAGGTTTGCTCATCTGAGTTTGGTCCGACGTTCGAATTATTGGATATGCGATGGCCCATCAATGGGTTGGTGGGAACCGTGTCTCCAGAGGGGCCGTGCGACTGCACCGGGCAGTGGTGATCGCCCTGCAGGAACGTCACTTCAGCTTCAGAGGATCAGCACTGTCAGCTGCGAGCAAGAATGCCCATGCGTGTGCATGCGGACGTGGGCGCAGAGGCAGAGCCCCCGCTGGCGGTGCAGATCCTCGGGTTCAAGACTGAAGAAAAGCAGGAATTTTCATTGCGGAAAACGCGGTTCGTCTACGAGGTGGAAACGTGTAACCTTGTCACGGGCGAAGTCTACGTGGCGCGTCGTCGATATCGCGAGTTCAAGCGGCTACGAGATGCGCTGCTGGAGGAGTGCCAGACGTGCGCTTACTGCAATCACTTTGTTGAGAGTTTGAAGCACGCGCCGCTGCCACACCGGGCACCGTTCGTTGTGAACAGCAACAAGTACGGTGCCCACCAAGCCCGCAAGCTCACACATTTCCTGCGGGACCTCGTGCGTCTGGTCGCGATGAAAGTCCGCCACTGCAAACAGAATGGACACGATGTAGATCGATCTGTCGGGCTCTTTCTCGGCGTCCACTCGCTTGAGCAAGCCGAGCGGTCCAGCGAGCTCGATCGAGCGTCGGCATGGTTGGGTCCCAAGACACGCGAAGAACGCGCTGAGCTGCGTCCTGCCTCGTTGGCCGACTTCCGGTTCTCATCTCTGTCGTTGGCTCCGTCCGAGAGCGATCAGGATGTGTACCGCTCCCGAGGTTTCTCGGCGGCGTAAGGAAGTCGTCTAAGTGTGAATATCAGCTGAGTTATTGTAATATGTCAATGTCTACCATTCTACGTCTCTATATCACGAGAGCCCACCCGAAGCACGAAGCATGCAGTATCCTGTGCCAGCAATGCCTGGCACGAGCGCGTTTACCAGGACTTGCGCGGGCTCTTCATGTCGGAAAACCGGCCGAACGACGACGACTTGGAGTCGGAGCGGCGCGAGTTGCGGCTGCCACGCGAGAAGCCGCTGTCGAAGTTCGAGTTGCGATTGCGCGAGAAGCCACCATCCGAACGCGAGCTGCTCCAGTCCTTGCGGGCGCCGTTGTCGCGGCTACGGTTGCTATTGTCGCGGTTGCGACCAAAGTTGGAGCCGCTGTTGCGGCCACCACGGGATGGGTAGCCACCGTTGTCACGGTTGCGACCGAAGCGCGAGTTGTTCGACTGGCCGCGCGAGTTGGACTCGACCAGGACACGCGACAGCTCGACGGCCAGCGACACGGACACACCGTCGAGACCTTGGTTCTCGATCTCTTCACGCAGGCGGTCGACCGAGTTGTGTGGGATATCGAAGACAAACTTGCCATCCACCTGGTAGAAGTCTGGCTGGCGCGTTCCGGCAGGCAAAATGGGCTGCACCAACATGCCGGCCTCGCGCGTCGTCTTGAGGCCGTCCAACTCGACTGTCTGCATGTTGTAGCGACCCGTGAGCATCGACATTGGCTGCAAGCTCTTGGTGTCGAAGCCCGCCAGCAGTGCCAGCGCTGCCGTGACGACCGACAAACCTTGCTTTTCATACATTTGCTCAGCGTACTTCTCAAAGAGACGCGTGGCAGTTGGAGGAATGGCTTCCAAACGGCGCGAAACATCGCCCACGGCCGCTTCGAGCACGTGCTCGACGTGTGGTGGAGCGGTGTGCTTGAACTGGAACTTATAGCGCTTCTCGAACTCCTTCACTTCATCGACATCGGCACGATCGAAGAACACGACGTTGGTGCCCGAGCGACCGGCACGACCAGTGCGGCCAGCGCGATGCACAAAGCTTTCCTTGTCGCTTGGCAGGCGGTACTGCACCACCAGCTCCACGTTGGCAATGTCCAAGCCACGAGCAGCAATATCCGTGCACACGAGCGTCTTCACGGAGCCGTTGCGGAAGCCGTCCATGGTCTGCGTACGCATACCCTGCGACAAATCGCCGTGCAGAGCGCGCACGCCGCCGCCCAATGAGTTGGCGATCTCGTCAGCTTCTTGCTTGGTCTCGGTGAACACGAGCGTCTGACCGCCCTTGGCGTGGTAGCGTAGCACGTTTTCAAGCATCTCAATGCGGCTGCGGCCTGGGGCGTGAATAGCCTTGTGAGACACCGTCGCTGGAACGTGGTTGTCGTTGTGGCCCACTAGATCGATCTTGACGGCGTTCTTGAGGAACTTACGGGCCATGGCGTCGACCCACTTTGGAAAGGTGGCCGACCACATGACACACTGACGCTGCTCAGCAGGGATCCAGCCCAGGATCGACTCAACGGCCTCTTGGAAACCAAACTTGAGCATCATGTCAGCTTCGTCCAGCACGGCGATCTCAACGGCCTCCAGCGACAGGTTCTGCTTGTCCACCATATCCATGATACGACCAGGCGTGCCCACGAGGATGTCCACGCCGCGACGCAGGCTACGCTCCTGCGTCGTGTACGACACACCGCCCACGATGTTGGCCGTGCGCAGCTGTGGCGCAATGCGCGCGATCTCGTCGGTCACCTGCTGGGCCAACTCACGCGTTGGCAACAGGATCAAGGCCACCGGATCGCGCGACGCGCGCGAGCCCTTGGCGATCACCTTCTCAACGATCGGCAGCGAGAAGGCCAAGGTCTTGCCCGAGCCGGTCTTGGAACGGCCAACAATATCAGAGCCGTTCATCATGACGTCGAACGACTGGGTCTGCACGGGGAACAGGTGCGTGATGCCCACGCGTTCGAGGTTTCGCATGGTGGCCGCCGACAGGTCGTAGTCGGTGATTGGCTTCTGACCAGCAAAGCCCGACGTCACGGCCTCAATGGGCTCCAACACAATCTTGGGTTCCGCGGCATCTTCGTTGTCCGTCCAGCCCACGGCCGCCTCAATGGCTTCCGCTGAGCTGGTGGACTTGCAGTGGATGCCGCTGCTGCCGAACGCACGCACAGCATGGGCTGACGCCGCACGCGCTCCAAGCGCATGGGTGCTGGCCAGCAGCGGACGCGCCAGGCAGGCACGCACTGCCAGGCGACGAAGAGTGAACGCGATTGGACGCATCTTGGTTTCTGTGGTTGTTCCAATGGTTGTTCCAAGCGACACGCTGTTGTTTGTGTGTATTGGTTGGTCGCGCGGTGCGTTCGGAACAGCGCGGCGGTGCAATGAGGGACGCGCAACCTTCGTGCCACCTTCTCATTCATCGCTGAGTTGAGTGTAGTTTGTTACGTTGTGCTTGTGTTGACGGAGGTGGGGGTGTGGAGAACCAGCGTGGCCCACCCCGCACACACTCACAGCCCGGCGCGCAGGTGCCCGTCGACGGTGAACGGAAGAAGAAGGAAAGCGACACCCACGGAGCCAAAGGTGAGCTGAGATGGCGACGGCGATAGCCACCACGGTGGCCATGGAGGCCGCGCGCACGGCAGCTGCTTGGTAAAACACTGGAGCGGGTGCTGGTACGCGGGCGCTGCTTCGCGTGGCTGCCCGGCCGCGCGGGGGTCGCAACGGCTGACTTGCTTGTTTGGTGACGAGATCTCACTCGTTCCCTTGTCTTGTGGTTCTGGACAGCAATCGAATCAAAATGGGCGCGATTTTGCAGAAGATGCTGCAGGCGTTCTACACCAAGAAGCTCGAGGTTGTCTTGGTTGGCCTTGAAAACAGGTGCGTGGCTGCGTTGGGTCGTGAAGCTTGGATCTACGCGGTTAAATGAGATGAAGAAGTGATTAATGGAGCGATTGTTGGGGTGATTGCGATGGTGCAGTGGCAAGACAACGCTGCTGAACGTGATGGCTATGGGACACCCTGTGGAGACGTGCCCGACGATCGGTTTGAACGTCAAGCTTGTGAAGAAGGGCGGCGTGCAAATGAAGTGCTGGGACATTGGTGGCCAGGCCCAGTACCGAAGCGAATGGGGCCGCTACACGCGTGGTTGTGACGTGATTATCTATGTGGTGGACGCTAATGCTGTAAGTGGCTGCACCGGGGGGATAATGGCTGTTGAATGGGGGCAACTCAACTCAACCGTCGCTTGCACCTGTGGTGTAGTTCGACCAGATTTCGTTGGCAAGAAAGGAATTGCATCGCCTGTTAGAAGATCGGTGAGTGGGGCCTGCTTGTGTAGTGCAGAAACTCGTTGCTTATATCTCTGTCTGTGTTGCTGCAGTGAGTTGGCGACCACACCACTCTTGGTGCTGGCTAACAAGATCGACCTGGAACCTCATATTTCCGAGCCTGAACTAATTCGCGAACTCAACTTGGACTACATTGTGGACAACCCATGGCTGGTCATCCCGATCTCTGCGCTGCGTCTCGTCAACATTGACCAGGTCATCCAGTGGCTCATGAAGCAGTCGGGCAAGGGCTAAGCTGCAGCCATCTCCCGCCAGGACTCGACGCAACCACGCAGGACAGGGCAGGCAACAGGCAGCACACGCACTGCGTCGCGTGGGGAGCCCTTTGTCCGTGCCACCTGGTCGTGGCTGCATTCGTTCGCGCTCGTGCGTGTCCAACGCAACGGCGCAACGATGCAGCCAGCAGTTGGTTTTTTCTGTAGAGTGAAGGGTATTTTTCTTTTGCATTTGAATCCAAAATCCAAATGGCGTTGGAACTTCCATGGACTTGACCGTTAACAGACGGCAATGCCGCGCAGTATTCGAAACAGCGCGCCCCTGCACCTTGCTCCCTATAGTTTAAGTATGGAGCGCTTCTTCGTCGAGCACCACGTGCTGCAGGACCGGGATAGCGATGAGCTCAACGGCCGCGTCAACTCTGACTCGGAAGCCAGGTGTGTGTGGCTTGCGACACAACATGGATGATGGATGCAACGATCGCTGAGGCTGTGACTTCGGCAGTGACACAGACGAAGAAATCACGAGCCGTGTGCGCTCGGTGGCCGATCCGACAGGACCATGGACCCAGAAGCCCACGGATGCGGAGGAATGGGGGCGTGCCCAGCGACGCCGTGGCACGCCCAACCGCCATTTCCAATCACAGCACACTGGTCCCAAGGGCGTGATCAACGATTACAAGGCCCACAAGCGCCATGCCAAACAAGAGGTGCGTTCGCATGTGTGTGTGTGAGAGAGAGAGAGTGCGTGTGTGTGACCCACCAGCGACGATGGAGAGCCGCCTTGCTCACATATGGATGCTCGGCTGCGAGCAGAGAGAACGCAAAGAGCGCGAGCGCCACGAAGTGCTGTTACGCATCGCCAAAGGTGCCACGGCCGAAGAGCCAGGCGATGACGACTCGGACGACTGCGACTGCTGCGACGATCTTGTGGATGCAGCCTTCCTGCAGCAATATCAGCAGATGCGTATTGCCCAACTACAGGCAGCGGCGCAACGGCGGTGCGTCGAGTGAGCGTCCACTGCCCGATGTCTGAAAATCTCACCGATGGTTTCTTTTTGATTGCTGCGGCCTCCCTCACGTAGGCAACAGTTTGGCAGTCTCGAGCACATTGAACCCGAGAAGTTCCTGGAGCTGACGACTGACGTCGAACCAGCCCAACTGCTGCTGGTGCACTTAAGTCATCCAGCCAACTACGCCTGTGGTCTCGTCAACCAACACTTTGCTACGCTCGCCGCAGCGCATCCGCACGTTCATTTTGTGAGCATGGTGGCGACCGATGCGGACGAGACGTTCGGCATCCAAGACCTGCCTGCCATTCTGGTGTACCAAGGATCGACGCTGCAGGACACGATCGTGCACCTATCACGCGCGCTTGATGGCGAATTCACGCTCGAACGACTCAGCCAGTTGCTCACAGAGCGCCTGGAGCTGTGAGCTTGTACTTCAGTAATAAGTATGCGTACGACGGCAGTGCATACATTTATCTCAACCATCATGGAATCCATTTTTTGTTCAATGTTGACGGCGAGAGCATCATCATGAGACGCAATGACTGGGGTGAGAAGGCGCTTGAGTATTGAGATACTGCTAGTGAGTGTGCTGGATTGTGGAGGTAACTGACAGGTGACGACTTCAGGGAAGGAGGCAAGACAGGAATTCTTCAGCGAACAATGGCAGGGAACGATGGGAGCACGAACCTTGAGGTGGTGCGCGGTGTTGTAACAGATATCACCAACGCGCAAGAAACCCACAGAACTCGGAGAACGCATTCCCGAACTCCCCGCAAGGCATTCAAACTAGCTATTGCAACCCAGCTGCTCGCTATGTCTGCTCTGACGGAGCCACAACATTCCCACCATCGGGTGATTGTGCGCCAGTTCTGTTCCAAGGATCAGCAACAAGCCGAACGCATCTTCACGCTTGGTATGCTTGCCTACGCGTCGCTCCCAATTCGCCCAACCTGCCTAGTTACATCGAGCACTCACTCAACGACGACATCGCCAACATCGAGAGCGTCTACATCATAAATGGTGGCAATTTCTTGGTCGCAACGCTGGAGCACGATCCTGTCTCTGTGGTCGGTCACATCGCACTCGAAAACCTTGGCGATGGCGTAGGTGAGCTACGTCGAACGTCTGTTGCTCTGTCGTTTCGACGAGTGGGGATCGATCGACTTCTGAAATTGGAGAACTGGGTAGTGAGCTCGGCCTGAAGGAAATCAAGCTGTACACGACAGAGCACGTGAAGATCATCAGGGATTTCTATGAACGAGTGGATTACAACTTCGTCAAGATCGTTCAGCCACCGAAGGGCATTCTGCTGGCAGAATACTCCAAGTTATTGCGCTGAGAACGCGCAGATTTGCTGCGTCAGATTGGCAGGTGGACTGCGTCATTGTCAGCAGTGCCACCCATCGTCCAAGGAGAAATGCTGAAGAGATAGATGACATTCATTCTGGAACATGGCCAAGGCGTTGGTCATTGCGCTGCAGCGCTGCTATCATGCGAGAACAGGCATTTATCACCAAAACGGCAGCGTCCACTCCGAGCGAAGCTGTCGCACGGGCGCTGCTTGCTCTTCTCGAGCGCTCGTCCGGATTTCATGGCTTTGGTTTCCCGGTGCTCAAACGAACACTTGTCGCCCCATCGACACGACCCACGCATGAAGTCATAGCAGATACGCACGACGTGGCGCTCTGTGCGCTTGTGCACGCGCTGCTGATGCCACTTTCCCGCCTTGTGCTCGTCCAACTGGTTCTTGCTCGTGAACGATTTGTCGCAGAGCTGGCAGCGCCAGCTCGACTGCGCGTTCTCAACTCGCGCGGCGTGAGCTGGTGATTCCCGATGCGCCTGGAAGTCTTCCATGTTTTTGCCCACAAAGCCGCACGGCTTGCACGCGAACGGCACCTTCCTGGGCACTTCCATGGCCGCGAGCAGCTCTTCCTGCGCCGCTGTCACGCCCTTGGTCGGTCGCTTGCGCTTCTTCTCGCTCGTGGACGTGTAGTTCGCCTTGGGCAGCATGTGTTCCGGCAGCGATTCCACGCGCTCTGAAGCGTACGCAGAGAGGTTCACGACGGCCTTGCTGGCGTCTCCATCGTCGACATCGCTACCCGAGGCTTCGCTGTCACTGTCACTGCCGTCATCGCTGTCGCTGCCGTCGCTGCTCTGCAGCTCCTGCTCCAAACGCCTGATGGCCTCGGCAATGTCCTCTTCTTCCTTGTTCTTGGACGCGAGCACCGGCAGCGCGCTCTCGGCCGACTGCTTCAGGCGCTTGGCGATCGGCTCCACTCGGCCCATTGGTGTCGCTGGTCCGTGACAATGACTCGCCACTCAGATGCAGTTAACAGCACTCACTCACAAACGAACCAGTGTTATTCTGTTAACACAAAATTCGTTTTCTACACGAAAAAAAAGCAATAGCGTTGTGTGTTGGTGGTGAAGATGGTGCTGTTGGGACCGTGGGAACCAGCTGGGGGAGGTGGGGGCTGCTGTCTACGATGGGTTGCTGAGGCGCTTTAGAAGACGACGTCCGAGTCCGCTGCTGGCTCGAACTGCGCCATGATATCGCGGTCCGACGTGGCGGCCACGTCAGCGAATGGATCGTCAAAGACGGAGCTGGCCAAGGCCGCTGCAGAGGCCTTCGCGCCGGCCGACACGCTGGATGGAGCACTCGCGGAGCTAGCCTTGGCCAAGGCAGCGTTGGTTTTTGCCAGTTCGGCACGTGCTTCCTCAATCTTGTTGGCCTGGACCTTCTTAATACTGCACAGATGCGCAAGAAATGTAAAACGTGAGAGGAGCAACTTGGCAATGAAGGCGACAGCAATTGCTCCACGTACCGCACGAAATCCTCACGTTCCAATTCGTCCAGTTCACGCATAATGTACGAAATGGTGTTCTCGATGCGAGGAATGGTCACCTGCAGACAGTGCCGCCACCGAACAGTCAGGCACCGATGACCATCAAACACTGGCTCCAGCCAGACTCACGTTATCCAGAGCATTGACACGACGGTTGGTAACCTTCAGCGCCTCATCCAGCGTCACGAACGACGTCTGCATGCACAGCCACCCACCCGTCAGTCATTGATGTCACTGCAGTCAGCATCAGTGGCCGTAATAGCCAATGACAAGCTGTACCTGAAGTGATGCCAACTTGACGAGTGCGCGCAACAGCACGCGGAACTTCTCTCGGCACGCCATGATCTTGCCACCGCCACCGGCCAGACCGATGTTGTCCGACTTTTCACGGCTCACTTCGATCTCCGTGAACACGGGCAAGCGCACACCGGCGACGTTATCGATGCGATTCTGCAGACGGATCTCGGCCGTCGACACGGACTCGATCACTTTGTTGCGGAAGTCACCGGCCGCGTACTGCGCCTGTGTCAACGAGAAGAACGCTTCGGACGCCTCGGTCGACATCGCCAATTTCGTCTGCAGAGACGTGGCCACGTCAGTTTTGTCTATCCGTCGACGCTCGTACGTGGCAACGCCGCCACCTCATTGCCCTGCCACGACTCACCTTCTGGATCTCACGGAGCATGGCCTGGAATCGCATCTTGAGTGCATCGGCCTTCTTCTTCAGCAACTCAAAACCTGACGCATTCGAATTTTTTTACATTGCCGACACCGTCAGCACCTGGCGCTTGCATCTGCAATAGACCGCACACGTCCAGATGCGCCACTCGCTCACCTTTCTTGGCACCGACACGCTTGGCCTTGAACGTGGTCAGCGCCCTGTTGTTCAGCAGCACATCACATCGCATACGCATGGGCGGTGTGAGACCATAATGCATCACAGACATGCAGCAACACCATCTCACATTCGCGTTGGCGCGACCTGGACGGAGGACGACATGGTGGAGGTGGCGCTACAAGTAGAGGTCTCTCAACTGCTGGCACTGCTGCTGCGTCTCGAGGGGTTCGTCCACTACAGGCCCGAACGCGCTGCTTGGACTGTGACCGACGACGCCGCGGGCGAGTGGAAATCTTCTTTGCTTCCGTCACAAAGACACCATGGCCCCCTCGACACGTTATTGTTGACATTCTCGACAGCTTCGAAATGTCGAAAATCCGGCGCGGCCTTTTTCGACGCTGTGGACCACTGTGCTGCTGCTGTGTCAACGCGACCTTCAACGTCGCCAGCGCACGGGCATCCACAGCAAGGCGTCCACGAGGATGCCCACTCCAACGACGACGACGACGAAGGCCACGGCGACGATGATGGCAGCGGCGATGGCGGCGTCGCCGACGCAGACAGATGCGGCACGGGTTTCCTGGTTCGAAGCTTCTGGCGCGCGCCGCATGATGCTCAAGAGCAGCGTGTCGTTCAATCAGTACGTGCAGCGCAGCGCGACGCTGTTATCGCCCGAGTTCGAAGAAGACCAGCGCCAGATCGACTTGGACGTGCCCCGGGCCGTGCTGTCCATCTGCGACTTCGTGCTGGGCCATGCGGTCTCCAGCGAAGACAACGTGCCGAGCGAGCTCGTGGAACCGATCATGCCGCGGATTCGCAATGTGCTCGTCGCGTTCAGTGTGGTAAGGACAGCACAGCGCCGTCGCGAGGATCCCACCGTGCCTTGACCTGACTTGCGCGCGTTGCTTGCTTTTGGTTGCATGGTCAAGCGTAACCCAAGCGTCGGATATGTCCAGGGACACGCAGACGTCGTGTGCTTTCTCTTGGGCAAAGGCACGGCCACGTGTGACGAAGAGCAGGCGTTCTGGCTGTATGTGTGCGTGATGGAGAGGTACGTCTCCTTGCTGTCTAGCACTGCAGAGTCATTTGCATTGTTTGCGCGGATCTCACGTGCTGGAGTGTTGCAGGGTGTTCCCGCATGACTTCTTTGCGCGATCGCCTCGATTGCATGGCTTCCATGTGGTGCGTTGAGTCCCTGGGTTCGCTGTGTGCTCTCCTGACTTGGATGCATCCTCACGGCTACTGTGGGTATGACAATTCTAGGACAATCATCTCTTGTCCGAACTCGTCCGCCTCAAGCTGATGCCGCACTCCCCTGCACTCGAAGAGGTCCGTCGCAAGCACGTTGTCGTCGGTGCCTGCCTTGTGGTTATAACAACCTGTCGTTTGGATCGTGTCTGTGTTGTCTGGTCGTGATGCCTACGCAGATCGATCTTCTGCTCGTTTGCTCGCTACTAGCGTGCAAGTGGTTTGTGTCCCTTTGGGTGGGAGAGCTCTCGACCGACGTCCTGGTGCAGGTTTGGGACACGATGTTGACCGAACCGAGCGGTTCAGTGTTCCACCTGTTGCTTGGGCTGGAGATGTTTTCCCTGACACTAGATGACGCCAAGGACCGCTTCCATACAACGCCAGATGAGTTCAATTCGAGCTTGGTCTACAAGTTGGTGCAGACGAAAGCGCGCGGCATTGCTCACGTCGATGCTCGACGCATCTTGGCGAATGCGCAGACGCTTTACGGGATCAATGAAGAGGCGCTAGAGGATATGCGCAGCAATGTCAGACGAGAACCGAGGCTTCGGCATGCAGAGCTGGTAGTGCTGGGGCGGCACACGCACTTCTCAATGGTGGAGCTAGCGCGATTCCACGACGAGTTCTTGTTTCTGCGTTACTTTTCAAAGACATGCGATCGTAACAAGCTGCGCGGTCTCCGACTGGAGCACTTTGAAGGCGTCATCGCACGACATTTCCCATGTGTACGTGATCTCGCGTCTTCTTCGATGGTTGCGCGAATAGCGTGACGAGGTTGGCTTTTATGATGATGATGCACAGTGGCCAACTGAAGCGTACAGTCGCTTGTTCCAGCAATTGAGCCCTGATGACTTTGGAAACATCTTCTTTCCGAGTCTGATGCAGGTCAGAATGTTGCTTGCAGTTCTGCGCCTTGCGTCAGCAGGGATTCTTACGAATAGTGGCAATGCGCAGATTCTATCAACGATGAGTCGAGGATCTCCTGAAGAGCGACTGCAGCTGCTATTTCGCTGCAGTGGAATCACAGACGATGGCAATTTTCCTGATGCTTTGGGTTCTATCTCCGCTTTGTCAGGTGAGATTCAATACTGTATCTCAGCTTTGTTGGGGAAGCAAGTCTGATGAGTTTCCAGAACTTATGGCAGCGTTGCTGGCAAATCGCTGCTCACTCGTCGAGCAACGATTACCGCAATTCTCGGAAGCATCCACGAAATTTGAAATTCCAACACAAAGAGAAATCTTAAAGAAACTAGTTGCTTCTCAAGAGCAAGCGCAGGTCCAAGGCCGCCAAGTTGATGTTGGGGCACTTCGAGATACGGTGCTTAATGATGCAGAACTTTTCCTATGTTTGGGATGGGACATCGCGCGCGATGCTGCCAGTCGGAAATCAGCAAGATCGTCTCGGTCGGGCCACAAATCGAAATCAAGGTTTCCTGGCACGCAACTGACATCGCCCGAATCCGCGCTGATCTCTCCGTCCAGTCCAGCAGCTCACATTGTCAAGTCGAGTCACGATGTACGTCACCTGACATTACTGTCGAAGCAGATGCGCAAGAAATTTCGATCAGTGCGTTTGAAGTCTACATCTCAGGCATTGTTGCGGAATCCTTTCAAAAGTACGAGCTCTCCGCTACAACATGGACGCAGCGGCAACGCACAAGTGTTTTGGTGCCAATGCACAATTTGCTGATAAGTGGTCGAATTTATTCATCCGTGGTCGTAATCGACACAATGTATCGCACGTATGCAGCCACCAGATCGTTCAAGTTCTTTCCAGATGTTGTCTTGAAGACGTTCTCTTGCTCTTCACCGTTCTGGACGACTACAAAAACGAAGGCATTCGAGCTGTATCCCCAGCTTGCAATATCGACGTAGGAATAGTGAGCCAACACGGCCTCATCCTGGGGATTGACAGCACTAATTCCTTTGTAGTTGACGGCCAAGATCAAGTCAAAGGGCATTGATCGATTGCGAGTGTTCTGCACTGTGAAGAATGTTGAGCCGTACAGCTTCAACTTCTCACACACGCGCAGGTAGGCGAGCTTGACTTGCTGAGAAGAACGATCTCCTAACTTCTGATAAGCCTCGAGAACCTTCTGTGCAATGTCGGTGCGGTTGGACGGACTGATCAAGTTTTGTGGAATGAAGTGGTGCAAGTCACGCCTAGCTCACAAACACATAATCTGCACATTAGTCGTCACGCCATGCGTGATGCAACACTGAATGACTTACTCGAGCGGAATGAACGTGTTGGCTTCATAGCGACCGTAGGAGCATAGCAATTGGCACGCAGCTAGCTCAATGCAGTCTTCGAGTGGGCAAATGTAGACCGCGTTGATGATGTCGTACACCGCTTGAAGGTACACAAGGCCGATCTCCTCCATCAGCTCGTCATCGAAGGCTAGAAAGAGGTACACTTTGTAGACGAGATGGAAGTCGTTTGGACGTACGATCGAGCCGCCACGTTTGGACAACCTGCTCTCTTTCTTGGACGTCTTTTTCTTCGGCACTTTCTCTACAGTCAAGCGCTCCCACAAAGCCAAGAGGTCAAGGATTCGCTCATCTGTACCAACCAAACGCTCCTCTCCAGTAGGCGAGATCTCGAAGAGACTGAAGGCCTGATGCTTGCGCACGCCGAGCTTGTCCGCCATTTGCATTGACACGTCGCTGCACGTCGTCCACGCGTCGACTGTCACGACAGACTCAGTGCCGTCAATCAGCGAGAGCGAGATCTGGACCTGTGAGTGATCGCGCAGGGCTTCGATCTCTCGCATGCACGGGATTTCTTTGCGCTCACCCTTCTTGAGTGCACTGTGCAGCGATTGCAGCGTGTGCGTTGCAAACTTTGCCACTTTGGCGCTGGACGATCCGCTGTGCTCAATCAAGAACTTCTCAAGATGCGGTGCAAAGGATGGTGACGGTGGAAACGTGACAATACACGCGCTCAGCAGCAGCCATCCATTGAGCATCGCCGCCCTGCGAAAGCAATCAAACAAGTTAGACAAACGTCTACATGAAGTCTCGATCCGTCGGTTCTGTGAACCTACTCATCTGGGTTGCCCGTGATTTGCTTGCAAAGCTGGCAGTATACCTCGTCTTTAACGTGGCTGGAAGTCGGTACGACATTCCGCAGCAGCTTGAAGCAATGCTCCATCTGCGCTTTGCCACTGGAGCGATTGCCCATGAATCCGGAGATGTTACGGAATGCCTGTAGCGCCGTCTTCTCTTGATCTTTCGGCATTTGCGTTAGCGGGAACGTGATCAGTCCTTCTTCCCATGACAGTCGGGTTGACAAGTTGACGGACTTTGTCTTCTGGAACAGCGTTGATCGTGAGGGGCTTTGATTGAAGTGCTCGCGTGCGAACTCGTAGAGCGGGTGACGCTGTGTTGACGAGCCATTGGGTTTGGTGGTCTTGTCCAGTGGGCTGTTGAGCGACGGCATGGGGCGTAATGGCACTGGCGTCAGTGCAGACAGCTACGCTGACAAAATCGTGCTCAGTACTGTCGTGCTGCCTGTACACGGACCAGACAACAAGCCTACCGCAGCCTCATCTTGCTCTCCTTCCACTTGCAAATGTAAGGGCGGTTGCTGCCCGATTTCTGCGCTCGCCTTAGTCGCCGACTGCTGTACTGCCTTCTCAGACACCAGAGAATCTGCTGTATCGATGGAAACTTGATCCAACCTAACGCTGGCCATGTCATTCACTACTGCGTGGCCTTGAACAGCCTGAGCTGCCTGAGCTGCCTGAGCTGCCTGCGCGGCCTGCGCGGCTTCGGCTTCTGCTGCGCGCTCAGCTTCTCGTGCGGCTGCTTCGGCTTGGGCCCTAAGTGTGGCTTGGATGTCTTCGTGCTTACTGACACACACAGCAACACGCGATGAGATCAACGCTACAAACAGCAACTGATCCATTTCATACGTGCAACGTACATGAATGAAGCTGGCGCATCCCACGATGTCTGCTGCGTGGCCATGTTGGCGTAGTAGAACTTCCCGGAGCCTTCATCATACTGCTGAATCCATTGCTCGTCCATCGTGACGTGCTTGCGGCTTCCGTGCGTCGAGTACAAATGCACTCCTGACCACAAGGGCCGCGTGTGCTCCACGTCGTGTCGGTCCAAAAAAGCACTCACTGCTTCGCGCCTAAAGATGGACCGTCCAGACAATGTATGCATTATACGGAGATACGC
>NSDO01000104.1:126669-137025 GCA_002286825.1 Lagenidium giganteum
AGCGCACAGCAACGACTCAGCCCATGCATCATTGACGCATCCAGCAGCAGCATCGACGAGTTACCTTTGCGGAAGGCTTCGGCCGAGCCAGCGTCTGCCATCGATCATCAAACACGGTCAACCCATTATGAGCCCATCAATCAGATTCCCAAGCGCACCTTTTCGCGTGGTGCCGAGACAGCAAAACGACGCGTCCACCTTGTCAGCGGCATTGATGCACTCGTCGCCCAACTTGTCGAAGTCCACCTGACGGATCTGGAGCTTGCCATCCGCCTTTGCGGCATCCAAGGACGGGAATGTCGCTGTCCACTTGTCCTGCGGGATGTCGCGACGGCAGATCGCAATGACCTTGGCGCACTTGTCAGACGCAACAAGTTCTGCGACGAGTTCGCGGCCCACGGCGCCCGTGGAGCCGATCACCATGGCAACATAGTCAGCCGTCTTCACCATCTTCGTCCTCTGCTTGATCACTCGAAACTGCTTCGATTTGGCCACCTGCAGCTCTGGTGGAATAGTGCCCCCTACCCGATGGGTCACTATTTGGATCACAATTTGGATGGAATTTGCGTTTATGGGTTTGTAAACAAGGAACAGAATTGCGAGATCGCACTCTGTCGAGAACTCTCTGATGGAAACTTATGGAGAGCTCTGAGAGAGAGAGACGAGTGCGCATGATGACTGGATGGGTTGGTCCTCACGCATTAGTTTGCCAAAGTCGTCGCAGCTCCCACGCTACCAACCCAAACATCAGTCAGGTGAGCTTCAACATCCTGGGCGTCGAGAAGCATTGCGATAGGTGATGCTGCTGCTGGAAATTCACTGCTTTTGTCGAGTGTACTCTCGTGAGTTTGATATTGAGACCAAATTGGAAATGCAGTTCCCTCGCTGGTGCACCTAGTGCATGTGATTCATTCAAATGTTGATTACGTCGACGAGAGGTTTGCCATCCCTGCTCGAGATCACAGCGATCCACCCAATCAGTCGGTCACCTCCTTCATATCTGCGTGGCTCCACACACGCGTTCCTTTGTTGGTGCCTTCGGCTTCGAAGTCGCGCAACATGCTCTTGGCGATCAGCTTAGTCGTGATCTGCATAGCGCACCACGTCGTCAACTCCTGACACACCTTCATTGCCGTTTCCACACATGCGCCTTACACTCGGAACAACCCACAGAGCAAGTTTCTCAGCAATGCGAGCAAGATCACCGCGATCGATGAGACCTGGTCGGAATATGGCAGTCCGAGGAAATGCGAACGCCTTGATGGCTTCTTCGGCCTCGCCCTTGGTCTTCGGATACAAGAACCAACTGTCCTTGTTTGCGTTCTACGTACACAGCATCCATAGCCATGGTAAACCCACGCGGAACATTCAGTCAATCTTATTCGACCACGAACCATGGCAGATAACAGGCCAAAGTATGGCACTTTAGCCGCGTTCGATAGCTCGCCAAAACGCTGGGCGTATCCCAGATCGACTGCAGCGCAATCATCATTAGCTCCACAGCTTATCTTACCAGTTCTTGTCTTGCATGACTCACCGTTGCGGAATGCTTCGGCCGATCCGGCATCTGCAGCACCCGGTGTCACACTTCTTATCAGCTTCGATCGCTCACCAAAAAAAAAACTCATCGCACGCACCTCGACGTGTGGTGCCAAGACAACAGAAGGACGCATCCACCTTGTCGGCTTCACTGATACAATCTTCGCCCAACTTGTCGAAGTCCACCTGACGGATCTGCAACTTGCCATCTGCCTTCGACGTATCCAAGGACGGGAACGACGTCGTCCACTTGTCCTGCGGGATATCACGGCGACAGACGGCGACGACCTTGGCACATTTGTCAGACGCAACGAGCTCCGCGACGAGTTCGCGGCCCACGGCGCCCGTGGAGCCAATCACCATGGCGATGTAGTCCTTTGTCTTTGTCATCGCTGCTTGATGAATGAAAGTGTCATCATCAACGACCCTGGATCCGTTGATGGATGAGTCACACAGTGGCGGGTAGAAATGCGGCTCAGGGGGTACAAATCCGGCGCCGCCCTTTCAGGTCCTCAGTGTGCGAGGTGAGGGACGTGGTGGATCATGAAGAGCTCCAAGCGACCATCGATCCGTCCTCCAGATGTGTCCACGGACGACGCGAAGCTGTCTGCGTTCTTGACGGAAGTGCATCTTGCTGCTGAGCAGTAGGTGCCGACATCGCTGTGTGCATTGGCTTTTGATCGCACGAAATAGTGACGGTGTCTGATGACACAGAGCCAACGACCAACATGCAACTCCATACAAACATGACCCAGAGAAGGGTTTCACGATGGATATCATGATGATGCTGGACATGGAGAAGGCAAGAGGGCGATATTAGCGAGCGTGTGTGTGTGCGTTTGTTTTCTGGTCCCCGCTGATGTACAGCTGTTCTTGCAGGTGAGCGCATTGCGGAAGGAATTCCAGCAGAAGGAGAAAGGGCTGTCCATCTCCGAGTTCGTGTTCGTGATGATCCGCTTCGTCCAAAGCACCGCACAGACCGAAGAGAACTCGCGGCTGCGCAATTTGACGGAGACCCAGCTCGTCGCGAATCTCTGCGAGCTGTTTGCTCAGATTGACATCAACGGCGACGGTTCCATGGAATGGGAAGAGTTCACATCGTTCATTGTCGACACGGGGCTGACTGTGAAGAATCACCAGCCCACGTCCATCGAGCACTACCACCACGTGCAGTGGGAAGATGCATCCAAGCACAGCACCTTCATTGACCATGTACGTGACGTAGATCAAAGCACCTCCAGTATCACGGTGCTTATTCCCTTTGCTGTGGGCAGATCTATTACTTTCCATCAAACGATCTTGTTGCGCTTGTTGAGAACTGCAGCTCAATCTTCAAGATCTACAACACCAACTGTGAGTTTGTCCGCAGCATTCGCTCGCCAGACGGCTTCGTACAGTGCGCAGAGCACATGTCACGCAGCAACCAGTACGTGTTGGCGTCGTCCGATCTCCAGTTTCGCTTCTATGATGACAACACATTGCGCTTGGTCAAGAGTTGCCACACACCAACGTCGCAAAATTGTCTTAAGTGGTATCCGGAGACGAGCACGCTCTTCTCTGCTGGTGTTAGTGGCATTGTCTATGCCTGGGATGCCGAGCGCATGGAAGAGCGGCATCACATGGGTGGTGAAGTCAACGGACGAGTTCTGACCCGGTCTCATGATGACATTGTCCTCGATCTCTTGAGCGTAAGCGCTAGTTCAAACCAGTCACAATGCGTTACTTACAATCCAGGTCTGATTAACGTGCTGATTTCCTAGCTTCCAACGCTCGAATCGCTCGCTTCGGCAAGCATGGATCGCACCATTCGTCTCTGGGACGTCCACACGGGCAAGCACAAACAACAACTCGACGGTCACTCAAAGGGCGTCCGCTCACTCGCGTACTCTCCCGAGTATCGCTTTCTCGTCTCGGCCGGCTTTGATTTCGACGCGTTAGTCTGGAACCCGTACGTCGACCAACTCATTTTGCGCCTCCACGGCCACAACAACAGCTTATGCGGTGTCGAGATCATTCCGGACACGCCGCAAATCGTCACGGCAGACGTCGATGGCGTGTTCAAAGTCTGGGATATCCGCAACTTCGCGTGCATGCAAACGTTCACAGCAGAGAACATGGGCGATGTCAAGAAGATCATCTCGATTACTTCGCAGAAGCGAATTGTCGCGGCCGGCAAGAAGCTCACCAAGTTCGACTACGAGAAACTTGAGAATCCAGAACTCACGGACGATCATCCGGTCTTTTCTGCGCTGTACAACCCAACGTCATTGTCGTTCATTACGGCTGCGGGCAAGGACGTCAAGATCTGGGATGCTCGCTTGGGCAAGCTCATTCGCGTCTACCGCGGCTTGAGTCAGACAGACCTGACAGCCATGTGTCTTGACTTCCGGGAGCGCAAGTTCGTGGTCGGCGACCACGGCGGCCACATCCACGTTCTCGACTACCTCAACGGCTCACACATGAAGTCGTTTGTATACGCTGAGGCCGACGGCCGCGCACATCTCTCCGAGGTCTCCCGCCTATGCTACTGCGCCGAGCACATGACGGTCATCAGCGTGTCATGGGACAGCTCCATCAGCGTACACGACGAGAGCGACTCCGAGCGCGGTGTGTTGCTACGGCGGATGACTAATGGTCACACGGCCGACGTCACGTCGCTCAGTTTCTCGTACAATCTCTCACTGATCGCGTCGGGATCGTCTGACTACACGCTGCAAATCTGGGATTACGAGTTCGGACGCCTCGATGGTACGTGCATCGGCCACATCAGCGGTATCCTGGCGCTGCAATTTCTCGACCCATATCCACTGCTCGTATCCAGCGACAACGTCGGGAACGTGTGTTTCTGGGCCGTGCGACCATCGCGATACAAATGCAAGTGCGTGCACCGCTTCCGCAATCAGCGCGGCGCCAGTGTCGGTGGAGGCATTGCGTCAGTCAACTGCATTGCGGTGCTGCCGCCGTCCGTCGTCGACGATGGCAATGAAGCGACGTTGCTGTCGCAGTATTTGCTGGTCACCGGCGACGACAAGGGTGTTGTGACAATCTGGAACCTTTCTCCGCTGCTGGCGAAACTCGAAGACGACTTCCAGATTCGCCGCCAAGACAAACCCTTCGAGTGTGCCAATCCACAGCGCAACCTGCGCATTAACGCCGCTGGCATGGTCCGCAAGGTGAAGAACGGCCCCGAGTGGGCGGCGTTCATGGCACGCGACCCATTGCTGTCTTTCTTTTTCCCGTCGGGCATGCCTCTGGTGAATGAGAGCTCCGTGACATGTGTGCACCAGTGGAAGGCGCATAAAGACGTCGTCTACTCGATTCAAATGATTCCCGAGCCATTGAGCGTGCTTACGTCGTCCTTCGACCGCCGTGTCAAGATCTGGACGCTCCAAGGCGAGTGCCTCGGCATTCTGATGCAGGGCGACATGGAGATCCACAATCGTTCCTGGCGGTTTACGGTCGATTACGAAGCCCGCGAACGCAAGAAAGAAGAAGCGGCGATCCCTGTCATCGAAGAAGTGCACAAGCTCAAGCAGCAGCAGGAAGCCGAGGACTGCAGCAGCGGACGGCGCCGCCGCGAGCGCGTGCAGAACACACCGCTGTCGGACGTGAACGTACTGGAAGAGATCTCACGCACAACACACCTGCCGCCGGTGCTGCCACTGGGGCGCCATGGCGCCAAGACCGACAGCAAAGCGGGAACCGCGGCGCTGCGGAAGACACCGCGCCGCAAGCCCGTGACGGCCGCCACGGCCGGGAGGACGCTCATGATCAGCCCACGGCAGCTCCGTGTGATCAACAACGCTGCAGCATTCAGCTCCCCATCTGGCCTGTGATGCATGCACACGCGTCAAGCTGCTCTGGGCACACCCTCGACCCATTCAGCCGCGCCAGCTGGCGCAGCCTTCGAGGCCACCAAGCACCACCCGATGCGCAATGTCAATGCCAACGCCATTGCCGGTGTCAAACCAGCACCTCGGCCAATGGCCAATGGCTCACCCACGCGTCCTCCTCAATGCGCAATCCAGCGCTTGCTGGCTCCAAGCGGCAAAATCCGGATCCGGATGGTGACGCACCACCTGGTGGCGCCACATCAGCTGCTCTGCAGCACGGTTGGTCGCGCCCATTGCCGCGGTCGGTCGGGCACGCGGATCCCACGTCAGCCTGAATTTGCTGGCCGACGTCGAAGCTGGGGTCAGCGGGTCGGGTCGAGGATTTAACGCGCTGGGCGCGGGTCGTGTTGGTGGGTTTGGGGCGCGCTTCACGCCTGGCACGTTCTTGTGGTTTGGGGCCGTGCTGCTGGGTTTCGTGGGTTCCGTAGAAACCCCGCGTGGCGCAGAGTGGGCCCGACCCACACTCATCCTCTCGACCCATGTCGCAGTTGGCGGCCCACGACCCGACGAGCGAGCGCGTGCACGCGCTGCTTGGCTTGGCTTGAGCCCAAGTGACTCGCCAAGTGACAGCCCAACGCCGAAGGCACTGGCGGCAACACGGTCACAGACGCCAACGCACGCACGCACGCACGAGAGACAAAAGCACATGGACTTCCGTGCCGCTGCCGTCGCTACCAGCAACTCCGCCGTGCCACCGCCGCCGTTCAAAGGCTCGCAGAGCGAGTGCGTCGAGGCGGCGGCGTCGTGCGGCATCTTCTCGCTCTGCTCGGAAGCCACGCTGCGCAAAATTTGCGCGCGCGCCAAGGCCGTGACGTTCCCGCGCGGACGCGTCGTCTACGAGCAGGGCCAGCCGCAGGAAGAGATGCTTATCGTGGCGCAAGGCAAGGTCGAGAGCTCGAAAGAAATCAACGGCCAAGTGCACGTGCTCGGCACGTCGTCGGCCGGCATGTCGGTCGGCGCTAACCACGCCCTGCGACGCGATCCGTCGGCTGTTAGCTGTCGCTGTGTTACGCCCGTGGCGGGCTTTGCGGTGCAGTCGTCGCATTTGGATGAGCTGATTGACGACTCGACGGCGGCGCGCGAGCTCATTCACAGTCTGAGCAAGGAAATTCGGCGGCAGGCAGCGTTGCTCCAGACCCCGCTGTTCGAACAGCACGCCAAGCCAACGCCATACTTCGCGACGTCCGTAGCTGCCGCGCTGGAGAGCTTCTACCGCAGTGCCATGAATTCGTTGCTCAACGCGCGCTTGACGGGTCAGCCTGTCGTCTCGCTCTTCCCCAACATGTCGATGCAGATCCCGACGCGTGTGGTGTACATCAACGGCTTCAAGGGTATTCGTCACTTCATGGAGAAGAATGTGGACGCGGACTCGTATGAGAACCCGGGGCTCGTGCGACTGGGAGAAGCGATCAGTCCAGGTATCATCATGACGCCGGTTAGTGGTATGCTGGAAGCGTTCAACGCTGGTCACATGAACCCAGAATCGCTAGCCACGCGATGGATGCGCGGCTCCATTCCGCGAGGTGTTCGTGAAATCATCTTCGGAGTCGGCCTCAACCAGTTGTCTGATTACTTTGAAGAACGTATCCCGCTCTCAGCCAGCCCCGCTATCAACAACGCCATTGGCAGCATGATGGCCGGTGTCGTGGCCGGCTACTTCTCGCACGTGCCCCACAACTTGTCGACGCTCAAGCTGATGAACCCGCAGAAGTCATATGTGAACCACATGAAGGATTTCGTGCGTCACTCGGAGTCGCGCGTACCGAACACGATCCCACCGCGCTCTCGCTTCATGGCTGCCGCAGTTTTGGCTGTTCTCTTCCCTCGCGGCTTGACCATCCGTACGACGCAGATCGTGGGCTCGTTCATCATCCTCAACGGCACCATCAACTCGCTCAAAGACGTGGACGCCGGCAGCGTGTCGCGCTTGCTGTGGCAGCGCTGAGACTGCCCCAGCGCCATGTCCTTCTAGCGTTAGTACAGACCGTAGACGTGTTCCAATTGAGCACACCAATGCAGCATCCAGTTTTCTTAATATCCTTATCATTGCTTTCCTCCTCTGACGCTACGCTATCATTTCCACGTTCGGCACAGGTCCAGACCCGCTGATTAGAATGGCATTCACCAACGGCCATGGCGGCAGCGGTGTCTCTACTTGCAGCTCTATCTCGCGCTCGATGGTCGCGCGTGGGCGCTGGAAGAGCAGCTGATACGCCGTGAAGTAGCGGAAGAACGTCGCGGTGAAGAACTCGACAATTTGCGCGACGTCCACGGGCAGGAAACGCGACTCCGCGCCGCCATCCCCACCAGTCGTTGCAGCTGCTCGCACGCACGCGCGGAAGCGTTCGTAGACAACATCAATACCGGGCAACGCACCGCCCGGGGCCCGCGTGGACACATCGAAGATCTCGTTGGCGACGTGCAGCAGTCGCAGCGCCTTCGGCTCCGAAAAGTGCACGTCTTCAATGGCAAATGCCAGCACACCGAAGCAAAAGTCGACCCACACGAGCGTGCGTGGATTGACGTCGTAGTGTTCGACGCACAACAGGCGACACAGCGCTTCGATGCGTGCCGGCGCATGCATTTCCTTGAGCAGCTCATTCAGCTCGCCAGGTCGCAGCAAATGGAACGGTGGCAGTGGCTCCACCTCGACAACCGCAGGCTCCGGTGGTGGTGGCTCTGGCGCTGCTGCGGCCGCGGCAGCAGCGGCGTTGGCTGCATGAGCTGCTGCGTGTTTGTCGTGGTCCTTGCCAGCGGCGGCGGCTGGCGCTGCCTTCTGCGTCACCATCGTGCCGCCGCTTCTGGTCAGTTGTTGCAATGGTCGCGTCGGTTCAGGCATCGCAATTAAACACGCAAAATCACACACAACACCTCGTTTGTTGTCCAAAATGGACGACATGACATGTGTTCTTTACTCACTCGCGCAACGACGAAGTGCTAATGCGAGTACAAGTCCGAGACGTCCGACGTGACGGTGAGGTCGTCGGTAATCTTGTGCACAAACTGCTCTGGAATGGCCTTCTCGACCATTTCGTCGCTGTCGGGGCCCGATGGCAGCGCCACGTTCATCTCCGAGCTCTTGGACGTCACAATCTGCGCGCCACGGCCTTCCCACGACAGATACACGAGGCAGCCGTCCGTCTTGTCGATGGCTACCGATGGCACTTGGCCCTTGCACTGCACTTGCACGTTCTTGCAGTTGACGATCTCAATGCTGGACACGGCGCTGTCAAACAGCAGCTTGGTCTTCTTGCAGCCGTCCAACACGATGTTCTTGGCCTTGCCTTCCAAAATGATGGTCGCGCTATCGCAACCGTAGACGTACACCTGCTGCTTGATCGTCAAGTTGGACACAGTCACTGGCGCGCCCGCCACCTGGTTCTCGATGGCCCAGTTGCCATTGCGCTCTTCACACACAGGAGTCTTGGCAACCTTGGCCACTGGCGCAGCTGGAGCGGCTGGTGCCTTCTTGGCAGCAGGAGCTGGAGCAGCAGCGCCACCGTCCTTAAACTCTGGACGCCACGTCTGCATATCCTTGGTCACCTTGCGCAGACCAGCCGTGAAACCTTGGCTCTGGTCGACAGCGCGGATGCCAGCGAAGACGTCGTTGATGCCGGCACCGCCAGGTGCGGCTGGCTTCGCAGCGGCCGCCGCTGGTGCTGCAGCTGGAGCAGCCGATGGCGTGTACTTGGAGGCATCGCCGCCCTGTGGGTTCCACGTCACGCCCGTCGTGTGGTGGGCCTTGACGTAGGCCATGAGATCAGTCAACAGCGCCTTGAACGTCGTGACGAATTCAATTTGATCTGGGTTCGAGGTCTTAAACTGCACGCGGATCTTGTTGCCCCAGAAGTCGGAGCCACCGATGTACGACTCGATGAACGGCTTCGGGGCAGGTTCGACGCACAGCCAGCCGAGCGCCTGGATGCCTTCGTTCACCATGTTCTGGTGGTTCGCAAACTCGCTGCGGTTGTCGCGGAGAGCGTTGATATCCTTGAGGCACGCCTGCAGGTCCTTCAGGTGCTCTGGGTTGGGCGACGCGGGCTTCTTGCACTGCGACGCCATGAGCAGGTACGCGCGCTGGGCGTCGAACGCACGCTCCGTGATGGTGCCGAGCTTGGTCGTGTCCTCGCCCAGCTTCTTGCACACGTTCACAAACGCTGGGAGGTGGCTGCGCACATACTCGTCGTAGGCAACGAGCTGAGGCGAAAGCTCCACGGCCGCGGCAGCGGCGGCTGGGGCAGCGTTGCCGCGCGGACTGGCCGGCAGCAACGGAGAGCTGCTGCCACAGATGCCGATCTTGGCTTCGACGTTGGCGAGACGGGCGTTGAGCTTCTCGAGAAGCTGTTGCAGGGGCTTGACGGCGTCCATGCTGCTGCTGCGGGCAATGGAATGCGAGGGGGACGGACGGATTTTTATGCCGAGCTTTCTCTGATTTGAAGTGCGGCCCACTAGGCGATCCACAATATCGTCCAATCGCAAGTGGGGCGCCCTCTCATAGGCTGAAAAGAAGCGCGCCAAATCGACCAATCGTGTCCCGTTCAATTAATTGACGAAAGATCGGGAAAACCAACTGGTGTGGTTGAAGATGCGTCCCGGAAATGCCTATTTTGGGCACCGGTGATGAATCTTAGGCGGAATTCATGGGAGAGCATGGGAAACCTTCAACAAATAATATTGATCTTCAATTTATACACAGGGTCATCTTCAATATATATATTGACTGGGTCATGTTTGCTGTCGCGTCGCTGATTGAAGCAAGTTCACAACAGTTCGCCAAGACAACTCACTGCGTCGACGCTTGGTTGATCTCTCGGTAAGTGGGGGAACAGCAAGCACGTGACTACAGCGACCATAGACATCAGTTGCCTCCGCTACCGATGGACTACGGCTGATCGTGATTCCTTGCCGCTCTGCCTCGGTAAGA
>NSDO01000104.1:138975-204920 GCA_002286825.1 Lagenidium giganteum
TCGACATTGCCAGTCGAGATGTGTTGCCCCAAGGAGCTGGAGAGTGCCACGTCTTTGACGCAAACCGGCGAATCCCACGTCTTTGGCGCAAATCCCTCAATATTGGTGCTGATCGGGTCAGCAACCGTTTTTGTGCTCTGCGTGCATCGAGTGTGATCAACGCGATCACACAACTTTGAGGGCCTAATCCTCCCACAATTGTGCCTATTATTTCTCTCGGTCCCTCGAAGTTGGGAGAATGAGCGACATGGGCGACAATCACGTGCGGCGCAACGACTGGGCAGAAGCAACGCTGACGCGGGCGCGTCATGCCTCGGCTGAATCCCCGCGAAGCCGACACTGAACCGTGCGATCAGGATAGAGAGGGGTAAGGCAGCTGGTGCCGTGCGTGCAAGCAGGTCGACCAGAACGTGAAGCAACGGGCGACGCAGAAGCACACGACCAAGCTCAAGCTGGGTCTGAGCAAGCAAGCGAGCGAGAACAGCACAGCTCAGCACAGCACGTGGCAGATGCAGACCGAGCGCGCGCTGCTGAGAGGAGCGAACATGGCGCGCACCACCACGACCAAGAAGACCAAGAAGGCCACCGGCGACGTCGCCAATGGCGGTGGCACAGCGGCGGACACGACCGCCACGGGCAAGAAGAAAGTCAAGCAGAGCAAGCTCGAGTCGTTCGACATGCTGCACCGTGAGGGCTTCGCGTGCCTGGCGGACAACTCGTACATCCGCTCGGGCTACCGCTTGAACTACTCGTTCCGTGACTGCTTCTTCTCGCTGTTTGAGCTGCACAACGAGACGCTCAACGTGTGGACGCACATGGTCGGCTCGTTCATCTTCCTGACGCTCATGGCGTACCTGATGCTGTCGAACACGGCGCTGGACCGTGGCAACGTCGTCATCCCTGCGGTGACGTGGTGCCAGACGCAGGATCCGTTCTACGTCGAGCACGGCCGCCACACGCCCAAGATGTTCTACACGACCGCCGCGCCGAAGCACTGCCCGCGCCCACGCCACGCGCCATTCTCCAGTGGCCACAAGAAGCACTACGACGTGGCCAGCATCATCTTCGATCACAGCATTGACCAGATCCCGAGCCTCGCGCGCTTCCATCACTTGCTGGAAGACCACGTTGATGGCATCTCGCACACGGTGGCCGCGCAGATGGAGCAGATGAAGGCCGAGTTGCAGCTGCTGAAGGAGCGATTGACGCACATGCCCGACGCGACGCAGATCAAGGCCGTTCGAGACAAACTGAACCATCGCGTCGACAGTTTCTCGTCATTCCTACAGGGCGTGGCCACCGATGTGGGCGCTGATATGCCCATCCAGTACGCGCTCAGCGAGTTACACGGTCTGGCCGACAGCGTGAAGAACGGCATCCACATCATGTCGACCGTGGACACGCACCACGTGCCGCACTGGCCGATCTTCGTGTTCATGATCAGCGCCGTCATCTGCCTCACGTGCAGTGCCACGTTCCACCTGTTGTTCGTGTACAGCAAGCCGGCGTACTTCTTCCTGTCGCGCATGGACTACGCCGGTATCACTATCATGATCGCCGGCTCGTTTTATCCGCTCATCTACTACGCGTTCTACTGCCACCCGTGGATCCTGCGCATGTACCTGACGTCCATCTCGGTGCTGGCCGGCATCACGTTCACCATCAGCCTCGTACCGGCGTTCGGCACGTCCAAGTATTTGCTGTTGCGCACCGGCATCTTCTTGTCGCTCGGCTTCTTCGGCGTCATCCCAATGGTGCACCTCGTGTGGCAGTTCGGGCTGTTCGACCCACATGTGACCGTCATGCTTGGGCCGCTTCTGCTCATGGCGGCGCTCTACATCGTGGGCGCCACAATCTACGCCACGCGCTTCCCGGAGCGCTTCTATCCAGGCCGTTTCGACGTGTGGTTCTCAAGCCACCAGTTGTGGCACATTTGCGTCGTTGCCGCTGCGCTCGTCCACTTCGTCAACGCGCTGCAGCACTACGAATGGCGCTGGAACACGCACTGTGACGTCTAGAGCAACCCACCACACCATGTGCCTGCGGTTCTCAGCACCGACAACAATATAGCCCTCCCTACATTCCCATTGCTTTCTCCAGCAGATTCGAATTCGATGGACATCTGTGATACATGCAATCTCCCGGTTCGTAGGCGGATGAATAAAGCGGCGACGCCAACGAATTTATCCACTACCATGCGAAGCTAGAACAGTACACCAACACACATGAGCCCCACAGGAACCATTCGATCCGCGCGCGCTCCATCGCAACTCGCATCGGCACGGCTCCTCGCAGGAGTCGCGCCAGACCTGAGAGAGAGCACCTGCTGAGCGTTCCTGGTTGCAGCCGTTCCCAGCCACTCGCTCGCCTTGCGATGGTTGGGTCGGCCATGACGTCATCACGTCACGGTCCGCTTCAGCGGCATCGCTTGGCTGATTGATCCATGGCCCCGGCTCTCGACCGAACCATGGAGCTCGTCGTGGTAGCTGACATGGACGTCGCGCCTCTGCGTGCTTCAGCGCATTCCGTCGCGCCCAGTGGATGGCGAAGGATCAAACGGATATGACCGCGTCCCGGTTGCATATCACGGGGCTGCATCTGCTGTTGGTTATATCGGGACTTGGACCAGGATCAGGTTGTGCGCTGACTTGAACACGGCGCATTGATCATCACCGCAGGCGCTGTCTCGTGCTGCCTGCGTGAAAGCGATGAACGCGTCGTCGCTGCTGCCATCGCCACTGCGGCAGTCGATCGTGGCCGACGAAGTCGTCATCAACGAGCGCTGCTCGTTCGACACGCAGGCCAAGTTCACGGAGCTCGAGGCTGAGCTGCGTCGATGTCGCTCGGCCACGCGGATGCGCAACATTGCGCGCAAGACGACGTCGTTTGCCATGCCCATTGCCACGCAGGACGAGCTGCAGCCGTTCAAGACGGCCATGTGGGTCGAGGGCAAGTTTGAGCTCAAGAACGAGGCTGCGCGCAAGAACAACGGCATCAAGGAGCCGTACGTGGCGCCGAGCGACCATTGCTTCCGTGAGGAATCACCGCAACACAAGTGGAAGGCGCCGCACGACTTCCAGACCAAGTTCACGCTGCCGAGCAACCAGGACCTGCGACGACGCGTGGCGCTCGACCAAGAGGGCTTCTTCGTTGATGACGACGGCGTCACCAAGTCGCCGTCCAAGCGCTTTGTGCGCGCCATCGAGGCTAGATCCCCCAACAAGCATGTCAAGGCGGTAGGACAGCCTCGTGTCGCTTGTTTGACGTACATTGCCGCTGACGGAAACGCGCGTGGGTCGTGTCCTAGGCCTTTGTTTCGAGAGTTGACCACACGTCGAGAAAGTATTCAAACGTGGAGCTGCGTCTGGAACGGATTCTGGACGAGGAGGGCCTGCTCCCGAATCTCGAGGACGTGCGACGCCACAAGTACCGCGAAGAAGTAAGTTGCTGCTGTTGTGCGTCGTTCATCGAACAACTCGCATTGACTGTCACGTGATGTGTTCGTGTGTGGGCACCTAGGCCACTACGTCCACGCCGTTCCAAACGCAATTCCACGCCACGCCTTCACATCAAGTCCTAGCGTCCCCATATACGAGTAGCAATTTCTAATATCGCCCTTCCCTCTTCCGCCTCCTTTCAAATAGCCAGCACGCCTCGCATGTTCACTTGCTCACTCCCATCCTGACTTGGAGTCCCCGGAGAAGTCGAACTTGTTGCGTCGAGACGCCTCTCGCACAGCGTCTATGCCTGATAGACTTGTTCGTTTGCTAGCGGAGGCAGACGCTTCCAAGGACGCTTGCATCGCTGGCGTGAGGAACCCGACACAGCTGGTTCGAGCGATAGATGCTCGACTAGAGTTGGGCACCATTTTCCTCGACAAGTTGCTAGGCGTTCTCCGCGCGACGATACTTCTTCTCCGGCCTGCATCCATCGCAATGGGCTCAGTGAGTAAAAACAAGTAAACGTCACCAGCACTTCACTGTGAATCTCGTACCTAGCTCGTCCGAGTTGAAATCGAACTGGTTGCGGTTCGTCGCTTCTGCGACAGCATCCATACCTGTCAGTTGAGTCTGTTGATACACGACTGATGTGCGTTTGGTTGCCATGGGTGGCGTCGCGTCTACGGACGACTGTGGTTGCGGATCGGAGCGAGCGGGTTCTGGATCTGGAAGTGCCTGCTGAGATTTTGGTTGAGTTGGAGCAGCGACTTCGACATTCTCACTAGCAGTTGGCTCGGGTAGCGGTGGAGCGGAAGGCTGGGGAGGAGGCACTGCTGCTGGCGCGGCCACTAGGCTTGGCGGCGGAGATTCTGGTGGAGTAGTGATGATTGGCGCAGGAGCCTTGGCTTTCCTGGAAAACATTTGCGTGAAGCTCTTCCGCACTGGCTTGGGTTGGTCAACAATGGTCGAGGAGGAGGAGGAGGACGACGACGACGACGACATCCAGGGCATCGACGTTCTTCGAGCTCCCATTGCAGGCGATGCTTCCGCAGTTGTCGGTACAGGTGGTGTGGCTTGTGGTAGACGGACACGAACAGCCATACTTGACTCGGAGGACGATGATGACGACGACGGTGGATGCAAAGGTGGCTTGCGATCATCCTTTGGACGCGGAGGTGCCACCGTAATTGCAATCGGTGGTAGCGACGGCGGTTCCTGCGAGCTCTCTGCGGAGCTTGGTTTGCGCTCTATCGAGTGCTCCGAGCTCACGCTTCGCTCCCTGGGTACTAGAGCCAGAGACACGTCGACAGAACCTCTCGGAGACTCTGCTGCTGGCGCCACATCGATGGTAGCTTGGAAAGATTCTTCAACCGGAGGAAGTCGAGGAGCTAGTTGCGGTGTTGGTCGTCTAGTGTATCCAACCACCCATTCTTCTGAAGATGATGACGAGAGCGACACCATGGAAGGTTCGCGCGACACTGATGAGTGGCCTGCTCTGGAGTTCGTTGGTTCATCTCGGTACGCTGCTGATGGTTCGCGCGAGACAGATGAGCGCTCTGCTTTGGATACCGTCCGTTCACCTCCATTCTCCTCCAAGCTGTCCGCAACGCTCAGTCGTTCCGTGGAATCTTGAGCACCAAATTCTACTGGATCTGGAAAGTCTTTGAGCTCGGCGTGCTTGCGAAGGACAACATTGAGACGCCGCAACAGAGAATATCGCTCCATGTGGTCCGCCACTGAGGTCTCTGGCTGGGAGCCGCCTTCGTCGTCGCTTAAACCCATGTCTGCTATGTCTTTCACAACCGCGTGGTGGCTCGGATCGTCATCAAACCCTTCACTCGAATCTTCTCCGAAGTATCGTTCAAGGAGGTATTCGTTGCGTAGCATGACTTCCTCGGCCTGGCGGCTTGTGGATGGAAACAGAAACCACAGGATCTCAAACAATAGCAGCGCTGCAACAACATGGAGCATGAACGCACTCGCGCGCTGCACAAGCTGCTGGGAAGCGTGGTTGGACGCCATGAAGTACACGAACGCAAAGTTCATGATGACGCCAATGCGCAGGAGCATATGGGCGCACGACGACCACGGGCCAATGCCGTCGGCAATGTCTGGCGTTGGGCGCCGCGTAAATTGACACAGATTGAGAGCGTCTAATCGGATCTCGAGCATGCATTCAACCAATGCCAACACCGGGATGAGCGGACAAACACTGGAAAACATAACCACCAAGCCGAACTGGACAATCAGCTCAGTGTAGTCTTCGTATGATCCACCATACGTATCGAGCTCAATCTCGTCGTCGACAGACGGCAGCAAGAATGGTTTCTTGGCTGACGCCGATTCCCGATTTGCAAGATTCGCGTTTTTCTTGGCGGCTTCGTGGATAATCTCAAGTAAATGAGAAGAGAGACGAACAATAAAGATGAGCAGAACCAGAATGTTTATCTGGACGATTTTGTTGACCATGCCGATCTCTTGGACTTCGTACTCGCGATACAGGCCACCAAGAAACGTGTGACTGACAATCTTCATGTCCGCAAAAGCGATGATCCATACCGGCGAGTACGTGTTCACGAGTTGCATGAAAAACACTTTGTAAATGACACTTTGCTCGAAGTCTTTGTCATTCTGGTAGTTCTCACGCTCACTGAGCCGATGGGCAACGTGCGAAATGTTGTCGCTGTTCCATTTAGCGAGAAACCCCAAACATAACGAGCTGAGCAGCACTGCGAGGCGCAGTCCGATCCAGCTGGCAAAGTATCCTTCAGCAAGCAGCAATGCGACAATCACCAAAAGATTGATCGCCGTCAAGACAAGAACGCAGATTAACGACTCGATCTGCAAGCGCAAGCGTTTTGCCGTCGAGAAGTGCAGTTCGACCTCTTGAGTCACTGGATTTCGTCGCTCCTCCCCTCGGAAATTCACTCGATCCTTCAAATCCAGGTTCAAGTCCCTCATGCCCCACTCCAGCTGGTACCATACGCTTCGTCGTTCCCATAGCTTGATGAAGAAGAAACCCCACAAAATGATTTCGTAGCTGAAAACAACAGCGTCCTGTGATATCAATGGTGGTTGCTTCGAATGGACCAGGTCGCTGTCTTGACCCAAAAGGAAATTCCAGACAAGGACGAGTGACGACGGCGTAGTCATCGACACAAACAACGGGATTGCCAGCAACGCCGGAACGACCAGGCACTGTCCGTAGAACCCACTCCACGCGAAATAGAACGCGATGTTTTCTCCAAAATAATCTCGAACTGCCTGGAGCGGTTGTCGGAACGGGTGCAATCGTCCCAGGCGATTCAAGAACCAATGCGTGTGAGGACTGAATTCACCAGGCAGCCAAAATGGTTTCCAGAAAGTAATCCAGGACTTGAACAGGGACCGCTGGTTGTTGTAGTCGAACCGACTTGCGCCGTGCAAGCACGTAAAGATACCAATGACGTTATTGTCCAGCATGCGATCGATATCAAATTCCGCTTCGATGATCGTTGCTGCGATTCGCAAGCAGTCAACAGTACGCAACACAGCTGATCGGCGGAAGGTGCCAGGTAGATCCAGACGGTTTGGATAGCGCTTGTAGAGGTATTGCAAGTCAGCGCGAGGTCGATATAACGCGAACGCTGGATGTCGATTCGTACAAACTAGAGACCCACTGGCCATCCGCCAGCTTCGAAGCAAAACGTTCAGTCGTGCTGACATGCGACGCGGTGTTTCCATCGGGAAAATGACGGCCTCCTTGCGGGAGATGATCTCTTTCGACAGCAGCAGCTTCAGCTTCCCTTTGGCGCTGTGTACATCCATCACTTTCAGATCATTTTTGATTTCGCGTTTGTCGTGCCAGAAAGAAGGCCCAGGGTCGACCGCATCCGCAAACTGGAGCTTGTATTCTTGCTGACAGAGCGTCGTCATTAGCAAGTTGTCCGACAAGAAGATCTTGGCGTGGATCCACTTGCCGTCCTTCGAGACACTGAGCGACACGTCGCACTTGCATCGTGTCGTCAAACGCCGCAGAACAAGAACGCGAATTATGGCATCCAGCTGGTGTTTGAAGATCTTGACCGACGAATCTAGCTCATTTTCCCGGCGACCTGTCATCTTCGCCAGTTCTTGGTTGAACAGACGAATCTCCGCAGCTTTTACAGCGTCGTCGCCAGAACGAATGCTGCAGGAATAGCGTTTGACGGCGTCTTCCAAAGAGAAGTCCTCATGAGTCCAGTTATTGCCTTCGTACACCGGTGCATCCGCTGGCACTTGCACCTGAGTGGCACAGCACCAGATGAAAGCTTTTCGGCAAGCGTCTTTGATCATCGGGAGGAGCACCAAACACGTCAAAAGCATTAGCAATCCGGCGAGCGATTCTACAACGCCGTCCACCACGGGCAGAGACGTATGCACCAGCTCGACGTATTCGTCTTGACACTCGCCAGTGAACGGCGTGATAATGCTGTCATTCTTGCGAATGCATGTGTGTAACATCCACCGCACGACTGGCTGGCACGTTTGGTTGGAAGTTTGGTTGTACATATCCCTCAGGAATGACAGCAAACGCGCATGATTGCTCACGTCGGGCAGCTGCTCCTCCATCTTCAGAGTTCCCGAGTGGATTCGCCACGCCAACGACGCCATCACTAGCAGAGATAGCGTCACGTAATTGGTTTTCCATCGGAACGACGCACATAGTGCAGCGACAGTCATTACAATGCCCGCAGCGGTGATCCCCACCAAGTACCAGTTCACTTCAGATTGGAAGTCACACGACTGCAACATGAAAATGCCAAAGATGCCGAGACCAGCCCCAGCCAGCGCCACCACGAAACTTATCAGCGACAGCAGCGCAGCAGGTTGCGAGCCGCTTTGGTCTTGAGTCGACTTGTTTTTCTTCGAGCTTTTGGGTTTCTTGCGCTTCTTTCGTGATGGTGCGGCAATAGACTCGTGAGTCCAGAGGAACAGGAGAACCAGCACAACCTGGAAGGCGTAGACGGCGAGCAAGATGATGATAGCGATGTCATAGTGGTCTTCGAATCGCATCAGGACTTTCAGCGTCCTTCTCGCACATTTCTGGGTTTTACCTTTCCAAAATACAGCGAAGAAGTCCGAGTCATCCACGTAGTCGACGTCGTCGCGACCGTCGTCGTTGGCTTTGGTACAGCGGCTTTCAAGCCATGACAGAAACCACGCTGGACCGTCAAACGAAAACCTCGTCCACATGGACGGCTGATGGCCACCGTTCAGGATCAACGTCTTGTCCTCTTGAGCCAAGTCGCCATAAGGTGCGTCCAATGCGTCGTAGAACGTCGACTGACTGGTCTGAATCACATGTAGCTGGTGCAGCACAAACCCAAGAGACGCGATAAACACCACACACAGAATGCCGACGAACTTGGCGCTCGCGTTCGATGCTCTAACGACCGTAATCCATGTGACCACGCACGACAGGAGCAACCCGCCGAGTACCCCGAGCAAGACGTAGAAGAGCACGGGGCTCATGTTGCTCCCCACCTTGGAGAAGTGCAGCTCGTACAGGGCGTACAAGCCCAGCAGCACGGCCGCCAGCACGCCGTACATGCTGTAGCGCAGCACCAGCAGCGCCACCCACGGGATCGGCGACGGCGGCAATGGCTCCTCCTTGGTCACGTTCCTGCCGGCGACGTTGTCGATGTATTCCTCCTCTTTCTTCTCGATGAGCGCCGTGCGCTCGATCATCGTGGTCAGCTGTATCATCCACATCCCATCCACGCATTAGATCACACACACAGCCATATCCAGCGCATGTGAATTATGCCATGAATGTGATACGTGCCTTCTCTGCCGACACGCCCGCCGAGTTGGGGAAGCTCATGACGAAGTAGTAGCGCCATGGCTTCTTGGCTACAGGCGCAGGCTCCGCCATGGCCGGCAATGCAGGCCCAGGCCTCGATCGATCGCTTGGTCGGTCGCTCGCTTGGACCTCGTTTGGCGCTTTGGCAACACCCGATCTTCCGCGACCGTCGCGACCTCTCCGGTCCCGGATACCTTCGTGCGACCTTCGAGTCACCTTCGCGTCACTTGCATGTCACGTGAGCCAAACGTTCTTCGACATCATCATCTGCGATCAGGGCACAGCACAGGGCAAGACGATGATCAAGGTGCTGTACTTTGCGGCTGCGCGCGACGAGATTGGCCCTCGGGAAGAAGAATTCGCGCTGGATGGCGTGAAGGTGGTCGCCGACCTGCGCGCCAAGCTGTGCGCCAAGTACGCCTCGGCGGCCGAGATCCTGCGTGGCGTCACGTTCGCGCGCAACCTCGAGTACGTCGAAGACGACGCGCCAGTGCATGCTGGCGACGAGATCGCTGTCATTCCACCCATCAGTGGCGGCTAAAGAAGCAAATCTGAACGACTCACGCAGCAACACACGGGTGGAGAACAATAGAGATGACGAGTAGACGTACGTTGCACGCAGGGGAATAAATCAAGCCATTGGGGCAGACCAACGGCCATGGTCTACGCTTTCAAAACCTATCCGACTTGCCGACGTTGCTGACGCTGGCTGCGTTCACTGTTCGCTGGAAGATCTGCTCTAGGTCGCGTCCAGCGGCGGCTGGCGCAGCCGTTAGCAATCGTTGGTGACCGCGCTTGCGCAGCCCGTTGAGCCATCGGAGGGTTTTGTACAGACACGCCAACGCGAACGACGCTACGAGGAACTGGAAGATGCGCACCCGGCGCTGGCGACTCTTCTTCTCTTCTTCCGTCTCAGGAGGTTCTCCTGGTTCGCATATCACAGTAGCAGCGACAATGAGCGATTACGCGGCAATGACGGCTTCGCGCTGATGCACATACCGTGACGCGGATGACCTGGAGGGAATTGCGGACGCGGAGCGAGCATCGCGACCACACCTGAGCAGATGCCACCGATGCGTTCCACGAAATGCACAAAGCTTCCTGTGTGAGTTAACAGCCAAAGTCAGCGACAGCCTCGGATGGCAACACCACGTGAGAGCACAGTACGAACCGATACAAAAATGAAGGGCTTCTGCGTTCATGCCAAGCAACTGCGCCAAACAAAACATGATGAGCACTCACAGCGCGAAACGAGCAGAGAACCTGCAGCGGGCGCACCTCGGTGATCTGACCGATGGACCCGACGGTCTGGTTGAAGCTGGATAGCCAGCCCATCTGCAACGGATCTCCCATCATGTTGCCGCCCAAGCCGCCCATGCCGTACCGTGACATGCCGCCGTAGCCTCCGTAGCCGCCATAACCACCGTAGCCGCCATAGCCACCCAGGCCGCCGTAGCCGCCACCATAGGCGCTACCATACCCCCCTCCCAGTGTGCTCATACCGCCATAACCACCGTAACTCGAGCCAAAGCCACCGCCATACCCACCGCCGTACGCGCCGCCCATGCCCATTCCAGTTGATGCTCCGGACGTGGAGCCATATCCAACGCCAGCGGTGCCATTGCGATTCGCAAGGTCGCTCATAGTGTTCTGTTGCACTGCGCTCGCCGCTGACGATGTTGCTGAAGCAGCAACTGAGCTCGCTTGGCTCGCCATTGACGTCGCTGCAGCTCCGGGCATTACAGTTCCTGTGACGTCAGGCCACAGTGTGGGTCATTAATCGACGTTATCGTCGCGCAATTGATGCGCTTACCTGTATTATACCGCGCAGTGGCTGCTGTGCTGCGCTCCCATGGCTTGGTGGGCCGGCTGGCAGCCCCCATGTCGCCTCCGGCCGCTGCGACCGTCGATGTCGCCATGCCCGTCTTCGCATGCCCCGACGCCATATTAATATTATATTCGAACGTGTCTGACAGTGCGGGAAGCGTGCCGAAACACGGTGACTCCCGAGTCCAAAACACGGTAGATCCTGAAACGACAGCAAGAGTGCAACAATTGACATCATTGGTCGATGGCAACAAAATATGCAACGCAGCAGCATGAGCACGACCATGAGCGAGGGCGAAGAGGACACCAACCACCGACAAAAGTCGCTGTTTGCGGGCATGGGCAGGTGCGGGTTTATTTCTTAGTTCTTAGGTGTGGTGTCATGCCATGCCTGCAGCAGCGGATGTCTCAATGGTCTGGTCACTGCTGCAGGGTGCGCCATATTAACAACCATTTCCGCGAGAAATGGGGCGCGCGCACGCGCCAGACCGCGCAATCGTCGCGTTCCAGCGAGAACGACACCTCCGTGCGCAAGCCGAGGAAGAGTTCGTCATCGCACACTAGTCCGCGGAATCGCGACGGCGGCGGCGTGTCGCGAGACGACAGTGCTGGCGTGCACCGCCACAACGGACCTCGCAGTCGAGCAGCAGCGGTCGACGCCGAGCGGTATCGCGTGCTTCAGCAATGGCTCCACGACAACGGAATCCACTTGGGTGACGACTTGCCACCGCGCAATGCTCATGATCCAGAGCTGTTCGACAAGATGTTGCAGTCCATCGAGCGGATCGAACGGACGGTGGAGCGCGAGTTGATGGAGATGCAATCGCTGACGGCAAACGGCGGGGTGAGCAATCTTGATGATGCATGCGTTTGGTGTGTGTGTGTGTGTGTAGTGTGTTTGTGTTCTAAGTATCAGTTTGGTGCAGGAGGCCCGGTGCACGGAAGTAATTGAGGCAGCAGCAGGTACTCTGCTGTGTGACTATGTCGTGGTTCTCGGCCCAGATGTCGCCGACCTCGCGGTGCTGCTTACTCGGGACGAGTCGCCCGTCAATGTCGAACCGGTCGTGGCTTTTGCGTTTCCTCCGCATTGCCAGTTCAGTGCGATTGGAATCGAGCACTTTTGCTTTCCCAGCGGTGTCGTCTCTGAGCGGTGAGCACGAATTGATTGGTGTCGGAGCACTCACGTCAAACTAACTGCCACCGTCTGAGCAGATGCCGAGAGAACAAAGCTACTCAGCTCCCTGGCGATGATTTCTTTATTCTGTTGCTCTCTGGCGGTGGCCAATTGGGCCAAGATGTTCAATACGCGTTCTGTTTCAAGCGCAGGGTACAAGTGGCGAATGTGTCCACGGCCAATGCGATGGTGACAACGCCTCTCTGTTTCTGCGTCGTATCGCGATTTCCTTTCGTCGATTTCTTCAGACGCACGCTGGAGCTATTCTTTGGTAAATATCTTGCGAAAAGTTGTTCGAAATTGAGCTAAATGATCTGATCTTGTTCTCATATTCCGGCAGTCGCACTGGAGCTAGATGAGCAGACACAGGAAGGCATTCGAGCAAGTATTGTCTCCAACGAGGTAGCATGACGTATCAGAGGTTTCGCTTGCGTGTGTATGTGCTTCCTCGCTCCTTGACACTTCATTTGGCTGCGCTGCGTAGTTTGTTGCGTTTCTTCAAACAGCGGTCGAGAAATTGAATGCGTCTCCGTTTCCGTCGCACGATGAGACCCGGGACATCGTCTTACGACCCAACCTTCCCGTACTGCAGTTAACCGAATCTGCAACAGCTCCAACCGACCCGTCGATGCAGCTCATTAAGTGGGCGTTGCCGCAACTCCTCCAATTCCTGGCTGTTGACACTGTCTTGCAAATCGTGAGCTCGATGCTCATGGAAATGAAGGTCATCTTTCTCTGCGAACGACTGTCGTTATTGTCTGCTGCAACGATGGGAATAACAGCATTGCTGCACCCACTTGAATGGGCAGGACCATTAATCACTGTCCTGCCGCCTACAATGGCTGAATACACGGAGGTACGCGCAGCAATCGTACCTTGCCGATCAATTTTTGTTGACGCTGTCTCCTCATTCTTCCACAGGCTCCGGTGCCGATCATATGCGGAATCGATAAGCTACCGCTTTCATTCACTCACGCTCCTGGAACCATCGTTGTGGACATTCTCGCCAACACTGTCATGATCCACGAAGACGACAAAGACGTTTCGTTCGGCGTTCTGTTTGGAAGTGACTCGCTGTTATCCAATGATCTCGAAGCGTTGCGGACCCAGATCCGTGACAACTTGACGGATGCGACCTGTCCTGTGGTTAGCTTTGCAATACGAATACAGTCGCGCATATGCGAATTGTTGGACCACGCTTCCGAAGCGCCAAGCCCACGTCGCCAGGTTGACCCGCTGCTTCGAGGACTAGCAAACACGCAGATGGCTCAGAAGTATATCGACGATAAACGACGCCAACGCGAAGGACCTGGCGAAGTTGTCTTTGACATGGAACCACCTGCCACGACTCAACCAGCGGGCAGTGATGAGTTGACTAGCAACAACAACATTGTCCAGCTGGATTGGATGGGCAACTGTATGGCTTTGTTTCATCTAGCGTTGACTGGTCACAGCCTCGAGATCCCGATTGGTCCTGTCGAGCCAACGAAACCTGACCCAGAAGAAGAGCCCGTCGCGATCCGTGGTCAGCTTTCTCGTGAGTTTCCATCGCATCCATCGTTATGGAACACCCATTTTGACTAAGCACTCATTCTTGTTTTTCCCACAGGGTCCAACTCGCATCGGTCGGATCGTTTGGTCGATGTCGACTTGGTGGAGCCATTGAACACGCTAGGCATGGACGAAGAAGCTACTCCCGTTGCTGAGACATTGCCTCGGTCTAATGAACCTGACGCCTTCCAAGATTGTATCCCTGTCGACGCAGAGCTTGCACAACATGATGATTTATGGGGAAATGTCCTCAAAGTGGAAGAGGTGCCTGGCGATCCCGCTGTATCGGAACTGAAAACGAGGAAATCTTGGCGAGATCAGCTCATCACGATCAGAGCCAGCGCTCACGAAGCAGAGCTTACTGCACAAAACAATTTTGCTGAGGTATCAGCCCCAGCCGATGATTCTGTTGCGCTGCAACCAGGTAAAATGGCTGAGAATGAGGCCGCACGCAAAATCCAAGTACTCTGGCAGAATTGGCTGGTTCGTCAACGAAATAGTGTGAATGAGCTGGGGCGCAAGTATCCCCACCACTTGGTGCTTGCTCAACAAGTGCCTACGTGGAAGGTAAAGTCGTTAAAGCATTATTGATCACCCTTCGGTATCGTCCGTCTCACTTCGTCATTGACGGTTGCTCTTCTTGTGTAGCTCAGCAAACGTGGGTTCTGGTATGAATGCTCGCTATTTCTTGACCGCGATGAGAATTATCTGGGCTGGGAATCCGACGCGAGGAGGAAGCATGTGATGTCGCTGGTCGAAGTGTCCACGATCGTCGACCTCAGCGATTATGGCATTCACCATGATGCGACTTTGCTCAGGCAAGTTGACATTCAGACGCTCTCAGCTTCTATCTCCTTCCGCTACATTTCTTCGGAACAGCACGCGGCATTTGTGCGTCTGTTATCTGGTCTTGTTCTTGATGGCAACAGCGCTATGAGCCAAGTCGGTGACAAGACGGAATTCTCCGATTGTGTTGAAGGGGGCGTTGATGATGATGGCCGCAACCAATCGCAGCTGTCGATGCTAGACCAGCAAATCGATCTGACCATAGCCACACCATTTGAACTCGAGACTTTCAAGCAGAGATTACGAAGCGGATTTGTCGTCGAAAAGGTTTGTTGTTGCGCTCAACCAGCAGCTGTCATCGTACTCTGGCGTGGTGATTGACGAAATGATTTGCAGCATGGTCGTAAGGGAAAGCCGCACGCCAAGATCCTGTTCTGCAATGCAGACTGCACTCGTTTGATGTGGCGGAAAGCTTTCGGAAGACGTGAAAGCCTACTTGGGTCGAAGTCTTTAGCGCGCAAAAGTGTCGCGATCACGAGTATTGTCGAGATTGTTCGAGGAAAGCACACTCCGGTATTCTTGCGTCCTGCGGCTCAGGCAAGCGACGAGAACCAATGCCTGTCCATCATCTCGCGCGATCGAACACTCGATATTCGTGTTGAGGCAGCTGATGACATTGCTTTGTTGCAATATGGTTTGGAAGCTCTCGTTCATCAACTACGATTTGAGTCTTTTGAAGTCGATCCTGTGTCTCTACCTTCAAGATCAGACAACTCTGCACGTGCCCAATCCGACAACCTGTCCGAAAGGTGACTTCCAAGTGACTGATACGCGTTCCGGATGCGTTCGAGTTGTTCTTTGCTCAATTCTTGCGTGGTGAGCTGGAGAGCGACATCCTCAAATTGCTCCAACGACCAGGATGCTGATTTTAGTGGCAAACCTGGGGCGTCCGAGCGTTCCTGCAAATCCGTTTGTCATTAAATGGCGCGAACTCAGTGGGAACCTAGCATCACCCATACCATCAAAGCATCGGGGGAGAGCGGGCCTGAGAATACAGTTAAATGACGGCAAACTCGTGACGACATCTTCCGCTTGGTTTCATTGACGAGCCTCATGTCGTCTTCACTGGATTGCGTGGAGTTTTGTTCGAAGAGACGTTTCAATGATACGATATCATTGAATCTGCGATATGACAGGATAATCAGACAAGTTTACAACGGAAATGATTCCTTTACAAGCAATATACCTTTCGCTCACGGAAAAAGACTTTGCTTCGAACATCTCTTGGAAGGTCGTGTAGTTGCTACAACATAATCTCACTGCTTCTTGCAGTTGGGCAAACGCGTCGCGCTCCAGTGGCAAGATGCTGTGCTCCCAAATATGCGCCAGGGATTGAACTGGATAGGCTTTCCAAAGTGATGGTAACAAGTCCCAGAGCATGGTAACCCCAGTGGCAAGATCCATCGCACTTATTCTCTGATCGATGTCTCCAATTTTCGCAATTCTCGACCGCGACTCACTCCAGTAGTCTGCAAAGAAGCGACGGAGCTGGGCGGGATGATTGGCGAAGTCGATCACCTCGACTGAGCATTTTGCTGCGAGATTACGGGAGTTAGCAACAACAGTTTCCGCTTCTCTCCCGATTTACCAGTACCTTTGTGGATGCGATTGAGACGACTCAACAGTTGCACTGCATGTGTGCTTGACCGAATTGGTCTGTCAATGTACATTGCTGTCAGCATCGGGTCGTTGTACCCGGTATCCAGCTTCTCGCAGACAATCACGATGTCAGCAGCTGAAAGGTTGCAGGACTTGTTTATGGATTTTTCGGTGTGAACAACGTCGCCCGTGTCGTCAATCTTGCCACTAAATGCTGCGAAACAATTCCATCCTAGCTTTCTGAGCAACATGGTTAGAATGTCACTCAACGCTTGGCTTTTCTCCGTTTCATGCTGTCGTACCGATTGCGAACGAATAAAGTCATCAAAGAGTGGTATTGGATAACCTGCCGTCGACTGCGGGCAACAATCATGCACTGTCCGTTCTAGGTGAGCAACATCGAAAGTGGAAACATTTGGTTCACTCTCACCGACACGCACCTTGGCCATCTTGGACCGTGATCGAAGGGTGGAAAAGTGATCCATCATCACCATTGCTTTGTACTTCATGACGGCGTCATTATCGCTTGCGCTATCAATGACTTGGCGATAAGCTCCGCGTGCTACTAATTCCTTTCTGACCGACGGAGGAATTGTGCTTTCGACAAGGCACCGAACTGAAGTATAGTGCTCCAAAACATTCATCACGCGGCCATCTTGCAGTGCTTGTGAAATTGTATAGCAATCAAAAGGACGCATATCGTCGCCACGCCGAGTTCCGAACAAGTGTAGCGTCTCATGGTTTGGAGTGGCAGTGAAGCCAACAAACTGCAACAGCCAACCAAGTAAAAAAAATCAGTCAGCAGCGCAATCTTCCTTCTACCAGGTCACTGTGACAGATAGTTACTCACCGCCATTCGTGCATTCACGTCACTTCCCGCAGCAAGAACTTGCTCAATTGCGAGCCGAGTGGACTCATTGTGAGAACGATGAGCTTCATCGACGATGAGGCCAATGCGATCCACTGACGGAGATGACGACGCCGACGACATTCTTGAAAACATCAGTTTGGACAACTGCACCTGATCTTTGACCAGCAAACTCAGCTTCTGGATGGTGGTGATCACGACGCGATGCTCGGACGCCTCGTTATCCAGCACATTCGCCAGGTGCTCCACACTGTCCGCTCGGAAGACCTCAGCGATGCCATTTCGCCGCAGATACATCTCCACGGAGCTGCCCAGCTGATCGTTCAGCTTGATGCGATCCACAAGAATGACCACCGTGTGGAAGCGGCCACCTGCAGCGTCTTTCACGTACAGCATCTGGTGCGCCTGCGCAAGAACGAACGAATCAATAAGTGCCCCACCTGCTCACACCACAGCCCCATCCACATGCACCACCGCATACCGTGGCTGCGATCGTGAGCGACTTGCCGGAGCCCGTACTGTGCTGGAACAAGAATTTCTCGGTGCCTTGTGCAGGCGACGCTCTCAACGCTTCGACGAGCTTCCGCACCGCGGTGATCTGATGGTCCCACGGCGTGAACGTGGTCTTGCCAACCATCTCCAGCGACGAGCTACCCACGACCATGCTCGACTTGATCAGCGCTGTCACTGCGTCTGTCGGCGGCGCTGCATCCGTCGCAGCAGCGCCGTGAGTGGGCTGCTCATGGCGCTGTCGCTTCTTGGCGGGAGCGTCTGTGTCCGCTGCTGGGTCGCGCTCACTGCGATTCGTCGAGTTCACCGCCTGATCATCAGCGCTTGGCCGCGTCCACTGCGTCGCTTTGGTCTGCTCATGGTAATAGTACGCCTTGCCCTTGGAGCGAGAGAAGCGCACGGTCCATCCCGCCGGGAGATCCGTCATCGACGTCGACGCCACTGTCGATCCGAATGGGGAAGTTGCCGTGGCGTGACTACCATATCGGTAGAATACCGGTGTGCGGTAGTCAAGTCGCCGCATCACGAGGAATGCCCACGGTGAGCGCGCGGGCGAAATGGATGACGGCAGTGACGCGCTGCGCTCCTCGGCGGAGCGGCGCCATCGCCCCGAGCGCCACCGATTCGGCGTGCGCAACCGCATGAATCAGCGCTCGCGCTCACCGTCGACTGATGGCGTCGAGATGGGTCCGCACGCCATGTCGCCACACGACCGCAGCGCGCTCATGACGCCCAAGTTCGCGTCCGTGGTCGACCGCATCACGACGACCGAGCCACCGCACCAGTACGGGCGCGCGCTGCTCATGGGCTGTGACCACGCGTATGGTGATGCTGGTGCTCATGTGTGTGTGTGTGGATTCTCGTGCTGTGTAGATTGTCCAGAGAGCGGCGACGTGGTGGAAGCTCACCGCCCGAGTTCAACTTCGGCGACCAGAACCAAGGCCCGCTTATTGAGGACCAGCCACGCGACTCGAAGAAGTACATGTCGTCAAAGGGAAGCGGGCAAGGCATCAAGCCCGGCGCTGCGATCATGGGTAGTGAAGAGGCGCACCTGCTGCGTGAGGTGCGTTCTTGTGGCTGAGCGCCTGTCGTTTTGTGGAACGGTCGCGGTTGACGTGGATTGATGACAGGGCATCGCAGCGCTTCATGCCGCCAACAGAAAGCTCAAGATTTCTCAGCAACATTTTGAGCAAGAAGCGGAAGGCGGCGGCCAACCCAAAGCTCCAGACGGACAAGAAGAAACTTTCTTTGGAAAGTATGAGTGCGCCACGTGGCTCGCCACATTCGTCATCGCCGGTTAAGACCACGACACAACAGGCTAGGATGACGGAATGGCGGACCACTCGAGCAACATCGGCCAGTAAAGCAGCTGATGCTGTATCCAGTGAAAAGCCACGCCCAAGAGGTCGTGTAAGTCTTGATCGTAGTGGCACGTTGGCACCAGCGATCGGTGCCATCGGTGACCGAGTGGCTCGCCGCTCCTCGCTTACGCCGCCAACGCGAGTATCTCCGCGTCTTAAACAAAACTCACCAGACTGGAAAAAGCCATCACCGAGCAGTTCGAAGAAAGAGATCGGCCAGGGCAGCATCAACTTTATCACGCGGCGGTCGACGCGAGCGCAAAACGCCAAGAAAGCGAAAAACAAGGACGGCACTGCAGACATGCCGATCAATCTCGATTCCGACTCGGAGTCTGAGTATGAGCGTGTGGATAATTCCAACGGTATCAATCCCGCAGATGAAGAGCGTGCAGCTATCGTCGAGATGAAGGATGTCGAGGTTTGGATCGGCCCGTTCGAGTGTCGCGCAGACGTGTTTTTCAACAAGGAAGCGATGGCGATCTGCTCAATTCGGTGAGGTTTTCAATCCCAGTTGACCATGTTGTCTTCACTGGATTGTACTGACATTGCTTCTGCAGAGGAGTGCCTGCGAGGTGGACTGGGAAGGCGAATTACCTCGTCCACTACCTCCTGCTCATGGACGTCCAGTGCGTACCCATCTCCAGTTCATTGTTATTCTTATTGTTTGCTAACATGACGTGTTTCATTGCAAACAGCGTTTGCCGACCGCGCAAAACGGAATCGGACGAGGCGTTTACGCCAAGAGCTGCCTACATGGCGATGGCGTGCGAGCTGAATGATGACTCGTTGCGCAAATTTTACAATCCTGCTGGAAAAGGTGAAGAGCGATACGACTGAGTATGGATTGTATGACTGCGTGGCTGACCTTGGCCATGTTAGATCAATCAAAGCGCTACGTGGTTATATTTGCGAAAGACAAACGAGCAGAAGAGTTCGCCACTGTGGAGAGCCTGCTCAAGACGGAAATCTACGACCCAGTCCAGCTTATGTACGTGAGCTATCACTGCGTGCGTTTTCAATGAGCGTCTATCGTGCGACTAACGTTATCGGCAGCAAGAAGAGCCAGCGCCTAGACTTCCTGAGAGCGTTGCGCCTGGAGCAGAGTCCCCCCGATGTCGAAGGCACAGGCGCTGTGCCGCGCACACGAAGCGCCACCTCACGCGACTTCGTCGCAAGGTACGACAATGTGACCAGCATCTTGTCCTGCACAAGAGACTCATGCTTTCCATGCTGTGTAGCGCGGAAGAGAATGCGAGTTCGAAAAAGGAAAAAGTGACTGATACACAGCTGACGTACCCATTACCACCTTGCTCCTCCGATATTGTCACGATCACCACTCAAGATGTCGCCCGATTGCAACCAGAACGATACTTCAACGACAATCTCATTGACTACTACTTCAAGTAAGTTTCATATTATCATGTTTTGAGAATGTTCTGATTGAGCTCGTCTTGTCATTTTTTTTCAGGCGTATCATGCTTGAAGACTTCAAAGCACAGCCTCGAATTCAGAAAAACGTGCTGTTTTTAAGCTCGCACTTTTACTCGCAACTTCGCCTTGGTAAAGGTAGTACGCCGATCGACCGCGTCAAGGCTGGATACAAGAATGTATCGACATGGCTCGCACGAAGTGACTTTTTCAATCGGTCGATGGTTTTCATCCCAATCAACAAAGAGTACGCTGGTGTCCGCTGATGCATGTGCGAGTCTCGAATCATGATTTCAACTGGTGGATGCATCTGCAGCCTTCACTGGAGTTTGGCGATCATCATCAACCCACGTGCGGCTGCCGAGGATTGGGTAAGTGCATCAACTGTTTCATGGTCTTGTGGTTGTCGCTGGACCGTACTGCTAAATGCTTGAGTATCGCAGGACGACGATGATGGGGATGCTCCGATGACATGCATCGCTTTGCTTGATCCATTGGGAAACTATCACAACAAAGCAACGCTGCTCAAGCAGCTTCGCTGGTACGTGTCGGTGCCTCGGATAGTTTTTGCTTTCTGGAACAGCTTGACTTAGCTTGTCTGCAGCTTTCTAGGTTTGGAATGGGAAAAGTGTGGCGCTGGCAAGGCCACGAACGAAGAGTACGACCAAGACAAAGTCCACGCACTGTATGTGAAAGCGCCACAGCAGCAAAACAGTTTTGATTGCGGAGTCTTCATTTTGAAATACGCGGAAGTGATCCTCAAGAACTACCTCACGCTGAAGGACGGCGACGAAGACACGGACGACCCGACGATGCCGATCTCGCGCGAAGTGACGGACAACAAGCTGGAGTTGCTCATTCCATCGGAGGCCTTCGACGCGTCCGACGTGGACGCCAAGCGCCGCCAAGTGCTCGAGCACATCGAGCAGGATACGCGGCGTTATGACGCCTGTCCGCCGATCCGGATCCATGTTCTTAACTCGTCCAACGTAACATAACATGTCGTGTGTGCATTGCAACTCGTGTCGGTCGTGGTTACGTATTGTCACAAGAGGGGGGAACGCCAAGAAGACACTGAGAACCCATGGGGCTGCGCGCTCTGCATCTCGCGTTCGCAGCGCTGCTGCTGCTCATTGTACGGCGCTGTGGCTGTGGGTGGACATGGCGTGCATCGCAGGAGAGGTGCTGACCAGAGCGTGCTTGTGCGGTCACACAGGGAGCCGTCCAGGCGTCGCTGGTGACGTTGACGGAAGCGAACTTCGATGCTGAAACCAAAGAGAGCGTCTGGCTGGTCAAGTTCTACGCGCCATGGTGCGGTCATTGCAAGAAGCTGGCGCCGCTGTTCGAGCAGCTGCCTGATGAAGCCGAGATCAAGGTATTTGGCTTGGTGGAGGCGATAAGAGAGGCGGCGGCACGGTGCGATCACTCACTCGCCATATCCTTGCGAGCAGACTGCGAACGTTCGCATTGGCAAGGTGGACTGCACGACCGAGCGCAGCATCTGCGAACGCTTCAGCGTGCAGTCGTATCCAACGATCAAGGTTATCTCGGAAGGGCGCTTCTACGACTACGCGGGACGTCGCGAGGTCGCGGACTTCGTCAAGTTCGTGACGGCTGGATACAAGGTGAGTGTGCGCTACCGCTTATTGTATCGTTGATAGAGTATAACTGATGGACGTGACGATGAAGAGCGAGTACTCGGAGCAAGTGCTGTCGCTGGCGGAGTTTGGTGAGCGCGCATTTACGTGGTTAGATCTTCGTCGCAGTTGTCCACTGACACTGAATGTGAATGACCAGTCGCACAGCGTGATGCCGCCGCTGCTGAACAGGCCGACGCTGAAAAACACAGCTCGGTGGTGACGCTTACGTCTGCTTCGTTTGAGGAGCTCGTTAAGGACAGCAAAGGCTCGTGGATCATCAAGTTCTATGCCCCATGGTGCGGTCACTGCAAGCGCTTGGTGCGTAGTATTTTATGGCGAAGCATTCATGGGGGCCGGCATTCTGATTAAAAACTGCTGCGTTCTGCGTAGACGCCAACGTGGCATCGTCTTAGCCGGTCGCTCCAGGAAGGAGGCAGCCAGACCAAGGTCGCCAAGGTTTGTGACCTCGGCTCTGAATGGTTTATCTTTGCAAGATTGCTGACACGGTTGTAGGTGGACTGCACGGTCCATCGTCGCGTTTGCTCACGCTTCGGTGTCAATGGATATCCGACGCTTTTCTACGTGAATGACGGCAACGTCTACAAGTACCAGGGGGCCCGCAGCCTTAACGCGTACGTCGGTGGCATGTGAATTGTCGATGGTTCGTGTGAGAGTGCGCTGATGGACGTTTTGGTTGTGACATCCCGTTGCAGATTCCTCGAATATGTGAACGGCGGCTGGAAGTCTGCTGAGTTGGTCGGCCCAATCCCAGACGAGACGCTGCTCTCGACGATCGTGGACAGTGCGGTGGTGCGTTTGATAGCAACGGACTGAGCGGGCTGCTGTATGTGTGGAGGCTCATGTGTCTTGTGTCGTGATGTACAACAGGAATGGGCAGCGGAGCACACGGTGATGGCGATCTTGGTCGGCATCCTCATCATCGCAGTGTTCGTGGCCATCTTGGTCGCGTTGTTGGACTACTGCCTGGCGGAAGACGACATCGAGAAGTACCGCGAGTTGCCGCGTCCAGCGGAAGCAACCAAGGCGAACGAGCGCCCTGCGCCAGCTGCCAACAAGCCAAAGGCCGAATAAACCTTCGCTTTTGCGTATAGGACCGCAACCAGCCAAGTACATCCATTGATTTTGCGGAATTGTCGTCTTCTCTTTATCTCATCCTTAATTGACAGCTGTCCAATACTCGATCACTTCGAGCCACCACACGGCTTCTCGCTGAACGTCGTCTCGCAGTTGCATGACCTGATGCGCTGTCAGCGTGGTCTGGTCTGCGCTGTGCTGTGCCCCTGCCATCGGTCCAATGACCATCACATAGTCGCCTGGTGGCGTACATTGTCAGTGACAGCCATCACAAGACAGACGCCCGATGTGCAGCATACCAACAGCTGGGACGTTGGCGGCGCCATTGGGAGTGTTCTTCAGGAACGTCTTCATGTCGACAGTGGCTGTGGCAGTGCCATCATCCAGCGTGCAGCGGAGACTCGCTGTGTCGGACCGAACCACCAGCCCCTGCTCAACCAACGTCACCGACCGCCTCATCAGACAAAATGCATCCATCAACAGCACAACACGCACAGCACCTGTATCCAAAAGCGCGAGCATTCTGTTTGTCGGATGAGCGTGCCTTGTGATGGCGCACTCGCCAGCGCCGAGGCCACGTCGGCGATGTTGGCTTTCGCTGTCCTCGTTGCGCGACTTCGCATTTTTGCAGTTCGACGGAAAATAATATACTTTAGACATCAATATACTTTATCAGCAATCAAGGAGTTCCAGGACGCATCCAAGCATAGCCTGGAATGGGCAGAATGGATCAAGATTTCGCGAATAAACACATGTATTCATTTTCCGCATTGACGATTGCCAAACGAACACCACCGGCTCAGGCAGCTCGCTGCCGTGACCACGAGCAACATTCATCCAGCACGCTCCATCAACGCCACAAGCCAGGGCGGTCGCCGTCGTCTAATACTTGCGCCATTGCTACTTTCGAGAGCGGCTTCGACTGCGCCGGACAGGTGGCGGAGGAGACCTGGCAACAATACACGACAACAGCACGTCAATCCACACCGTTTCATCTGCACCAATCCTTCACATCATTCTGAAACGCACATGCTTCGTCCACGACGGCCAGAGATGTCCCGTGGTGGCGATAGGCGACGAGGTGGATCTCTGCTCAAAGGTCTACGATCATCCATTCCGCGGCCATTGTCACGGGGGGCGCGATCGTCATCATACGAGCGCTGGCCATAGCCACGGTCGCGGTCATCGCGTCTGTCACGGAACTGTGGGCTACGCTCGCGGTAGCCTCGATCGCTCGGGCGACGCGAATACCCATCGTCCAAGTCGCGAGACGAGCGCGGGGCACTATCGTAGCCACTGGCGCTACCACCACCTGATCGTCGGTCTCGACTGCGATCCCGAGATCTGTCGCGACCACCAATCGGGCGACGAGTGTCATAATCATCGTCGCGCCCTCCACGACCTGAGCGCGTGTCGCCATATGAGCGACGGTCTTCATAGGAATCATGGCGTGGTCGTCCGCTATCCATGCGGCCTCGGTCGTCGCCTCGATCGCCATCGTAGTCTCGTCGCGGTTCAGCTTGACGACTGCCCATAGAACCAACCAACCACCAACTCGATCAATTCCAATCCAATCGTTCGCCAACGCTGCAGGAGACTTGGAGCACACGCTTACATGCCACGAAAGTTGTAGTCCGTGCGAAGTCTTTGACCGTCCACCACGAGCTCCGATTCGTGCGCTTTCTGAGCCGCAGCCACGTCGCTGAAGTCCACAAACGCAGACATTGCCAGGTTACCACGCGCTTGTGGCAGGATCTTCACGTTCTCCACTGCGAACCCACGCCAGCAATACGACCATCCATGTGAACAATCCACGTCAACGTCGACAGCAACCATCGCGCGCAAGCCACAACCGCACGCCAGACACGAGGAGGTGTTCTACCTTTTCCGTATCGCTCAAAGAACTCCTCCAGCTCGCGCATCTTCATCTGCGGCGGGATGTTGGCGACAAACAGGTTCGGGGAAACCTGCAGCGGGTCGCGACGGTTGTCACCGCCGCCGCGATCACCACGGTCGCGTCGGGAATCCCCACCACCGCCGCCGCCGCCACCTTCGCCGTTCGACATCGCAAACGCCACCTTCAAGCGCCTTCCGCGAAGCTCACGGTTGTCCATCTCATCGACAGCAGCCTGCATTGCATCCGGGAGTCAGCGCGTCGCACGACGTCACATTGTGTCACAACGCGCGATGCGCACACGCACGCACGCACCTTGGCATCTTGAGGATCCACGAAGTGGATGAACGCGAATCCACGCTTCACTGCACAGAGCTCGATGCGTCCAAACTGAAACAAACCAGCGCACAAACCACGCGCATCATCAGTCGCCGCCCGTTGCGATTGCGCGCTCTGCGACCGGCAGGCACATGCCGTATCCCATGAGCCCACACGCACGCACCTTGCCAAACTCTTCTTCCAGGTCTCTCGTCTCGACCTCGTACGACAGATTGCCGACGTAGACCTTGGCCATCGTTGCGTGTGCCACCGCGTGCGTGGCGTGGCTTGGCGTGGCTTGGGCACTCGTGCGGCGTCCCGTTCAGGATTTTCTTCTGCCGGCTCTGATCAAAAACGATCAGCGGTCAGCGGCGCCACGGCCGCGAGACCCGATATCCACTCTCACTAAGTACGAATATCATCTCTGGGAAACAGTATCCATGTGCTTCGACAAAAGGAGCACGGTACTTACTTCAACGTGCGCTGCTCGCGCGGAACAGCACGACAGCATGGACGGCGGGAATGCAGCGGAGTGGGCGGGTTGATGGATGCGATGGAGACCACCCATGGGCTTGTGTTTACTGCTGTGCAAATAGCATGCGCTGTGGAGATGTTGGGCGCATACGCATGCGGGAACCGTCACAGGGATCAGTTTCAACGGGCTTTTCTGAGTGGCGGCTCAGCCGGCAGCAGGTCGACCAAGCGCCGCGCCCGCCAACCCGCACGTTGCCGCGGCCTGCGCTGCCCTGTCCTGCCGCGACAAAACTGGAAGACGACGGCTCGTTCGGACACAGCAGCGCTCAGCACGCACAGATCCACGCACTCGCACGATGAGCGACGTCGACCTCACGCAGGATGAAAGCGAGTGGGTGTTTGACTACGCCATGCACTTGTTCCAATCTCCGGCGTGGGAAGTGCCTATCATGTGCTTCATCGACGAGAACTGCGCCATGTTTGATACGGGCGAAGAAAACAAATTCATTTACACCGAGCTCCATGACCAGTTCCGTGAATTAGGTCAGTACCGGTGTGTAGTTCGTTGATGTGGGCTTGCTGAGGCTGACCCGTCGTACGTGTGTCGTGGCAGTGGAGAGCGTGCTGTGCTCCAACTTGGCCGAGATCGGCATCACAGCGTCGGATTTCGCTGATATCTGTGAGCGCAGCCGCCACTCGACCGACATTAGCATCGAAGTGGTGAACCAGATCCTGGCTATGGACGACTTTCTGACGTTCAAAAAGCTGATGGTCAAGCGCAACCTTGAACTCGAACTCGAGGCCATCAAGTCCATCCAGGAAGAAACGCTAGAGAGTGGCAACGTTGATGACCAGGATCTCCAGGCGCATCTCATGGAGCTCAGCATCATGTACAAGCAAGAAGAAATGGAGCAAGCAGAGCTGGAATCGGCCATTGCCATGTCGATTGCGGTGCAAGAAGAGCAGTTGCGACTGGCGTCGGTAGCTTCCAAAGTCGCAGAAGACAAGTTTGATGAAAGTCCAGAGCGGAAGAATAGCCTGTCGCCTGAGGAAGTGCAGCGACACGTCCGAGATAGCAAGAAAAAGGCAGAAGAAATCTTCAAGAAAAACAAAGACTCGCTCGAAGAGAATCGATCAAAGCAAAAGGAATGGCAGGGGCAAGCCGAGATCCCCGACGACGAAATCAAGCGACGTGAGGAGTATTTACGAAAGCAGCGCGATCGAATCGTGGAAAAGAAGAAGAAGGAGCGAGAGTCGCAACTGAAGGAATACCGCCAGGAGCTGAAGGAGACACCTCCCGAGCTGGTGAGAATTGGCTGCTTTCATAGATCCAACACGATCTGTCTCCCTGACATTTATTGAATCAACAGCCAACACAACTCGTGGAAAAGACGAAGAATTCGGTGCAAGAACAAGAAGAGCTGAAGAAGTCGGAGATTGAGGAGCGCCGGAATGCACTGCGGATAGACTTGGCGCGTCGGATGAAGCAAGATCTGCTCGAGTCAGCATCATCATCAAATGATGAACGCAACACTGGAATCAAAGTGCAACAGGTGGGTGCCGTGTTTAAGTGTGTCGTCACGAGAACATCTCAAGAGTGCACTGAGTGATACGCGTCTGTTGCCTTCAGCTCGTTGAACTGGACGAAAAGATGCAGCGCGTCGAGGAGTTGCGTCGTCGCAGTCAGGAACACGAACGGAAAGTGCAAACAAAGCTGGTGAAGGCGTAGTCGAGCAAGTGCAGCACATATGTTGCTACTGCTGTACGATCGTGTCCAGCCACTGTGTCGATGTATGGCAATTCATTTCACATTAATACAATCTGCGAGACTACAGCACGCAGCTCATGACGCGTTAGAGGAGTGGCTTTAGTTGGAGTGGAACTTCTTGTTGGTCTTGGCCATGTCCTGAATGAGCTGGCACGGAGTGAATTGCTCTCCGTACTGGTCAGCGAAGCGGAGCATCATGTCATTGAACTTGGTGCTGCCGACGCGGTCGATGTAGCGGAATGGGCCGCCCAAGAATGGTGGGAAGCCGATGCCGAAGACGGCACCGATGTCACCCTCCGTTGGCGAAGCGATGATCTCGTCCTGGACGCAGAGCGCAGCCTCGTTGACGAAACGCGACACGAGACGGTTGACGGCATCTTCGTCCGAGAGTTTCAAGTCGGTCTTCTGGAAGCGCTTGACAATCTCCAGGGCCTCAGGATTGATCGTCTTCTTCTCCTTCTTGCTCTTTGGCTGCACATAGAAGCCCTTGCCGCTCTTCTTGCCGAGGAAGTTCTTGCTGATCATCTCCTGGAAGATCTGTGGGTCACCGCCACGCATGCGGACGCCCAGGGCAGCCGACAGCGTCTGGTTGACGTGCGACGCCACATCCAAGCCGACCTCATCAGCCAGCGTGATCGGGCCAACAGGGAGACCCCACTTGGTGATAATCTTGTCGAGATGGTCAGGCTTGACACCGTTCTCCACGAGCGACAGCGTCTCGGCAATGTATGGGCCCAAGCAACGGTTCACGTAGAAGCCTGGCACGTCCTTCACGACGATGCACGTCTTGCCCTGACGGAGACCAACATCAACGGCGCGAGCAGCGACGCTGTCCGAGGTACCTTCGTGGCGGATGATTTCGAGCAGCGGCATCATTGGCACAGGCGAGAAGTAGTGCATGCCGATCACGTTCTCTGGACGCTTGCTGGCGCTGGCAATTTCCGCCACGGACAAGGCCGACGTGTTGGTGGCAATGATCGCGTTCGGGTTCGTGTACTGCTCGAGGTCCTTGATCACACGGTGCTTCAGGGCCATGTCTTCGAAGACAGCTTCGATGACGAGATCAGCCTTCTTGATGTGCGTCTTCCACACGTCGTCTTCGTCCGACACTGGGATCACACGCGACATCATCGTGTCACGCTCGAACACGGTCATGCGCTTGCGCTTCACCTTCTGGTCCAAGCTCGAGCGCACGTAGTCCTCACCACGAGCAGCGGCGGCAGCATCGCGATCCTTGAGGATGACGCGCATGTCCTTGGCGGCAGACACCTGGGCAATGCCAGCGCCCATGAGGCCAGCGCCAATGACGGCGACAGTGTCGACGCGCTTGTCTGGGGTGCCATAGCGGTTCTTCTTGAGCTGGTTCTGGCCGAAGAAGATGCTCATCAAGGCCTTAGCTTCGCTCGTCATGCCAAGCTTAGCGAAGTTCGACGCTTCAACTTCCAAGCCCTTGGTGATGCCGCCTTCGACACCAGCCTTCACGGCTTCCAAGATGAGCTTTGGCGCAGGGTAGTGACCACCCGTCTTCTTCTCCACCATCTCGCCGGCCTTCTGGAACACGACGTTGCGCATTGGAGTGTCCTCCAACACACGGTTCACCAGGCTCTTGGCCTTCTTCTTGGCCTTTAACGAGCCCGAAGCCAACTGCTCGGCGGCGGCGACGGCAGCGCCCTCAAGAGCGTACGAGTCCGCAACCTGGTCGACCAAGCCCATGCGCTTGGCCTTGTCCGACTGGATGTTCTTGCCCGTGAGCATCATGTCCAGACTGGCCTGGAGACCCACCAGCTTTGGCAAGCGCTGGGTACCACCGGCACCTGGCAGCAAGCCAAGCATCACTTCTGGGAGCGACAGCTTGGTCTTCTTGCTCTGCGAGGCGATACGGTAGTGGCACGCCAAGGCGACTTCCAGGCCACCACCCATGCACGATCCGTCAATAGCAGCAACGAATGGCTTTTTCGACGAAGCGATGCGGCTCAAGAACTGCTGTCCGTGCGTGGACAGAGCCTTGACCTCGGCCTCAGTCGTGCACGCTTGAAGTTGCGCGATATCCGCTCCAGCAATGAAGCAGCCAGGCTGCACAATCACAGACAACGAGTCAGTCATTGTGGTCTTAGTCGACGACCAGCAACAGCTGGCTCCATAAAGATCGCACCTTGCCGGAAATGAGCACCACCGACTTGATGTTGGCGTCATTTTCCACAGTGTCCAGCATTTTCACGAACTCGTCCGTCATCTTCGAGTTCAAGGTGTTCACCTTGGCGTGCTTGTCATCGAGACGCACAATAGCAACGCCATTGGCACGTGGCTCGATCGACAGGTACTCGCCGCTGAACGTGGACAACGAACGAGAAAGGCCTGGGGGCACAGGACGCACAAGTGAGCCAGGTGCAACGCGATGGATGGCACCACGAGCACCGCAGAGCACTGACCATAGCGGGCTGGAGTCGATGCGACGCGCAGGGCAGATTGGAGTGACATCGTGAGCTGGAACGGAGCTGCCGCTGCACTTGATCCCTCGACTCCGAATCGGGTAATGGCAGACGAAAGATACCGCAGCGCCCCCACACGTCCAAATGCCGACGCAGAGCTGACGTGCAGGTCGCGGTCCAAATAGTGTGGCGCACACCACAACAGCGAACCCAACGCAAGCAAGTTTGGGTGATCAGACGGAAGTGCGGTTGGGGTTGCCTAAACTGACCTGTAAGCATGACGAGCCTACCCAAAACAAGCACGTCTGTCCTTGCTCACGAAAGCATTTCTCGCACATTTGTTTGTCGCACCATGTACAATTTTATTAGTTGTTTGATTCGCTGGTCTCGAAAGGTCGCAACGAGATCACATCAACGGGAGCAGAATGGGGCGAAGGTCGGTGATCAATGCGGCGGCTGCCATCGTGCTACTGGGCTCTTGTATGGGCACAATGCAGTTACTGCCTGTCTCCCCGTTGGATGTCTCGAGTCTCTGGGAGATGGCCACGAGCCACTGGGAACGCGACGAGCACTCTCAAACAGAGCGGTTGCTCCTGGAAATCCAACAGCTCGATCCTGCACATTCCTCCATCAACCTCGCGCTTGGAGCTGTTCAACACAAGAAGGTTGGGGCGTAACTTGCATTGCGTGCTCTGGGAGGTTGTGTGCATCAGTGACCAATTAGCTCTCTCACTACAGGGCAATTTGGATGCTGCCCTCGAGTTCTTCGAACAGCAGTTGCGCATTCATGGCGCGAGTGCTGAGCTGTTTGTCAACTACGGTCTGCTGTTTGTCGATCGCAAAGAGTTTGCGCGTGCAATCGAGTCCTTTGAGCGAGCTGTGAGCCTTGGCAGCACCCAGCTGCCCACGTTCGCTCATGCCTTCGCACTGGCGTGCCATCACAGCGGCGACTTGCATCGTGCTGAGCAGATATATCGACTGGTGGGCGACGAACACAGAGGATTCAGCTATCACTTTGATTTCGCCGTCACTTTGCAACGACTTGGTCGAGTATGTTCGCAGTCGCGGATGCTGCTGTATAAAGCTGTCTGACTCGGATCTGTACGATGCAGATGCTGGATGCGAACGAAGAGTACAACAACGCGTTGCTACTTCGCAACGACTTTGCTGACGCGTGGCTCAACGTGGCAGCTTTGCATCATCAATACGGAGACGTGGCTCAATCGATCCCGTGCTACAAGGTCCGGTACGCAACCCTGTCAATGAACCAGCACAGCCGGTCGTGACGAGGTACTGACTACGGTTGCGTTGCAGCGTGCATTTGAGTCTGCGACGGCGTCGCCACAGACACGGGCAATGGCAGTGATGAATATGGGGGTCGCGTACGAGCATTTGCAGGATGCAAGAGCTGCACTGTCTAGCTTCGCTCAGGTCGAGCAGCTGCTGGCCCGAGACGACTTTCCCGATCCAAGAGAGCGAATAGCGAGCCAAACTCTGCTGCACGTCAATGTCGGTCGAACCAGAATTAGTGCATGTATGTGGGAAGACTACGAAGACCGCGCCGGCCACCTCGTGGCGATGGTGACAGCCCGTGATGTTTCCCACAATCGTTCGAGCTCTCTGCTCCCTTTCGATACGCTGCTGTATCCGTTCTCGAGACACTTCCGAAGGCAAATCGCAGTGTTATACGCCCAGCAATATGAACAAGAGCCACGCGCTGTGCTGGTATCTCCGTCCAAGGCGTCGCTGACCAGCAAACTGAATGTGGCGTACCTGTCATTCGACTTCACCGATCACCCGACGGCGCATTTGATGGAAGGTCTCTTCATTCATCATGATCGTCGTCACATGCGCGTCACCGCCTTTGGCTATGGCAAGGATGACAACAGCACGTATCGGCGGCGAATCGAGCACCAAGTTGATGAATTCGTCAACGTGGCCAATATGGCATTGGACGACAGTGTGGAAGCCATCCACACGCGATCAATCCACATCCTCATGGATGCACAGGGCCATACACGCGGTTCGAGACCACAGATCACAGCACGCAAGCCCGCGCCCGTGGTGGTTAATTATCTGGTTTACCCAGGCACTCTGGGTGCTTCCTACGTCGACTACATCGTTGTTGACCGGTTTGTGACGCCGCCCGCCGAACTCGCCAAGGACTTTACGGAGAAACTCGTGCTGTTGCCGCATTCATACCAGGTCAACAACTACGCACACGTCAGGCAACCAACGATTACGATGGGCTCGCACAATGAAGAATCCGAGTCGTTTGGCGAGCTAGCTCAGGATGCATTCGTGTTTGTCAATTTCAACAAGATCGACAAGATCGATCCGTTCGTATTCGCTCTGTGGATGGCCATCTTGCGACGTGTTCCCAGTAGCGTCTTGGTCTTGCTTGACCCAGCGCGATCTTCTAGCAAGCCGTCGCCAACAAGCAGCCTCGTGCGAACCAACCTCGCGCGACAAGTTGCTGCTCACGGTATCGCACCCGATCGACTGCGGTTCGTTCCCAGGTGAAGATGTCATCTAATCAGCGTGTGCATGAGCGCTGGTGCTGATCCGTGATGATGCCTCTGTGCTGCAATAGAGTCCCCAAGGCCCAGCACCTGCGCCGCCATCGACGTGCGGGTTTGTTCCTCGACACCTTCGTAGTAAGCTCTGCAGCTCAATCGCTGCATGTCATCGTTCGTGTGCTCACTGACAGATTGACCGCCTCTCTCGCTTAGTACGGTGCACACTCAACTGCCACAGACGCTCTGTATGCTGGTCTGCCAGTTCTCACATTGGCTGGTGATGCCTTTGCCAGGTAAGCGCCGGCGTTTGCATCGACGACTGCATTTGTCTGCGCACTGCTGACGTGTGGTTGACAAACGGATATTGCAGTCGCGTCGGCGTGTCCTTGCTGCGCAACGTGGACACTCCAGAGCTCATCGTGCACGGCCGCAAAGAGTTCGAGGACCTCGCAGGTGCGCGGCGTGCGATGACAGGGAATTTCCGACGATGCAACCAAGTATATTGACGGCACGATGCCATCCATAATATGTGATTGATTGCAGTGCGTTTGGCCCACGATCCAGCTATGCTGCAGCCGTTGCGGTACAAGCTCCGCCGCCGGCATCTACGGCTGTTCCGGACTCAGGAACACACCAGCGCACTCGAAGCGGGGCAGCGCGTGATGTACGAGCTGTATCGTCTTGGCCATGGAGCGCACCATGTGGTTGTCCACCACGGCACGAGAGGCAGCGACGGCGACACCATAAATTCAACGCATAACTAGGCGTTGTCATCGACCTACTGAAGTGATGTTCAAGTGTATGTCCGGAGCGTTTCATGGTCCAAGTAAATTGCTACAAGAACTCCACACAAGATACTCCAGGTTGGTATTGCCAGCTCCCGAACCAGCACAGCAGTGGCAGCGCCGCACGCGCATGCGTGACGTCACATTTCTGCGGGCCACACACGTCCGACGCCACCCCTGCCACGCTGGTCAAGGATCCCTCGCCCTCGATGGAACTACAAGTTTGAGGAAGTCGCTGGCAGAATAGGCCATCTCCGTAACGAATCCACTATCGATCTAAATATTCGCGGCGACTGCGCGCTATCGCTGCCGACAGCTCCGCACCGACGTCGTTCACAGCCACGGTCTCGAATTACGAATGTCGTCGTTAGACACCACCAGACAAATGCACCGAAGCACGACCACTCATTCCACCACGACATTTGATTGGATATATAATCGAACGCAGAGTGCATTTGATTGGTAGAAATGATTCTCCGTTGTGTGCTATCGGATTAGAGAGGAGAGCCATGTGTCTGCACGAGTGGGATGGCATGCAGCACCTGTGTCACAACCGATCCGACCACGCGCAGGTCGTTCTGCTCCGCTGCCTGGGCATGCAATTGGCGCAGTGCTTCCATGTATCTCGTTCCGTGATTGCTACGAAGGCATCGGGCCACAAGCGTGCCCGCAAACCTGTTGCAACACCAGTTGAGTCAGCTCACAAGCGAGCGCTGTGACGTCTGACACTCAAACGCATGCATCTTACACTGCGACGCGGGTGTCACACGCGCGAACGAGCGACAACAACGCCGCCATGCCACCGAAGCGCTGCATTTTGGAGCCATCTTCGTCATCGGCATCGTCCAGCATCTGTGTCAAGCACCACGCAGCACACGCCAGAAGGTCCCCGTCCGAACCATTGACCTCGCCGCAGCACATACCACGGCAGTAAGACTGCGGATGCAGCCGTGCGTCCAGCACTGACACAACATGAACGACAAACGCTGGTGGGAACTGCCGCAACAGATCCTGGTCAACGGCCAGCTCCCCAGCCAGCAAACTTTGCGCAAGGGAGCGCGAGCCTGGTGATGACTTGACTGGGCTCGTCGCATCGCTGCCGCAGCTGCGGTCGTACGCGAGAAGCCCGGCATCCCCTGACGGACATGGCCGCACGCAAACACGCAACACCAGCTGGATTGCAGCGGTGAGCACGCGAACGCTTGTCTCTCGCTGGTCGTGCAGCACGGTCAGAAATGTGCTGACTTCACGCGCGACGGCGTGAAACGCAGACGACTGTCACCAAACACAGCAGAGAGACGTCACACAACTAGCTCAACACACAGTGCACGACAACACGGAATATCATCGAGACGCACCGATGCATGTGGGCGGAGCTTGCGCCGCACGAAGGCGCTGAGGGTGGCGACGGCAGATAGCCGTTGCGCATCGACGGATGCCTTGGCCAATTGCCAGAAGCGACTACGCGCTGCCAATCGCATATCGGCGGCTTCGTCGAAGACGCACGTATCCTCTAGCTCATCAGCGCTGCTGCGAAGTTGATTCCCCTGATCTGCTTTGGGAGCGACACCGAGCCCGAAACTAGAAGAGCTCGAAGTCTTGTTTCCAGGGGTTGCCGGGGTCATCGAGAGTACAAGCAACTCGGCCAGCCACTGCTCTCCACGGGCCCGCTCTTCCAGCATTGATGACTGCAGCAACGCGTCCACTTTGCGCATTGTGCCTTCAGCAATGCTTCCGCCTCTCGGCTGCTGTTGGGCTACGCGCATAACAGCTGAGAGGTCCGCACTACGCACAAACTGGTCGTCGATGCGAAGCTGAGATAAGCAAACATAGCGGTCAGGACGCACACAAGAACCAATGCACCATCAGAGCGAAGTGAGATGAAGCTACGTTAGTCCTTACCACAGTTTGTAAATGAGGCAAGAACGCTGTGAACCATTCCAACGCGTGCCCATTGCTGCTTCGCTCGTCGCTGCTCAAAAGTGTTTTGATGAGCCGCGGCTGGTAAGATGTTGAGAGCAAGAGTGGACAGAGACTCAATTGTTGCGGCAGGTTGAAGTACCAAAGCATGTACGCCAGTTGCTTCTCCGTGTCCACCGACGTGAGCACGTCGTTGTTGCTGGTTGCTGCGTGGCTCTTCGTGAACGTATCGCACGCCACATCAAACAGCACGCAGAACAGCAATTGCTGAACACGCGAGGATGCCGACTGGAACAAGTAGAATCGCGTCCAGTCAAGACCACCAAACTGGTCCACGAGCGCACGTGGCAGCGCAAACCGACACGGCGCCGAGATGATGACCGACTCCTCGGGCTCTTCCGTCGGCGAGGACGTGGCCTGCGCTGCCTCGTACAAGCAGAGAACAGTGAGCTCGACCAGGAATTCCTCGATCTCGGTCGCCCCCATTGAGTGCTCAGCGTACGTCCTTGCTGTCTTGAGCAAAAAGACCAGAACGGCCGGATCCAGCTGCAGCAAACGAGATGTGTCTGCCTCGCCATTGTGATACACAAAGAGCGTGAGACTGAGGACGGCTTCGTCCAGCCATGCCGCAGCCGAGGTCATGCGTGCGGCCGTGGCAGCCGTCACTTTGGGCTCTTGCTGCTTTGCGGCTGCCTCCATCTGCACCTTGATACGCGCCAGCATGTCCAATAACAACCGGAACCAGCCACGTTGCAGACTCTCCGCCTCCTGTGGCGACGCCGCCATGGCCAGCGTTGCCGCCATGGTCGCGAAATTAACATCTCGCAGCAACACCAGCGCGAGCTTCCGCGCGGCAGGCGTGTCCTTGACTGCCAGCTCCAGCAACCAGAGCTTGACCTGTTCCAGTCCGTTCGCGCCATGCGTGGCCCGATCCGTCAGCTCAGCCGTGGCTTCCTGCATGGCTGCTTGCACCAGCGCTTGCTCATTCCGCGTGAGCGCGACGACACCGTGCTGCCCCAAGAGCGTGCAGACATCCTGAATGCGCTCTTCCAGCTGCTGCCAGCGGTCACGGTCGCTGCCAGCTGGGCGGCTGGCTCGTGCTGCATTCGCCGTCGTGATGAGCGCTGCTTGGTCGTCGCCATGTCCGCTGTCGTTCTCGCGCTGGTCGGCGGTGGCATCGCCATGCACCAGCGCTTCCGTGGCGGCCACCTCGTGCGTGGTGGCGCATGGCGCCGTGTGACTCGCGCGCGCCGCCTGCGTGCGAGTTGAAGCTGCGAGCCACCACTGCGTGGCCAGAGGTGGCGCTGGGTGTCTTTGCGGCGCCGCCGAGGTGTCCCAGTGGACCTCCAGTGGCCCATCCAGTTCACCGCGAGCCTGTCCTGCTGGTGCTTGTGCACGCAGGCTCCGCCATCGCCGCAACAGATGGGGGACCTGCATGCTCACAACGCGGAGGTTCAAGCCACACCCGCTCGCACCTGCACTTTTCCCTGCACCGTGCGAACACTCAAAGTTACTGCATGCACGTTCCGGTAATTACCCGTTTCACTAGCGAATTGTATGGCTCCTCGCAGAGCGCGACATTTCAGGGTCGGGTGCAGTGTGGAGAGACGCGTGGGTGGTTGAACTTGGCGCCACAGCAAGTCGCCGTCATCACAGCCACCTCGCGTCGTTCCAGCGCCACTGCGGCCACCCCAGTGGGCCACACCACTGTGGCGACGCCATCATGAGCGGACGCCATTCCGCGATTCACTGAGATCCACTCACGTTGATCCTTCACCCGCGTGTTGTTGAGAGAAGCGCCGCTCCTCCGCCACCCAGCAGCCTCCACTGAGCCACCGCCACCATTAACAAAGCCACTCACTGCCGTCACCATCATGCGCACTGCCGTGTTGTCACCCGAAGATGAGGAATATCTGCAGATCCTGGAGCACCGCCGCGACCATGAGATGCACACGCCGCTGCTGTCGAGCTTTCGCGTGCTTGCGTTGTTTGCGTACGAAGACTTGGACGGCAACCACAAGCACGTGATCGGCGCCAACTGCGAGTGCGCCAACATCGGCGGCGCGCTGTGCGCCGAGCGATCGGCCATTTGCCAGCTGCAGCTGCTGCCCGTGCGCCGCGTGCGCAAGGTCTACATCGTCTCGGACGCCGACGTCTGCCTCACGCCCGGCACGCTCTGCCGCGAGTTCCTGAGTTCCAGCGCTTATTTCACGCGCTCCACGCCCTTCATCTCGCGCGCCACCAAGTGCAAGCCGTGCATCACCACGCTCGAAGAGCTGTATCCGTTCCCGAACGTCTACGACCGCGTCAAGCGCGACGACGTGCTCCAGTACGCCCAAGACTTCTGCGACCGGGCCGTCGCGCACCAGCACGGCGCTTGCGAGCCGGCCGTCAACCCAGGCTGCGAACACAGCGCCTTTGTGGCGCAACAGCTGCAGCTCATGTCCGTCGATGAACAGAAGCTCTATTTGGCAGCACTGGCTGCCACCGTCAACGACAAGCGCGACGACCTGTACCCAGTGCGCTACGCTGCGGCTGTGCTGTTCCGCGACGGTTCCATCCGCGTGTCGTGGCAGCACAAGACACTAGAGTATGGCAGCTCGCTCGACGCCATCTCGAAGCTCATCCCGTTCATCGAAGAGAAGCACGCGCCAAACCTGGTCGTCAAGCACACAGAGGACGCCAACGCGGCCGATGCCATCAACGCCTCGGAGCCGCTGCTGATTGCCCAGGTTGACCAGTTCGGCATCCTCCACGCGCCATTCGCGCGAGTGCGCGCGTACTTTTTCGAGTTTGACTTCAAGGACCTCCACGTGCTCGTCCACGATCGACTGGGCCAGCTCAACCGCGTCAACATGGGCATGCTGGTGTCGGAATCGCCTGACTGCATCGCCACGTCCACGGCGCAGAAGTAGAACAGGTCCCACACCATCAACCACAATGTAGCATAACGTAATAATCCGCAGTTCTAACACCATCTCTTCATTTGGGCTCACAATGACTATTCCTCGACAAAAGCAGTCATCTTGCCATCAAAATCGAAATGTTGGGTCATCAGAACTTGTCAGTCTGGTGAGTGGTGCGGTGCACTCAACGATCAGCCCACTGTGGTCTTCCGGCGTTGCACTGAGTTGGCTTTGGCAATACTTGAGCGAATATACTGCCGCATCTTCTGCAACTGGTCTACAGTCGCCTTGGAGAACTAGAGTGGCAACATTATCGCCGTCAGAAGAATCACCAGCTCAACTAGCTCAACGAGAGCATACTTACGATGGCGGGTAAGATCTCATCAAGACTGATTTTGCCACTGCCGTCTCGATCAATCGAGTGGAACAATCTCTCAGCTGCCACGATCTCTGACGGCATGAACAGCTTTCGACAACTCTGCAACATTTGCACCCACTCCTGTTGATCAAGATCGCCAGACGAGTCCGAGTCGAAGCCAGTGATGACGGCACCAAACTCGACGACTTGCTTGACTGTGTAATGCGGTCCGAATGGGTTCGGAGCTGTGTCTTCGGTACCTGTAGCACTGTCGCGCTTGCGCTCGGATCGCCTAGTTGTGAGCACTTTCGGATTGTTGTTCGCTGTGTCAGCTCCAGCACTCGGAGGTTGACCGGGTTGGCTGTTTGTAGGTTGTGGAGTCGCCGGCGGAGGTTGCTGAGGCTGCTGCAGAAGAGACCTGGAGCTGCGAAAAGATGGCGACGCGCGCAACGATGGCTTCGGCGAACTCAATACCTCGCCATGATCGTTTGGCGTTCCGTCGAAGGAAGTCATGTCATCGTACATTTTCATCTTCCGCTCGATGTTTGATCTCTTTGGCTGCGGATTTGACGGATCCGAATACAGACCGTCGTTTATGGAACTGGAACGTTCCATGGGATCTCGTCTTAAAGTCGGGCTCGTGAGTTCACTCTCAGCTTGCGTGATGAATACGGGCATCGATGCACTGCTTCGTAGGCTGCTCTCTGATGTCATAGATGTCGACAGTGACGTAAGCGAGCTACTGGACTCCATTTTGCGCAATGACACGTCTCGTAACACGACAACACTAGCATCCATCCGCAGGCTAGCCTTCTCCTTTGGCGTGGTCTTGGGTGCAGCAGTTTTGGCTCGATCTGGTAGATCTTCCACGTCGAAGAGCTTGTCTTTGAGAAACTGAGATGGAGCGATATCCAACGGTCGAAGTGCTTGGATTCGAATAGTTTGGCGTTTGTTCATCTCCGTTGGGTAGTGTGTCATCGTTCGCATAACTGGGAGGTCATGTTCATTGCCCTGGACAGTCCTCGAGCGCCGTTTGAATTTTTGTAGTTCGATTGGAGACAGCAAGAGTGGTGTCTGAGGTTTCTTCTTCAGCGCTGACATGAAGGACGAGTTGCGCGCTAAATCTTGCAAATTTCGTGTTTCTTCAGCTCCAAATAAGCGCGCCAGTCCACCTGCTCGTACCGATTCGCCTATGGATTACCAAAACGCAGGCTAGTTAGCAAACGAATATGCAGAATAGTCGGCAAGACACGTACTCGTAAACGGAAGTGGGCGAGGCAGACGTTTCTCGAGGTCCGAAAAACTCTCGGGGCCAGGCTGCTGCACGCTGTGCAAGGCTTCATCCTCAATCTCGAGTGAAATGGGCACATTGTTGTTGATCGGCGTCCACACATTTTGTCTGAGTTCCTTTTGTTTATGGCGTTTGTACTTGCGAATAACTTGGACGGCGATTTTTGTGTGCTCCGTGCTGGCATCCGTCACAAGGTGGTGCGTGAACTTCCAGGCAGATGACGCGCTTTTCGTTGGCGAGTGCTCTTGCTGCTGCTGTGGCTGTGACTGGGTCTGTGGCGCACCACCACGATTAGAAGCTACATGACCATTGCGGACTTGTGCTGACTGACGGGTTGTCGTATACGAATGTCTATTCACGGTGGATATTGAACCGATGCAGGAACTTTTTCCATCCCAAATCTTGATAGCGCAGTCAAGTGACGATGAGAAGAGAATACCAGGAGATGGCACAGCCTTGATGGCAAAAATGCGTTGGTCATGCGCCTTCCAGGAATGAGTGGCTGGATAGGAAGGGAGTGCTTGTGACTGATGCCTTGTATTACGCTCTGCGCCTCCAAACCAGATTCCGTCCGACAAGCTTTCAGAAAGCACGTCCTCCATCTTGAGTTTCAGAACACTTGTCTTGTGTTGGACACGAAGCAACGGGTTGTATGTAGACTTATTAGGGTCTCCATCGTCTGTAGTAAAGCATGGTTCAAACTGTCTCCCCACACCACGCTTGCGAGCCACATTCGTCAGTGTCTGGAAGTCCCACATGTGAATGCGACCATCTTCACACGCGACGCAAATCGTTCCATTTTCCAGAGTCGTACAAATAGAGGTCACACCATGAAGATGCACGTGACTGGCATGGGAGGACGGATTGTGCACTGGTGCTCGCTGAGTTGCTGGGGCACCATGAGGCGTGAGAGAGGAGGGCAGCGTACTAGGTGCGTATTCGTGTGCGGTCAATCGCATTAGAGGTGTCGTCTTGTAATGGGCGCTTGCGATGTCCCAGAGGTAGACATACCCACTTGCGTCTCCTGATATCAGCAACGGTGAGATTGGATGGAAATGAAGCGCGCGGATCTCATCGTGATGTGCTTCACAATAGAATCGCAAATAGAGTTTCTGGAAATCGTAGACGTGAATGGATCCGGCGTCGTCGCCAGTTGCCACCATGTCCAGTGGAGCAGAGTAGCCGCAGGTTGTGATGCACGATTCGTGGGCATTCTCAACACAACGCAACACCTCGATGTCTGTTCTTCCCGCTCCCGAGTACGATACACAAATATTCCGATCAAATCCTGTCGTGATCAAGCACTGCGGACAAATCGAGGCAAGATGATCAGCAATCGAGCAGTTTCCACCTTCATCAATATGACGTACATTTGTCTGTGGGCAGAACAGGAGAGACGAAATGACTCCATCGTGGATTTGAAATTTCTGCGTGGGCACGCATGAACAATTAACATTGAATGTTCACAACGCAATAGGCACATACCGTCATCAGCATGCCAGTGATTGGATTGTACATCCGAAGTGCTCCATCCTATGAAAAACAGCACGAAATCGTGTGAGAGGGGATTAGCACTCGTTCGATCGTAGCACGAAAAATCCATCATACGCTAGTTGCGATGAATAATTTGCGTTCTCGAGGCACATCAAACACGACGCCGCAAACTTCGGCATCGCGGATAAGAATTGGCTCTTCCATCTTCACTCCCGAGTTGGCGTTCCAGACAGTTATGCAACCATCAACGGATCCGACAAACGTGTTGGCTACAGCGTTGAAGGCCACATGGCGCGGTGGCGCGCATTCCTCGTTGGACGTCGAGATGCGGAAGCGGTAGAATGACAAATTGCCCGTCACGATGTCGCACATCTCGTACTCCCGGTTGGCATTCTTGGGCACATCGGCGGCGACTGCAGAAGGTAAAAAGCCGCATTCGAACACGTGGAACTGGCATCGGTTGTTGGTGTGGACATCAAACGTCTGCAAGAGGACGGATAAGTCTGTGGAATAGCCCTTGACACATCGCGAGATATCCCACAAGCGAAAGTATCCACTTTGATCTCCTGTCACCACAAACGCGATTGTCGGAATCATTCGATTCGAGACGAACTTGGCACCAATCAAAGAATGGTGATGGCCGGCAAGCGTCATCATCAGCGATCTCGTGGTCGTGTTCCAGCAATATGCCACGTGCTCAAAGCCGCTGCTGAGCAAAATGTGCTGCAGGAAATCCAGCTTCAGCACAGCTTGAGTGTGGCACTCCAGTGTGAAAGCGACTTTGACCGACTGCTGATCCCAAAACGCGATGGATCGGTCAAACGATGATGTCACGAAGTACGGCGAACCTGGCAGCTCAAGACAATCCGTAATCCTGTCGGTGTGATGCGTCAAGCGCATCTCAGCTCGCTGTCCATCGAGATCCCATAGCTGCGAGTGCTCTGCAGACGTCATTGACAGCCGCCGCATGCTTGGCAGCCAATGCAGGGAGATAACTGGATAACGTGTGACGATCCGCATTGAAAACACGTAGGCGCCAATCGTCGGGTTGATAATGGACCAAACTGTTATCGCGTGGTCGTTGCTGGAGACAGCAAAAGCGTTCTTGGCTGGGACGTGCTCGATATCGAGGATAGCGAATCCATCAGGATTGCCGGCGGCTTTTTCAATGCATGTCATCTCGTGTAGCAAGTGCATCTCGGGATCATATATCTACAGAACCAAACACCAAACGGTGAGAGATAAAATCATGACAACTCTGCTTGAAGCGTTTTTTACCAGAACGACTGAAGATTTGTTCTCAATGACGGCGATGCGCTTCAGCAGTGGGAACGACCGGATCTGACGAAGCTGGTACGCGAAGTAGCGCCCGCTGGTGGGTGGTAGCTGTCGGTATGCGAGGGACAGAAGGCCAGTTGATCCTAGATCTTGTGCGCGGGTGGATATGAGACCGAGAGAGATACAGAAGGTCGTGAGCTCTTCCCAATCCACTCTGGTGTCTCCGTTGATGTCGATTTGCTCGAACATCTCGAACAACAGCGCAACCAGGGCGGACGCGCGCGCAGGGCGTTGCAATTCAGGTCGAGCGTGGAGAAGCTGGTACAGGATGACACGCGAGAACTCTTCTTTGGTCATCCCTGACTGCGAAAAGTAGCTCTCAATGCCCAAGAATTCCTCACAACTCAGCGCGGCGCATATTGAAGGAACGTTATTGAGTGCATTGCGGTTGGGAATCTCGATCTCAGGAATGATATCGAGCAAAAAGATCTGCATCGACTCAGCCAAGGTTGCATTGATGGAGCTGCGCAGCGTGCCCAGTTCGGCGATGCTGTGCATGAGCCATTCATTGCGTCGCTGGTGGTTGCGGAAAAACTTGCAAACGGCGAAAAAGTTAGGCGGCTTCCTGGCTTTGTGCTGCGAATTCGTGCGAGCGACTTCGTTCTTGGGGTTGTGATGGTACTCCACAACTCGAAGCGGCTTCTCGCCTCTGAATACGGCTTCTTCCTCCGGCCGTTCGCACAGATCGCCCGTGAGGTAGAACTCGTTCAGCGTGGGATAGTGAGCGATTTCGTCGTCCGAGTACGTCACCATAAGCCCGATAACCTCAACAAACGGGTGCACGTTTGCCAGCGAAAAAGTCAGCAGTTCTTTCTCGGTCACTTCGCGGGCCTGTTGGCGTTTGATGACGACGTTTCCGTCGCCCGATTGCATGCTATGCGGGTCATTGGCACGCACGATCTCCAGCACCTCACCCTGTCCAGAACACAGCAGCGCATGTGAAGCGACCACGCATCACGATCGATTGAGCAATATGGTGACCTCAAAATGGCATGTTGAGGGCAATAAGCCCTTGATCAACTTACTTGAGCGTTGATCAAGAAGCAGGCAAGTTCCGTGACCCAAGGGGTTTCTCCTCGGCCCCGCCGTAAGCGCTGAACAGCAGTAAGTGCCAACGTCACAACACATGCTACAATTGGTAGACCTCCTGTTACTATCCTAACAAACGCACTTACAAACACGACATGAGTTTGAGTCGCAGTGAGCTGTGTAAGATCTTCATCACAGATGTCGCCTTTGCCCGGCGCATCCATTCCGCTTGATCGAGCACTGAGAGCGATCGCTTGGACAGCGCTTCGCAGGCTCTGTGCGTGGATTCACCATCGCCAATTGCGATGCCTTGCGAGTCCCGCAGTGAGTCCGAGGGGGCAAAACGCGCTCGCTCTCACAATAACTACGACCGTGACCGGTCGGCTTCAGTTCCATCCTTTGACGGTCCGGCGGTTCGATCACGACCGCACACCAGGTAATTCGAGCTGTTGCACATACTCAATGGCAGCCTCATAGTTCGTGAGGTAGTAGCCAATTTCTCCCGTCACGTCATGGCCATCACACATCAGCCGCAACAACTCCTTGGTCAGTAGAGGCTTGGATGTGTTAGTTGTCACCACGACGAACATGTGAATCGGCAAGAATTCATCCGTCGTCAGCGAAGGCCCGAATTCTTCGACCGATGTTAAGCTGTTCGCCGTACCCGAGTCAGCGCAAGCTCGAAAGATGGCACTGGCAGCACGCACAATAGACTTGAGCTTGTCCAGAGGAAGCGAGTAGTCGTCGATGTTGTGGAGCTCTCGGCGAGCGTCCTCCCAGTCGTTTTTCGACACTAATCTCGACTCAATGCCGAAGAACGACTGCGGCATCGTCTGTAGCGCACAAATCTTGTTCTTGAGCTTCTTTTCCTCGTCTTCAGGGCACAGCACATGCAGCGACTCATAAATATGGTCTTCCAGTTGGATCAATACAGCCTTCTGCACGAAGCCACACACAGCATGGCGAACGTCTTCCACGAACTCATCATACTCAGCTTCTGTCATTGCTTTGCGTGCCTTGCCAAGCTCTGCAAGTAGTTGCGAGTCTTTCAGCATGAGTTGCTTCAGCTCGGCCATTTTCCGTGAAATCGTCTTCAGGATTGCGTTCGCTTTCTGTTCTGACAGCTTATTGCGCCTCGTCTCCCGTGTCTTTTCCGTCAGCGCTTTGACAAAGGAGGCTGCATCATCCACAACCTGGTGCGACGGATTGCGGAACACGTCGTCCACTAGGCGGAAAGCGTTCCACGTTGCGCGCTGCAGACTGGAACGTCGGCAGACACAGCGCTCGAAGACGCCGCAATGGCGGTTGACCGACACGAATTCCTGCAGCAGCAACACTGCCTTCCGACGACGCGGCCCAAGAGGTGCTGGAGACACGAGCGCTGCTGTGTGACGCAAGAACGAGTCCAACATGACCCGGCGTTGTTGGTTGAGCGCATCGCGGAAGTGGAAGAGCTTGGTCGGCAGGCGGAACTTGCGGAGACCTCGAAACGTTCCCCATAGCTCGCGCTTGACAGGAGCGTCCTCTGCGCTGATCTGCCGCACCTGCCGATAGAAGAGCGCGAGCTCTCGGAACGACTTCTTGACGACCCATCGCTTCTTCGTCTCCACGTCCTCCACGCGAATGCTAAACTGCACGTGTCCACTGCGTGTGTCCACCTCCACGATACGAATGTTGAGAGCGTAGCGCACGTGCAAGTCCATGTACTCGTCTGATGCACTCAAGCGATGCACGTTGTGCATCCCATTCTGCAAGTGGCACGAGCACATGGACGAGTCGCGCGCCGTCGTCAACGTATCTCGGTTTGAGAACGCACTGCAGTTGCTCTCACGCAGCACCTGGCTGGTGCGCGCATCCAGCAGCGACTCGCGCTGCTCCATGCTCCATCGATGCGCTTCCGCCGCGTCATCTTCGCTGTCATCCACCATGCCATCCAGCTCCGAGCTCTCGTCTTCTCCGGCGCCCGCGAGCTCCATTTCCATCGTGTCGGCCGTGCTGCAGCGCGAGCGCTGCATGCGCAGCGCCGGATCAATGTCTTCGCCTTCGAGCATTCGCTCCACCATCGACGCTTCCAGCGCCAGTTCTTCGTATTCTTCGCAGGACGAGCTGCTATCGCTCCGCGTGCGCGTGCGCAGGCGCATGCGCAGGCCCATGGCGCACGCCGCCGGCTCGTCCTCGTCTTCCATGGGCTCTGTGCTTTCATGTACGTCCTTCAAATGCGCTTCCGCGTCAGCGCGCGCCGCCACAGCGGCCCCGCCGGCGCCAGCTTGTTCGTTCACGCCCATGCTTGTTCCCTCACCAGCACTTGTTCAACTGCACACCACGTTGCCATCGGCAGAACGCGGCTGACAGGCGGAGACCTGCGCGCGGATTGGTCAAAATTCGGGAGCTCGCGTCAGAGTGATGGTGGCACTGTTGCATCACCTGCCAGTCCGCAGCTGCGCGCTGCATGGGGGCAAAGCCCGGCAACCCGAGCGCAGGCATGCGCGCTCGACTTTAGGTCGCGCGAGCGCGTGCGTGCGCTTGCCATGCGGCGCATGAGCACCAGAAGGTGGCACCGTCAGGTGCCGGCATGCATCCGTCGGGTCAGCAAGCGACAGGATGGATTCGCAATGTCACCGGATCCAGAATGACAGCAGGGAGATGGCTCAAGCAGAACCCCAATGGACGGACGCCTGAGCAGAATTATAGTTTCACAGACTGACGCATTGTTGCGAGCGGCACTGAGTGCAGATGATGGACTGCTGCCATCATCACCACATGGGGCGTGGTCATCAGTGCCATCGAAGACCATCGAGAACCGAGCCCATCGTGATCTGTGCACGGTACTCAGCCGCGCGGAGCCAGGAGCTCACGCACGCAAGTCTGAACAATCTGACACCTTCAAAACTGAACACATGGCTGGTAATTACCGCGAATTAATATCGCCCAGCGACACTACTGCGTTGGAAACGTGAGTGCGAGAAATGAGAAATGTGCGAGTTTGCGCAAGCGTAAACAAACATGGGGCAAAATTCTATGTTGCAGATCCGGCAAAATATGAACAGGAAGGGCGGCTAACGTGGGCTGCTTATTCCTCCTGCGATTCCTTCTTCTCCTGCTGGCGCTTGGCGTGCTCCTGCGTAAAGATGGCCAAAGCCGCCTGCGAGTCGGCATCGCCTTCGATCTGCAAAGCCTGGTACTCTGCACCGTTTGCCTGCGCGAAACCTGAACAACATCAATAAAAATTGAATATGAGTCAACCAAAGTACAGCGGACACCAATCACATCAAGGGACTGACCTTGCAGAGTAGTGAGGAAGAATTCCACTTCGTCCACGTTGTCCAGCATGCTCGTGTACTCCTCGTCACCCTCGTCGTCGTACATGTACTGGCCGTTCATGGCCGCCTCTTCCTTCAACTCCTTGAGAATCTGGAGGTATGTGTCATCGGCCACGTCTTCGGCATCTTCGTCCGAACCATAGCCACCGGCATCCAACAGCTGCTCCAGGTTTTCATGCTCCTCTTCATCGTCATCATCGTCATGACGCTGCTGTGGGTTCTGGATCGCGGCAACCAGAACCTTCATTGACGCCTGGACGAGCTGCTTCATGTGAGCACGGAGAGTCGCGGGCAAGTTGGCCACTGGCACCTTCAGGAGCGACATCACACCAAGGACGAACAACTTGCGGTCGAGGAACGTGTTGAAGCGGTCCAAGTCCGACATCTAGAGCTTGAACACGACCTCAACCAGGTTGAGCTTCTCGAGGGTCGCCAACGTGATCACTGGGTTGTAGTGGAGCGCACTAGCGAGCACGCCGAAGAGGCTGCGAGCCGTGGCATCGGTAAGTGGCTCCGACAGCTTGGTGCACGTCAAGTGCACGATAGGAGCGATGACATCGTCGATACGGCCGAAGCAGTTGTGCAAGAGCGAGTAGAAGATACGCGACGCAGCGCACAAGTCAATCTCCTCGGTTGGCTGACGCTCGAACACGGTCTTGGCCATCTGGAAGGTCAACTCGAGGAAGCGCACCTGGCGGCCCTCTGGGTTCGTGTATACGCCCGTGAGGAAACCATCGATGTCACGGCCGACGTAGTTGTCAATGACTGGCACGATGCTCGTGATGTAGTCAGCGGCCCACGTGTCGAAGCTGGCGAACAGAAGTGGGAACAACGACCAGAGCTGAGGCGTGATAGCGTGGCTGTAGAACGCGATCGAGCCGAGAATGTCGAGGCCGCTCTCCATGAACTCGATGTAGTCTTCGTTGGTGAGGATCTGCTGGATCACTGGGCCAAGCACAGGCACCAACAAGTTGTAGAGTTCTGGATGGTTGTGGATGCTCATCAACACGGTGTTGATCGTGTCGAGGCACGACACAGCGGCCAACGACGCATCTTCATCGTCGTCACCAGCCTGCAGGAACTGCGTGAAGCAGTCCACAAGCTTGCTCACGAGCTCGAGCGCGAATGGACCAATTTCGTTCGAGAATCGGTCAATGATGTGTTCGAGGGCGACAACAACTTCGTCGTTGCCAATTTCGTCCATCAACTTGAAGAACTGCTCAAGCACCTGTGGCAGACGTGGGCGGAGCACTTCGATGACGGTGTCCGAGTGAGGGTACATCACGACGAAGCGGATCGTCTTGGCGGCCTCAATGCGCACTGGCAGTTCCTGGTCGAACATGCAGTCGAGGATGCCTTCCAAGATGCGCACGAGTGTCTGTTCGTCACGGAACTTGATACCCTCGATGTAGCGGCGCGAGAAGAGCTTGCAAGCGCGCAGACGGAGGAATCCGTGTGGGTTCTTGAACTCGGGCAGGATGTGGTTGACAATCATGGCCTCTACTTCGTTCTTGTACACGCTCGACTTGGTGAGCACGTTGTCCAGCGAGAACAAGGCGTGGAGCGCGGCATCCTTTTGGATGAAGTCGCGCTCGCTTTCTGGCTTGGAGATGTACGTGAGCAAGATGTCGTTGTAGAACTTAACCACATTCTGCAAGCAGTCCTTGCTGCGCTTCGTGCACAAGTCGGCCAACAGGTTCTCGGCGGCGTACACAGGGTCCAAGAAATCCTCAAATACGTCGTTGGTCTTGCGGACAAACTCGTGTGGGTCTTCATTCCAGAGCGTCAAGTCCTTAGGGCTCAAGCACAGCACTGGGTGGATGACGTCGATTAGCAAGAATGGCAAGTGTGGCTTGATCAGCTTGTACGACACCGACGAGTCGATGGCTTCCTGCATGAAGACCAAGCAGAGCTGCACAACACGGTCCGTGCAGAAGCGACCGTTCTTGCGGAGCGCCAGAGTCTCGAGCACGCATGGCAAGAGGCCTGGGGCGATCTGCTTGCGGAAAAAGCCAGCCATTTCGCTGTACTGGTCTTCGGCCGTCTTTGGGTTGCCCCAACGCGTGTAGAAACGGCAGAGGATCTGGAGCGACCACTTCTTGAGCTTCCACCATGGCCACTGCTCGCGCTCCTCGGCTTCTTCTGGCTGGCCCTGTGGCTCAGCGCCCTCCGACGCCTCAGGCAAAGGCTTGGCAATGATGTCGCGGATGAGCTGCATCCACGCCGCCACTTCCTCCGTCTGGGCAGCGTATGGAGGCAGGGTCGACTGCACGCACGACCAGTACGTCTTCAGGATCAGGTGCATCATACGAGCAGCTTCCAGCGAGTTGTTGCTGCAGCATGCGAAGTCAGCTTATATATCCTGAGCAGCTAGACACAGTCATCAAGTTCATGGAGCTCACCTCTGGAGCTGGGTCAGCATCGTGCGGAGCAGTGGGAACACTGACTGCACGATGGCGTACAGATGCTCCTTGCGCTCGTCCGAGCGGTACTCGTAGTTCTTGACGAGCTTACGCAGGGCCAAGAGCGCACCGATGATGCGGTTGGCATCGCCGCACTGCACGTTCTTGCAGATGTCCTCCAACAGCGATGGCCAGTTGGTCTGTCGGCATAATATAAGATCGTGATGTGATGAGCATCATCCCTCACCCCCTTTCAGGGCCACTGGCTGACGTACCGGGAAGTCATGGCGAGCGATGAGGTTGACGGTCTCGGCCAACAGCGAACGCAGCGAGTTGTCGTGCGTGACCAGCAGCGCCTAAGAACGAGCAGTGACGTATTCGTCAGTCGCCAATCTGTGGACATGTGATGAGCTCAGCGCTGACGGCGCGTACCTCGAGGGCATTGGTGCGGCTCACGGCCTTTTCGTCATCCGGGAAGACGGCCACGAATTCGCCCGCCGCGTTGTTCTGGCCTTCCCAGTACTTGTGCACCAAGTTCTTGAGCGACACGGCGGCGGCTTGGCGCACGGCACGGTCGACGCTTTCCTCCATGGCCACCTGGATCAGCATGAGGATGGAGCCACGCACGTTGTGCAGGTTGGCGACGGCATCTTCCGCAGCCTTGCGAGCAGCAGCGTCATTGCTGAGCGTGTGCAGCAGGATGTTGTGCAGGCTCGAAGCGTCCATCGTGGCGCCGCGGGGCTCTTCTCGCGAATGGGTGGGTCGGTCGCCTTCGCTTGCGCTCCGCTTCTCGCTTCGGGCGGGTGCTTGCGTGGGGTTTTATGCTGCCACGGGATAGAGCCTGGCCAGGTGGGAAACCCCGAGGTTTTTTAGGTTTATTGACCGCGGCCGATTGGTTGGCGGGGAATCGTTGCCAACGTCAGCCAAGTGGCTTCACATGACGTCAAATGGGAGCATTGAGTTCACATGAGGCTGGGCTGACGACGCCGTAGCGAGCTGGTCCATGCCATGGAGAGCAGAAGCACGACCATCATTACAATTACACCAGGGTGGAGAGATGGATTGGCGTGACTTCTCTCCCGCGAGCTGGATGGACATTGCGTGAGCGCACACCCCACAATCGCTCCCCTTGCAACTTGGAGGAGTGGTGGGAGCTTGCTAGCACGTGGTCACCGATGATCATCGGTGACGAGGCCGCTCCATCATCGACACATGAACGATCGACTTTGTGGGCCCGTGTGGATGATGTGACGTTGAAGGCACACACCAAAACATAAGCATGGAACTTGTTGGTGCAGCGCACGATTGGAATGCCTGAGACCTTTGTCTGTATATTAAATATAAACTTGCAAAAAGATCCAAGCAGGGAACCTAAAGACTGTCAACATGAGCAAACATGCACTACGGAGCGTACAAAATCCTCTGCGCTTTTGCACTTGGCGGCACGTTTAGTCGACTTCCTCCATGGTGCTCTCTTCCTCGCCTTCACCCTCGAGTGGTGGCAAGTCGTCCATGCTCTCATCCACGCCCTCATCATCGTCGTCGATGCTCAAGCCGAGCTTGATCAGACGATGGATGCGGTTGGCGAACGTCGTTGGCTCGTCGAGGCTGAAGCCCGAGGTGAGGAGCGACGTGTCGTAGAGCAACCAGATGAGGTCCTTGACGGTCTTGTCGCTCTTGTCGACATCAGCCTTCTCACGGAGCGACTTGATGATTGGGTGCAATGGGTTGATTTCCATCGTCTTCTTCGAGCTCATGTAAGCTGAGGTGCTGCTGTCGCGCAGAGCCTGGGCCTTCATGATACGCTCCATGTTAGCCGACCAGCCGTACTCGCCGGTGACCAACACGCAAGGCGACTCGACGATACGGTTCGAGACCTCAACCTTCTCGACCTTGTCATCGAGGACTTCCTTCATGAGCTTGCACAGGCCCGTGGTGGCGGCCTTGGCCTCTTCGAAAGCCTTCTTCTCATCCTCGCTCTCCTCCATCTTGAGGCCTTCCTTGGTGGCGCAGATGAGCTTCTTGCCCTCGTACTCCTTGAGCTGCTGAACGGCGTACTCATCGATGGCCTCCACCATGAAGAGCACTTCATAGCCCTTCTTCTTGAGCTTCTCAATGAATGGCGAGGTCTCGACGGCCTTCTTGCTCTCACCCGTCACGTAGTAGATACCTGGCTGGTTCTCTGGCATGCGCGAGATGTAGTCATCGAGCGACGTCATCTCCTCGCCCGACTTAGTCGAGTGGTAACGCAGGAGCTTGGCAATCTTGGTGCGGTTGGTCGAGTCCTCATGAATACCTAGCTTGAGGTTCTTGCTGAAGGCCTCGTAGAACTTGTTGTAGTTCTCGTTGTCTTCGGCAATTTCGGCGAACATTTCCAAGCACTTCTTCACCAAGTTCTTCTTGATGACGCGCAGGATCTTGTTCTGCTGGAGAGTCTCACGCGAGATGTTCAGTGGCAAGTCCTCCGAGTCGACCACACCCTTCACGAACGACAAGTACTCTGGCATGAGGTCTTCGCAGTTATCCATAATGAAGACGCGACGCACATACAACTTGATGTTGTTGGCCTTCTTCTTCGCGCCGCCCTCGAACATGTCGAATGGGGCACGCTTTGGGGTGAAAAGGCAGGCCTTGAACTCGAGCTGACCTTCAACCGAGAAGTGCTTGACCGACAGGTGCTCCTCCCAATCGTTGGTGAGCGACTTGTAGAACGAAGCATACTCCTCGTGAGTGACATCCTCTGGCTTGCGCATCCAGATTGGCTTCTGGCTGTTGAGGTGGTTCCAGTCGTGGGTGACCTCCTTAATCTTCTTGGTCTTCTTCTTCTTGTCACCCTCCTCCTCGGTGACTTCCTCGACGGTTGGCTTGTCATCATCGCCCTCCTTCTCGTCTTCATCTTCTTCGTCATCGGTGACTTCCTTCTCCTCCGTCTTCTCGACGTAGAGCTTGATTGGGAAGCCAATGAACTCCGAGTGCTTCTTGACGAGGTCCTTGAGCTTGCGCTCCTCGAGGTATTCGAGCATGTCCTCCTTCAACTTGAGCACAATGCGCGTACCACGGGCAATTGGCTCCGACGTGTCAGGCGACACGGTGAACGAACCACCGGCAGCCGACTCCCACACGTACTGGGCATCGTCGTTGTGCTTCGAGTGCACGACGACCTTGTCGGCAACCAAATAGGCCGAGTAGAAACCCACACCGAACTGACCGATCATGCTGATGTCAGCGCCGGCCTGGAGAGCCTCCATGAACGCCTTGGTGCCCGACTTGGCGATGGTGCCCAGGTTGTTGATGAGATCGGCCTTGGTCATACCAATACCCGAATCCTGGATAGCGATGGTGCCGTTGGCCTTGTCAGGGATGATCTTGATCTCCATGTTCTTGTCCGAGTCCAACACCGATGGGTCGGTGAGCGACTGGTAGCGGATCTTGTCAAGCGCATCCGAAGCGTTCGAGATCAACTCACGCAAGAAAATGTCCTTGTTCGAGTAGAACGTGTTGATGATCAAGCTCAACAACTGGTTGATGTCGGCCGAGAAGGCGAAGGTTTCGGCTTCCGAGCTCATGATTGCAGGTTGCGGGTGAGTACTGGTTGCAGAGAGAGGAAATTGAATACTGAGCAGCGAGCGACGCGGACCGGAGCGGCGCGGCGCGGCGTCTTGGCTTGCGGCGGGTGGTGGCAGCAAATCCATCGGCCGGTTAAAAACGCGAGAAAGTTCGATCGTCGGCGCCAGGCGGGGTGACAGCCACGGTTTCCACCGAATGGCAGGGTCCGACGGTTGGATATGAGGCTGGGTCCATGCTCCTGCAATCGAAGATTCTAGATGTTATAACACACACGTGCCGCCTGGGCAGATCAGCCGGATCAAACGCTTTCTGGAAAGTATCGGGTTAAGGAGGCGGTTGACTTCTTTGCAGTTTGGAATCGTGGTGACGTGGAAGCAGGAGGGGATCGAGTCTTGGAGGTTAGTGTTGACTGCTGCTAAGTGCGGTAGCGTTTGATGGGCGAACTTATGAGCAAAAGGTCGAATTCTGGAACCAGTTTCTTTTGTCGAAGAAGACAACGAAAGGACGCGCCTCGTGGTCACCACCGACGACGGGGCGAGACCATGTATGCCGACGCGTGCGAAGGTGACCAACGCATCTGGCAGCGGCGCTGCCTGTTCCATGCAGTCAGATCGAGTGGAATTATCTCGAAGCTAGAATAACCAGACCTATTCGTCCAATGCCCTTGTGATTGACGCTTGCTCTTTCGTAAGCCTTCAAACATTTATGAGATCAGTGTTCAATTTCGGTCTGATGATCATGGACATGTTGCCCGAAAGACCTCGAGTGCCAATTGAATCGAGTTTATGGCATTTACGGGCCTGTAAATGGCCGTGGTGCTGGCCTGGATCCGGAAGGGCGTCAATGAGCGTATCCTCTGCGTCAGTTCTGACGTCACACTCTACAACAGTATCAGACCTGCATGCTGCGCACGAGAATTGATACTGTAGCTTCCGCGACGCTTCGGCAGAGGGGAGTGCACTGCCAGAGATTGTAACCACTGCATGAACATTGGGACTTCGTTCACATGCCTCCCAAGTCTATGTGACAATGCAGATTCAGTTGTGTGTGCAAGCCTGCTCTGGCAACCAAAAGATGACCCACTGCCAACCATTTCTGGCACCTCGGCGTTGTGGTTGTGGTGTTAAGTCCACACACATCGCTGTGAGCTCCAACGTTGCAAATGGCCATGAAATCTGCTGGCACGGAGTTGTGGTCGCTGCCCAACTGCTGCTGATGCGATTCCATGTTGCGCACATGGTGACTTTGTCGAAGGCTTAAGATGCATTTACCCAGGCTTCTGAAAATATCGGTTCATTGATCGAAGATGAATATGCCGCTGATAGCACCGATCTCTTTGGCAGTCAAGTGCAACCGGACGGCAAGCTCCAAAGTAAACATCACACGGCCGCAATTGCAACAGAACAATTCGTGTCGACATCCAGGCATGCGATCACCACCATCGCTCTGCCTGGCCATGGTGAACGAGCGCACCATGGATGACGGTGATGATGATCCTCGTGCATGGGCTTCGATGTACCACCATCGCTCTGCCTGGCCATGGTGAACGAGCGCACCATGGATGACGGTGATGATGATCCTCGTGCATGGGCTTCGATGTTGCAACGCTGATGGCTAGCTTAGATTTTCTTTGATCTCCAATTGCATGGATCATACTCTTCGTCATCGGAGGACTTCGGCTCAACGGGCTTCGCTCTTTTCCGCTTGCGGATGTTGGCTTTGATGTCATCCGCAGCCACAGCACCGACTTGCGCCGCGTCTTCTGCAGTCATTTCCGCTTCCTTTGGCACCAGATCCGCTTCTTTGGCAACCTGTTTCTTGTTCCGTGCCATCGCCTTCTCCAGCGCTTGACGGTATCGATCCATGTATTCCATGTTCTCCAACCGCTCCTCCGCATCGCGTTCCTTGATTTCTTGCTCTTGTGCTTCCTCCTCCACAACCTGCTTCTTCTCCACCTCAGCCGCGAATTCCTCGAACTCTTCCCAGTCTTTCTCAAGCTGCTGCTTCGCCAACTGCTTCAAATCGATGCTCTGAGCCTTGGCATCCGCGACTTCATCGTCGAAGAACCCAGAGGGAACTTGCTGTTTCGACTGCCCGCCATTCCTGCAAGCATCATCGGTCAAATGGTCAATGGCGGTATCAACAGCCACAAACTTCGTTCCAGGTCCTGGCACCTTTTTGTTGATTCTACGCGGGTCAACATTGATGAGGATTAGCACACTGACATCAGCCCTTCGCACAATTGAGGCATCTACGAGCACCTGTCGTCGTCATTTTCGTCGTTCCACGAGGCTACCAATACATTTATCATACTTTCTACGAATATATTTATTGTATCTATTGCTTTTGTTACTACGTAGTAAGAGTTCGTTTGATTAAACGGCTAGAAGGGAAGCAACGCATCCTGGGTTTCACCGCTTTGTTATTCATCCGTCGTCACGTCATTTCAAATCCTGCACCCGAAGTCACTGCCGTCAACAACTTTTCGCGCAGCACTTTGTACGACGAATACGTCGGCAGCTTCAATGTGTTGAAGCAAGTAGACGAACTTGGCAGCAGCTCATCGTCTCGTCGGATTGGAATCTTCTGAACGCAGAACGGAGGTGTCAATGCTCCAAAGCCTAGCGATGGTGCGCGCTGGCAACTGGTCGTGAAGCGCAGGAACGCGGCCTGCTCCGACGGCGTGAAACTCGCCAGAGCCTGCCACAGCCAGCCAACACGCTTGTCCAGGGCGTAGTAGCCGCCAGTGTACATCGTGTGTGCTCGTAGGTCTTCAATGTCCAAATGTCCTCCCTTGCCGGAGATGAGCACCTGCAGCTCGGGCTCGTTGAACATTTGCAACCAGCGCAAGTCAATGACGTCTGCTAATCCAGCTCGGAATGCTGCGCTCTGCTCCCGAATCTGGACATTGAGGTAATAGTCCGCTACCAGATGGATGTAGCGAGTTTTGTTCTGGTTCGTCACGGGAATGTTGGCGCCGCCTGATCATTCAGTCAGGGTGAGTCAACGTGAGTCAACCAACAAGAATGAAAGCGCGCAATACCGACCGGGAATGATTTCCACTTCTTTTTGTTCGCCGAATACTTCTTGCACGACCGTGTGGGTCAGCCCAAGGTCCGAGATGTCGCCATCGTAGGACTTGAGGAAAACTAGGTTCTGTTAGGAATCGTGAGGTCAATGAAAGCTATGCTGAAACGACATCGCGTATTAATCATCATACCTTGTAAATCTCTGGATCGAGTGATGGCAGCTCGTTTAAGTTATTGTAGGCGTGCAGCAACTTGGAGAGGAAGAAGTGAGCGAACTTGGGTTGCACGACAATGCCTTCGTATAAAGCCTTGCCGAGAATGCGTCCCACGAACTGAAACAGCGTCAAGTGATCAATCGGCCGATCAAAGTGTGCAGATGCCGATGCAGGATTCGGATACAACAGTTGATCGAGGGTCAGCTCGAACAAGCCATACTGCAAGTCGAAGGCATAGTTGGAAAGGTCGAGCCAAAATTCTTTGAACAGTCCACCGGCGTCGATACCGGTTTCTTCTGTTCCGAATTCATTGATGAAGATCACGTTGATTCGCTTCTTCATGTCGCTCTTGATCGCATTCAGCTTTCGTAAGCCATCTTCCAAGAAGGCGCCGCGCCGGATACGAATCCGATAGACAATGGTGCCTTCGCCTTGGTGATTCACTTTGTCCGCTTGCACGATGCTCTGGAAGAGACGCACTCGGTCAGGGAAAGGAACGCCATATGGCATTTCAGTAATGAACTTGTTGGCACGAGGAGTCCCGGCAAGGACTTCGCTGATGAGTTGATTCACATCCAAGTCAGCAACAACCCTGCAACAAAGGTGATATGAGACTTAGTCGATGCCCACAAACCAACCACTTGTATGACGTACCAGCTCGTGACATTGCAGAATGGACTTCTCGAACAGCGACTGTACAAGTTGCGGAGCAGTTGCGTGGCAGCGTCGATGACAAACAGGCCGAATTCCGCTGGCTCCGCGGTTGCGGCTGAGTCTTGCACCATCCCATGGAACCAGTATGCCGCATAGAGCGCATCTTTCAGGCCTTTCACAATCCGTTCCACTTGATGAAGCGGTAACGGGAATTCTTTCTCGTACATCTGCAATACTCGCAAATATGTGAGTCAAATGATACAGTTCAGCCAGCATACGTCATCGTGTACCTCTGCATCGTCCAAAACCAATAGCATGTGGTTGTACGTGAGGCAAAATAATCCGAGAACACAGACGTAGCCATCGGTTATCTTCACACGCACTAGGTTGACGTCCTGCAGTATCAAACATCACAATTGTTTGTGAGATCTTCTCGGAAAGCGGTACGCAGTCTTCAAACATACCTTCGTGAATGCTTCAAATGACTTCCAATCTTGTAGAACTGACCACAAGAAGTAAATCCAATGAACGGTTGAACATTCCTCGCTTCCTTGCTCCAAAGTTATGTACGAAAACGCTAGAGTGTTGAGCAGGCGCATCACACCAAGATGACGCTTCTTCTTCCCACGTGTGCCCCACCGGCAAAGGAATACCATGCAGAAACGTGCGAACGCTTGCACGTGTTCCAGCACGTACGCCTTTCCACCCAGTGTAGAACTCGCTGCGACGGCGCGCTTCTTGGCAACCTCTTTGCCTTCCGTTGCGAGAGCTCGAGCCTGCATTGAAGTGTTGGGGAGTATGCCAGCACTGGTGAAATCACTTCCATCTTCATCCTCATCATCATGGTTTCCTCTTCGCAACCCTGTCTTTTCCAGTAGGCGCAGTGCCCATCGCGGTTTTCTGAACGATTTGACTTTCCTCCACGTTGCTTTCAATGATTCAAAATTGGTGGGTGCCGTCGCTATATCTCCAAATCCAAATTGCTCCTGCGGGCACACATTCGATCAACTCACTTGCACCAAACACCAACGACACAAGTGTTCATGATCTCACGTACCGCCACAGTTGGGGCTGAAGGAAACATCGGCACAGGACGACTGGTTTCTAGAGGGTGCTGTAGAAAGTCCGGAGCAAAGATGAGGAGCTGTCCCATTAGCTTACGAAGGTAGCGCTCGCGGAATGGAGTTTCCAGCTGCTCAAGTAGTGCTTCAGGGTAGACAACAGGGACGGAGTGAGCTCCAGTCACTTTCGTCCACGATACTGTCACGCCATCTGTAGAGTATGCTTCTGCTGGGATCCAGTTGAGAATTTTCGTTAGCATCAGGACTTCGCTTAGCGTTGACGAGCTGGTTCTATCACTGACACTGAAGCAAACAGGATGATAAAACGAGAGACCAATGAGCACAGTTTTGCAGATATAATGCTGTTGAGCTGACTTCTTACCGATCAGAGAGCCACAGCAAGTTGCCCAACAGCCACGTGGCGGACGCAATCCCTGGTGTCGGAGTTGCTGGCAGCGACAATTCGCGAATAGTGGTCTGCACCACGGAATCCCAACGCGAAGTTGACGTCAACAACTGAAATGTTTCCTGTGTTGCTTGTTGGTTCAGCAGATGTAGCGAGAGAATCTGTTGGATTGCGGGTCAGTTCAGTTACTATTGATTCAGTTGAAGTCGACGTTGATGTGAAATGTACCTCATGGACAAAGCTGGCCCAGCTGATACGGTTACTGTCGAGCAACGTGATGAGGAATACCATCATTTTCGCGTTGTACGCTTCGAACTTAGGTGCTGTCGACCCCGAGGTCGAGTACGACATCACAAATCGTGTCCGAACAATGCCGAGCAGACTCGATCGAGGAAGCGAGGTGAACGGACGGGCTGGTAGCTTGGATACACTGAAAACACACAGACGGTTTGAACACAAGTAGAGCGCACAGCCGTCGCATGTCTTCGCAAGCTCATCGATGACGGCGAACGTGGTCGCTTGGCTTTTGGGGTCACCTTCGCCAGCAGGAAGCTGTGTGGTCTGCAGCGCAATGTCAATGAATCGCTTCAGTTGAAACTCGCGCTGTCCCGTAAACTGGGAATTCCATTGATCTGCTGCAGCGCGCACTGAATCCAGGACAAGCCCAGCAAGCAACAGAAATCGCGCTTGGTCAGCGGCGTCGCCATTGAAGAACCAGAGCGCCTTCCGCATCAGCTGGCGGAGGACACATCAATGTCAATATTCTCATCACCACACTTTGATTGCTGCTGCAGATGCACTCGCTTACATCGAAGAGCGTGTCGACAGGCAGAGGCATGTGGGGCATCTGCAGAATGCCCTTGAGCTTCTGGATGTCGACCAGCTTCGCGTCAAAGTCCGCTCGTTCAAGGCGCCGACACTTGCGCGCAACCGCACGGCCGTGCACGAACGACTGAACCTTGGTCGCTTGCAGACATGCCTCCCTCTCCGCGGCGCGTGCTTCGCGCTTCCGTCTCGCCTCGGCGACCAACGCCGAGCGGTCCTTACCGCCGGCCTTGCGGAGATCCGCATCGCGCTGGAACATGGCGACTGCTGTCATCATGGCTCCAGGTTTGCCGACCCATACATTTTGTCCAATGAAAACGAAGACCAATACCCAATTATCAGCCAATGAAGAGTTTCGCAGCCTTTGCAGCGTTCAAACCTTTAATGGATCGAACAGAGTGTTGAAGGGTTTAAACCAGAATTCCACCGTTCATATCGCTCTTAACAGTTCGTAACGCTCCGCATGAGCAGGGGCGGCGACGCTGGTGTCGACAACGGGTTCTGGCACGCGCGTGCTCACTGTCTTGAAGGCGCTGCGCACGACGAAGCGACACGGTGACCGGATCGCAGCACACCGAATGGTTGATACGAGGTGATGAACTATGCCGAGAGTGACGTCGACGACTTGGAGTTCGCGGAATTGGTGCGCGACGGCGAACGTCGCCTCGAGGCAGAAGCGCAAGAGCGCCAGGACAAGTACCGGCGACGGCGGCGCTGGCGTATCTTCATGAACGCCATAGTGTACGCCAGCTACGTGTTTGTCGAGATCGGGCGACGTGGACTGCGCTTCATCGAGCGCAACGTCCCGCGGTACATTGCGTTTGTCGACCGCTGCCTCGTGCACACGATCCGCATCAGCGTGCATCCGTACAAGCGCGTCGACGTGCTGCGGCTGCTGCTGATGCTGTGCGTGCTGTTCACGATCCCATACATTGTGTACACCACGTATCGATTCCAGACCACACCAAACGGACAAATGTAAGTGGCTGACGGTCACATCTGGCAGTTATGTGAGAATTATTCACCACTGACTGCTCTGACGTCGTATTGGACAGCATTGAACAACTTCGAGAGGAAGACATCCATCCGTACATCATGGTGGAGCGCTCGCCGAGTTACGAGGAACCACCGTTGAATAATCTCCGCAGCGATGGTGACGGCCTGCGCGAAGACGACACGGACACATCGTGTCAGAACACGATCCAGGGCGTGCAATTCCTCACTGATTCAGAAGGTGGTGAAGCATCAAGCGAGCGTTGCTGTCGTCATTGCGGTTACTGACATGACATCATGTCGTAGGGTATATCTGCACACGATCGCAGCAAGATCGCCATCGGCGTGGGTGCTGCAACAGTTCATCGACGATTCCACCTCGACCGAAGCGGTTTTCGTGCGAACGGTGCGACACGAATCCGCCGCATTGCTGCGACAACTTCGAGCACTGTGTTTCGTGCTGTATGCATCCCCTAAACGTACGTCGCACTTGCTCGCTCGTACTTCCGCACATATACGTGGCCGCTGGGCTGATGGCGTTGCGCAGATGAGCATCCGACGAGACTTCCTCACCCATGCAGACCCTTCGCACCCGGTTTACAGCAATCCGTCGGCCATGACCGTCTTTGAGTTTTGCAAGTTCCGTTGTCGCACGTCATCAGCGAGCGTCCAGCACCAGAACTCGTACCGAAGGTAAGCCCACGTGAACGAGGCACATGCGTCGGGCTTTCTGCTCACTGCGGCATACATCACTGTGCGTGCGCAGCCATCGTACATATTGCTACGGTATCCACAAACCGCTGCGCGTACTCGCAAGCATCAACAGTGACCGCTTCGAGGAACCACCGTACGTGCAATGGAGCTCAGCGCCTCTTAGCGAAGTGATGGTGTGTGCTGACGATAATCGCTTACAACGATCATGCGTGTGTGCTCAGGCCGTCAACCGTGGTCGAAGGCCACAAGGACGTCATCGTGCCTGACGATCAGTTGGAGCTCGATCCATATTACCATTCGACCCAGCGCTGACGCCATCGAGGGGTAATTACCAGGTAGTGGGACCTCCTTGCTCACGTCAACGCCGGTGACTCAGTGCACGTGCACGCCATTGCGATATCTGACGTACGTGGCCCTCGCCAGTGCCATTGCCATCGTCAGTGCCATCGTCAGTGGAACGACGCGATGCGCGGACTGAGTACAGGAATTGGAATTGGACGCGCCGTGCGCCGCTCTTGGCTGCCGACGCAACGCGCGTGTGTGCATGTGCTCGGCAGTGCCAGCGCAGCAACAGAGCCGAAGACCATCACCGTCGACGGCGATCGCTGCACGCTGCAATACATTGACCAAGGCGAGCGACCTTCGCACCCCGACGCCGTGACGATCGCGTTCATCCATGGCGCTCCTGGCTCGTACAAGGACTTCCGTCACATGCTTCCGCGCTTGCCAGACCATGTTCGTGTCGTGGCGATCACGCTGCCCGGCAACGACGCGTGTCCCATCGAAGATCCGGCGCAGTTGATGCACTATTCGACGCCCGAGCCAGTGGCACTCGTCGCCTTCGAGGCGTTGCAGAAGATCTGCGGCGATGATCCGAATGTGTTTTTGTTGGGCCATTCATTCGGAGGTCACACAGCCATCAATGTGGCCACATTGAACGAACAGCGCAAGGCGTTGAATCTGCGTGGGTTGGCGTTGTTGGCTTCGGCTGGCTATTGGGCGCACAAGGCTGTGTTTCCTCGGGTGAATCGCTTTGCCGTGAGTCTGCTGCAGTCGCCAGTTCCATTCGTTTCGGAGGCCGTGCCCTTGATCGTCAAGGAGCTATACACGCGCACTTTGGGCTTCCCATCGTCGCCACCAATCAGTCACTTCACATCTGGCTTCGTGCGTGTGGCGCTGTCCAACTACTCGCTGATCGAAGAGCAAGCCAAGCAACTCGGACACCTACCTGCTTTCATGGCGTGGGCGCAAGATGACCCATTGATGGAAGAAGAAATCTTCTTGACTATGAGCTCGCGGCTGTCGTTTGGTGGTCCTCGCTTTGCCTTCGCCGCCGGTGGGCACAACGTGCAGAAGACACACGCAGCGTTTCTCGCTCGAGAGCTGGTCAAGTGGACGCATTCCGTCGTGTCTGGGGACGCAGCTACTATTTCGACGCAGGTGAAGAAGATACCGTCTTGATCGTGATCGGACGCAATTACGTCGCTGGGCGCGACAGTGATGTAAGACGTTACATACAGCTTCCCCACAAGAAACGTTGCTGTATGCGAAGGCGTTGGCGCTGGACATGGCCGCCATAATGGCATTTTGCTAATCTCGCGAGGCTTGCGTTGGGACAGTCTTCTGTTCACAGACTAGAGGCTGTATCCATCCAGGTGAGCGTCATGAATCACGCTGCTAGCGTAGCAGTATGTAGCACAGCTGGTCCCCTAGCAGTACTAGGCCACCAGGTGAGTGCTGTTGATGATCGCAATCACTCAATCAAGTCCCCAAAACTAGCGGTCATCACTGACCTTGAAGCGTTCATAATGATCTGTTGGGACGGCCTGAACTCGTTCATATCGAGCCATTATCTTGGTGCATCGATCCTCCGGATGACGTCCACGCATGTTAGGGCTGAGTAGAAACGACGAAGAAGCTACACCGACACTATACTCGATCATCAATATTGGCAAAATGCCGGACCTCTCCAAAATGTGTCTGTAATACCGTACCAACACCCATCCCGCCATGTGCACTGAAAATTGATAATCTTGCCTGATTGCAACGACGACAGGTGGGATTTTCAATGCATCTTTAATCACTTACCCCTCTCGGAATCATTGTCCCGTCGAACTTGTTTGGATTCACCAATTTGACCTGGTGTGAAGAGGGTTGGTAATTACGGTATTCCAGATCTTCCATCTCGTCTCCCCAGATTTGATACCGGTATCCAATCGCCTTTATTTGCGAAGCGCGGAATGCAGCACGATGCGCCTACGCTCACAAAGCGCGCAGGAAGCTGCCACTACAGGTGAGACGTGCGCTCAGACTGTCGCGGGCTCTCGCCAATAGCGTCTTTGACAGTTGACTCGCCGACAATCTAGACGGGCATCGCAGCTCTGTTCAATGTCCATCGTTCGCGCCAACGCGCTTTGCCACGTGGGACGACTTCTTTCAAGCCTTTAGAAGGTATTGCAGGATCACGAATCAACCATTCAGGTGCGTTCCCGATGGAGCAACGCTTGGGCGGTGTGCCGACCATCTCATCTTGGTCTGCGCCAGCATTCGATCCTCGACGAAAATGAAAGCAACAAGGAGTGGCAAAGCACATGACAACATGTGTGGGGATCGCTATTCCGTCAGGTACACCTGCTCCTACGGTTGGAACCGACGGACCGAAGGTACGTTGCAGACAGAACCACTTGAATTCGATTCCAACGCGCCTTCCATCATATTGTTGATACTCAACGTCAGAACGGCGAAATCCTCGAAGTCGAAGGACGGGTTGCACTGCGACGGTATCAGCACTCTTGTATCGTGAGAGCAAAAATGATCCCTTCTTCGTTAAGGTCACCACGCAACGTACTCTGCACAATCATGCGATAGAGGACTACTGCTGCCACAACGCGTGCCCCAAACCAGGTATGTGTCGTAGGTGGAGCGTGATGAAGTGGACAAAATGCCATCGTTGTAACGTGTGACTGCGGAAAGACCAACATAGAGCAGAGCCTACGACATCAACCGATCAAACATCTGTGCCGAATGTACCACAGAACCAAGCGTCAATGCCGACAGCACCGGCGGTCAGTGTGCTAACGTCGAAGCGTGCAAGAGTGGCTGCGGCGAGCGCAGTGACGCAGCAACTTGCAAACTCAATGGCAGACTGTTCACCGGATGTTTTCCAGCACTATTTGGTGATTGTCGAAGGGCTACTTGCAACATGTCAAGCTCACGTCCATCACTCCGCTCCTCACCCCAAGTCACGCACTGCTGGACCTTGTTTAGAAGCCGATGCAGTGAAAGAAGAACACCCCGTGTCGAGCGTACAAAGCGTCAGGGAATTGCACTGTCAGGAGGGTGCATGTGATGACAAGCGAGACGACGCCATCACGAACTTTCCTCCCACAACAGAGTCGCCCGACACACTGTGTATTCGGATACCATGTAATATTTGCGATCGGTCATGATCTCATGTGTGATCGCTGTCTGCCAAGTTCAAAGTGTATCAGAACAACATTCCTTGTTCATCGCGTCATGTGTTGGCAGATAGCATTTGCTGTCCTTTGACTTTGCCTCGGTGACGCCACGCCGACAGTATAGCAAGCGTCGCGGTGCTCTTGGCTGTGACCGAGGCGCTGGGTAAGCCTGCAGAATCTATAGAATAGGCGGCATTTTTAGATGCAGTAGAGAAGGTGAACGCAAACGCTAGTCCATCTTGTCTATCCTGGCTCCGAGGTGCAGACAAGAATCATGCGCTTTTCGTATGATATCGTACACTGTAGTTACATCTCACCTTTTGTTTTTGCCTTCGATGTGAAGCTAGTATGCACTATATATTGTACACACGAATTGAGTGCGCTCCGACCAGCCATCCAGGCTTCACGCGACTCGCCACGCATGAAGCAAGCAGAAAAGTGGACGGAAACAGGTCGAGTGCCTGGTAAGGTAATGAGCAACGACAACAACAATGCCAAGTGAAGTATTTTGCAGGAGAACTGGACACTGCGATACAACGAATTCATAGTCAATGCAATCACTGGATTGCCAGCATCAGTCGACACAGTATAGCATTAGCGTGGCTACGACTTACGAATCACGGACGCAGACCGCAGTAGCGCATGAAGACTGAATGACAGCGACGAGGGCGTGGTGGTAGAGAGTAGGGGAGTAGGTTTTTTTATCTATCATTATAATGATATCAACATGTTCGCTTGGAGGTTTCATCCCCCCTCAACATGTCATCACATGGTATCTGCAACAGACTGAGTGTAATACACGTAGATACAGTTAGCGACATGCTGTATAAAATGAACAGGCATCTTACAAACCAGCCATCAACGACACGTCACGACACATATCCTCCATCACCATCCATTCCAAGACGAGCTCGTAACCATCCATCAGACGATTGGTCAGTAGCACAGCAGTAGATAGACATGCATGAGATCACTTACCTGTAATTCACTCTTGATTTTGCTTCGATCGCTACACTTGGTAGCACTTGCGTCCGCTTCCGTCCTCCGCTTCCTCGCTGCCGCGACTCCGTCTCCGTCAGCAGCTTCCGTCTTCGCGCAGCCGTCTCCGCTGCCTTCGTCCTCCGCTCCATCCGCTCCGTCCGCTCCGTCCGCCGTCCGCTCGTCCGCCGGTCCGCCCACCCCAGACACTGCTCTTGTCGGGGGAGGAAGGCTCACACGTCACACGTGAGCAGGGTATTTTGTCCCTACTTTTCCGGGTATTTTCGTCCCTACTTTTCTGGGTATTTTGTCCCTGGGTATTTTGTCCCTTTGCCTGATTTGGTAGTTATTCTCGGCTGTTGTGGTCGCAGTTTACCCGGCAGTGTTAAAGCCTCGGTTAAAGGTTAGGGGATACTTTTACCGTCCATAAATCCAAACCGTCGTGGACTGAATTATTCTGTCTTTCTGGTCCGGTGACGGTAGAGTGTTCCTGGAAGATTCCAAGTCGACTGTCCGACGTCCGACTGTCCGACTATCCGACCTATCCGACCCGAGTTGGATGCCTCGCGCCCATTCGAAGCGTTCACTGTACAAACCTCGTGCAACGTTTCTCGGTACGTCCGTTCGTCAACCCGAA